>OX637867.1:18806002-19111002 GCA_951802705.1 Netelia virgata
GGAATGAAACGAGAGGGATGAAAATAAATCTCTTAAAAAAAAAAAAAATTATATAAAAAACAAAAACGAGAAAAATAAAGTAAGGAAAGAACAGACTAACGAATCGATGGGCCAGGAAACGGCACGAATCAATTCTCTGTTGTTTTGTTTTTTTCTCGTCTTCCTCGTCGAACGCGAAAAAGACGAGGGGGATGAAAAAAAATGATGAATTATATATATATAACTCGATTACGACATCCTCGAGTCTATCTCGCGATTCGTATTGCCCTCCTCCCTCTCCACCTTGGTCTCGACTTCTCTGAAACGATCGAGTCGAGGAGAAGAGCGAGATGAAACGGTTGCATTTTCTCGTTTCACGGACTCGAGCACCCTTCTCTCGCTTCGAGTTAATTCTCTACGGGCGCCCGCGTTTCCAGCTTTTCCGTCTTTCCGTAACTATAGTATCGTCCTCGATATAAACCCCCTACCCCCTTGGCTAGTTCAACGATAAAGAAATTACATAAACTTGTAAATCCAACTGTTTTTTCTTCTCTAATTTTTTTTTTTATCCTTTCTAAATAAAAGTTGCAACTCGTCGAACAAAATGAAAAATAATTTACATTTTTTTTGTTAATTAATTTTAATTAATCCATCTCGTAAATGTTTTTTCGTCGAAGCTCCAATTTACAGTGTGAGATTTATCGTGGTTTCAAGATTATTAAAGACGCAATAAATCCACGACATTATTTTTAGATTTATTGAATTTTTTTATTTTCTTATTTTTTTTCAAGTATATTTGTTATCAAGGGTGAATGATAAATGTGTATCTGTAGACTCGCGTCGATATAAACTAGCTCGTTACGTACATGGCTATATATATATATATATATATATATATGACGGTATCGTTATCGTTAATAATAACGGGTTGATGTATTGAATTCCATATTATTGAAGTTGACAGCAGTAGTTTCTCGTTCAATCGCGAGTTCACTCGCCCGGTTTACAGAGGGCATCGATTCCAGCGAACCGTATATTAATTTATACAACCGAGCCACTCTTGTGATCTCCAAAGACGAAAATATGTATTTATACGTGTACCGTTTGAGCGTATATACGCTCTCCCACTTTCCGGTATATACCGTGTCTAAAAATAAATCTCGGCTGGCCGATATCGCTGGTTTGACCCCCATTCCCCCGCCACGAGGTAAACGGAGACTGTTCGCCATCCACGAAACGATAACGACTACGAGCTCGAGCGGATCGATATAAAAAAAACAAAAAAATTCTTATCGTATATCGACGAATATTTTGCAATTTACGATGGAAAATTTCACACTAGACTATTATTATTATCATCAATTATTTATCGAATAATTAATTTTTTTTTCTTTCTTTTCGAAGGTTAAAGAAAGTTTCGTTTGTTAATTTTCGTCAAATTTAAGATCTTCTTTGTGAAATTTGATTGAGCACCCCTGGCAGACTGGCAATAAATCAGCATGACAAAGAGGCGGTGGAAAGGGCTAGAAGCATCGTGGTATATTGTACTGTATAATAGTGTCATACTAGATTTATATATATATATATATATATATAGGACGAGGACACTGGCTTTTCTCTGGTCTCGTGCTTAACGTTGTATACGTTGCTCGCACCCACCCCTGTGACCAAAGGGGTGTGCATGTGCCCAGTGAAATCCGTCACCCGGATGTCAATCAATATTTCGTGCACGAGCTTCGAACCAACCCCCAACCCCTGAGCCTAGCTCTTTTACCCCCCCTGCATTTATATATGTCGCACTGCCCCCTCCCCCATTGTCCCTTCTTCATCGCATCGTCTGTCGCGATGGGACGGACGTCCAGCTAGAGACCAAGAGGCCCCTACCTTCCAGCTTTCAACCCCCTCGACGACAGCTTTATTGCAGAACAACCCCCTCGTGTACCTTTCTTCCACTCAACGCCTCTCTATCTCGGTCACGCTTTACTCTTTGAACGAGAGAGGTTGAGAAACACTGCTTCGATCTCGAGGACAATGTAAATTCATCGCTGGTTCGATAGAAAACGTGGAGGTCGATAGGGGTGGTTTTCTTGAATCATCGATGATCGGGTGGGAATTTGATCGATCGATAAGTTTCACATTTTCTATCAAACGGTAACGAATCAAGGAAACTTCGATGAATTTCCAGAACGAATCATCCCTTTGTGAATTTAAGGGATGATTTTTGGAAATTGTTAAGGGTCGCTCGTGAAAAACAGAGGGCAAATATTGCACGACGAGGGACGGATTGTATTTGCCTCATCGCGAGAAAACGAAGCAAGTTCGTTACGTATTCCATTAAAAAGGACAATGCACAAGGGGTGGAGAAAAGTACGAGTTCGAAATTGTCCGCACACGGAAGAGAAATAAATATAAAGGAGAAAAATGTCGAATCCATCGTCACACGGTCCAATTTGTTCCCGTCTCGTTGGCCAAAATACGAGAATTCGCGGGAAGAAATTATTCGGTCGCGATATAATACGCGATGGAGGGTTGCACGGGGGATAGTACGTAGGGGTTGTTTCTCGATGCAAGCGTCAATCATCGTCACTGGACGGAAAACTGATGGATCGGTCTCTCCCCTTCGATGCTGGACATATTCGCGGTAATTGCAACCGCCCCCTAGAACGCAGATGTTACAAGAGGGTAGTTTTATGCAGAAATAGGGGTTGTACCACGAACCATCTTCTATTTTCTTCGTTTTTTTTTCGCTCTCGGACAAATTTACGAATCTCTCATGCAGATCTTCCACTCGAACTCGTAGTTTGTTGTGCTCGACGTGCCACCTTTCACGAATATATATTTCGAAGGGGCAGCAACATCTCGGCCCGTACCGAAACCCCCATCCCCCATTCCCTTACGAAATGGAGTTACAAACTGTAACTACATTTCGGTGGCCGCCCTCGATGTCGGATTCGCCTCTAGCCCAGCGGAATTCATCGCTTCGTTGCCTCGACGCAAAATATCGACCGGAGGTTCTCCACCCACGTTTCTAATAAAAGCTATATATGTATATGGGGCGTTTCACGTCGACTCGATAAATCCATCAAAAAAATCGTACAATATTTCATCCTCTTTTTTTCGACATTCTTCAAGACATTAAAAATTTGTATTTTTTTTTTTAAATTGTTTTTCGTACAACCCGTATTTTGTAATTATATTTTAAATTAAATAAAATATTACAGACGATTTAAACAAATTTGATGAAATTTAAAGAACAAAATTGTTTCGGATGTTTAAAAATATTTTAACCAGGCTGGAGAGTGGACCGTCTTTAATTTTTAATTTTTCACTATCTTATTTTTCAACATTTTTTCGAATGTGAAACGCCCCATACGAGCTATACGATCTATGAATGTCGAACCACTACGTCGAGACTCGGGTTTACTGCACTAGACACGATCACGGTAGCGTCACGCTGTCATTTTCAATCGGATGTCAACGCTGAATTGCGTTGCCCGTATAGAAGTGAACTGCACTTTCCCGTATATAGATTCGATCATATCGTCGGAATTCGCTTCGATAATATTCGACGGACAGATATACCAAGAGATATATCGCGAAATATGTTGGTAGAAAAATCTTCAAAATTTTGCGTAAATTTTTTTTCAATTTTTCACCAAAAAAACATTTTTTTTTTTTTTTCAAATAATTCTTATTATTGATTCAAATTTAGATAGAATTACAGCAAATTTAATAACGAGAGCATAAAAAATGTAAGATATTTTTAATGGACGAAGGAATTTACATTTTTTTTGGTATATTTGCGAATTTTTTTGTTTTTTTTTATAAATTTTTTTTTCCTCAAGCCACCCCTCGCCCATTAATATGAATTTATGTATCGGGTAATAAATCTGGCAGGATATTAAGCCGAGTGGTTTATTATACGCGAAAGCTCCTAATTTCGCATCCACGAAAAACCATGAGGGAAGCTAGTAAGGCCAGGGGGATGGAGGGTGAAACAAGGGGTGGGGGGTGAAAAAGCGTGGCCAGCGAGCGGTTTGCAAACAGAGTCACGAGAGGTAACCGACGATGCCCGAAAAGAGCCAAAAACCTTTTTCAGCCCGCAGGGCTGAAAGTTCCAACGGGGGTGAGTCTCACCCCCTCGATCTCTCGCTCGCCCTCTCGATTCATGCAAACCTCCCTATGTGCCCTAGAGCCCGCGTTCGCTATAAGAGGATTAAGATATTACTCTCGTAGAATGAAGCGAGCTTAACGCTTTCGTTCGCGTTCCACTCGAAATTCGAAACCGGAAGTGTTTCTTTTTTGTTTTGTAAAAAAAAAAAAAAAAATCGATTTTTTTCATTTTTTTGTTTTTTTTTCGTCTCGTCTTTTAAAAATAACCGAATATCTATAAAAATTCATCCCTTCGCACAGTTGCGTAAGGGACATTTTTTGTTTCACCCTTGAATTTTTGCAAAAAATTTCGTGAAATTTAATCGAGAATTGTATTTTATATTTATTCTACTTGGCTAAAAAAAAAAATTCTCGACGGAGAAGAAATTCCGAAAAAAAAAGAAAAACAAAATTTGAAAAAAACCATCCCTAAATATTTTTCAAACGGGAGGAGGGTGTAACTTGGAGAAATTTCCGGGCACCCCCGTGGTACGATGTTTCGCGCCCTCCGCGTTTTTCCTCTCGCGCTTGGAAAGACGCGAGTGCTTTGACGACGACACGGGCGTGGCGTAATCGTTCGCCTCTTTCCTCTCACCCCCCTTTCACCCTCTTTTTTTCGCTATTTCTTTTTTTTCACTTTTTTTTTCTTTCCTCTTCTGAAATCTCGGTCTCTCGCGGCGGGCGTCGCGGATACGCACCTGCAGAAACTGCAAGAGGGGTTCTCGCGACTCGAACCCCCCCCCCCCCTCTTCATCCCCCATCATCCCTCCTTCTTCACCCCCGAGCCAGCAGACGTCGTATCACGGCTCGATGCACCCCGCGAGCTCGACGGTGTGAGCGCCGAGCTGTATTCGTGCCACGAAACTCTACCTAAGCTTTACACTCTCTTCTCTCATACATTCCTGCTTACTCGTCGAAATCAATCCCATCGCGTGCACATGACTCTCACGCTCGTAGCTTCTCTCCTCGTACGTTGCAATATATATTACGAAAATGGTGTACCTTTCCTCGAAAAGAGTCAGTCGCGTGATTTTTTTACCGAATAATTTATGTTCGTGTTACTTTAGCATTTTTTAAAAAAATGTATTCGTCGTTAATTCAAAAATGGCGACGATTTAACAAAATTGAAATTTTTTGTTACGTGTTTTTTGGATTTTGCGAAAAATAAAGGTAGTCACTGAAATTTATATAACTTTTTTGAAAAATTAGGTAGCGAATCGCTACTGTGTGCATTCGATTGATATGTTTTCAAGCTTTAAAATGGCGTTGGAATTATCGCGCTGCGATTTTTTGATGATTTTTCGCAGTTTTTTAAAGATGAATAATGGCCGCCCTATTTGACTCATCTCCATAAATCCAACGGCATTCTCTAAGTCTACCGCTCGCATTTTCAAAACACTACAAGAAAACCTAAATCGGTCGAACGGAAGCCGAGTTATGACAACTTGAAATTCCGTGATTTTGACGATTTTGACAAAGTGGGCAAAAACAAATTTTTCGCTATTTTTGAATTTTCGTACAAATTAATTAAAGTTTCATAACCAGAGGGTCTCAACACATCCATATAAACCATAAAAATTATATCTTTCGAATTGGAAAAAGAGAACAAAAAAATCACCTCCTCATCTCGTATTATCCCTCGAAAAATCATCCCTACGATGATCGTGGCTTAACTCATCTCCCCTTACGCTCGAGCAAATTCGTCAAAAGCGTCCTAAAATCGTATCGTAGTATCAGCCAAAGGCAGCAAGCTCGAGGTATATACGAGAGACGTGTCGTCTTTTGATGTCTTTGAAGAAAAAAAAACCACCCTTACTCCCCGACTACTAAAGAGAAGGAAAAAAAAAAGAAAAAAAAGCATCGTGCCATCCAAGAATCTCGAAGTAAGCGAGAGCGTTTTCCTCGTTTTCATCAAGCATAACGGGAGAAAGCGTGGGCTCGATCTTAGGAAACGTTGGCAAATGGGAGAAATTACTCTCAGTCAGTGTCTCGTCCCAAGACGCGCATTCCATTTTCCGGTCGTACGTCTTACTCGAATGCATTAAATACCATAGATTCGTGAAATCCAGGGGTAGAGGGATGAAAGGGGGTAGTACTAGGTTCACTCGCCATCTTGCTTCGCCATTCGCTCGACCAAGGACACTGAACACCCTCAAACCCCTTTAGTAAATTCATATACGTATAAAACGTCACTATTACATATATATATATATCGTATACATACAATAGGGGTTGTATACGTAAGCAGAGAAGGTATATACGGCATCGTCATACGCGGCACTCCGGATCTCCTTCTCCACGAAGACGGAAACGGCTTTGAGGGCGAGCAGAGTGGTGTACTCGACGCGTCACCCGGCGAGCTTCCGTCGTCTCTTACCTACCCCCTTATCATCCCCCACCCCATCTCGCCGTAGACCATCTACTCGTACCTGGCGGTGATTCTCAAGGCTTCGCCCGAGGAATGCCAGCCTTGACTCGAAATGCCTACGCGCGCATGTTCCATTCCGTCGAGGATTTCGAGAACACTCGTATTCCACATTCTCCGCTCTCTCTCTCGAGGCATCCGCGATGCCCACGAAGCACGAATTTTTTTTTCGACGATAGATGTACAAAATTGAACATTTGGCAATGAAAAATGAGGAAAATCGTCGTTTTTTTGTTAATGAGAATTCATGGGGTTTTTTAAATATTGAATTTTTGATGAAATTTGTGGATTTGACCTCTGTCAAGGTCATTCGATAACCTTTAAGGATTCAGGAGTCGTGACGTAGGGTTGTTGGGTTCGTTTTACAGCGACGAGGGTTGAATTCAAGGGCATCTAAGGACGAGGTGTTTGAGATCAAGGGTTGTTTCGAGAACGAAGATTTTTTGCAGATATTTAAGGGTTGATGACCCGAGACAGTGTTACTGGATCTAAAATACTTCGAGGTAGCCGTAATGAAATACCGTCAAGGCGGAAGAATTTTTTTCTTTTCTTTTCGAAAGTCGATCTCGCCAAGATTTTTCTTTATTTATCGTGGAGAAACGGTCGAGTTCCACATACGTTCAACCCCGAACCTCTTTCGCTCCGAGCGTACAGCTTTGCGCGTCTCCTTTGAACTCGCCACTGGATAGCCTTTGGCTCTCGGGAGAAACGACCCTCGAGACTCTCTCCGACGTAGCTTCGACCTCGGTTGTGTGTTTGTACTCGGCAGGGGGTTGGGGGGTACGAACTCGTTTTTGAAATTCCAATTTTGCTGTTTTTTTCCTCTTTCTTCCCTAACCAACCCCTATTTGGCATTTTGTCAGATGAATAAAAACAACCCCTAAAATCGAACTAATTTTAATAAACAGTCGACATTGTCTCGATTTAATCTTTCTTCATCCCCTCTAAAACTCCAGAAGACAAAAAAAGCACCCACCCCTTTTCCCAGGTCGACGTTGCATCGAGCAAAAGTATACAGCATTGGCCCTCGTCGTCGTCGTCGTCGTCGTCGTCGTTGCAAGGCACATTCGCAGTACTTTGATCGCCACTCAAACATTTTCGCAACCCTTTCCACCCTTACCCCACCGACTGTTCCGCCTGCTCGCCTCGCAGCCAACCGAGCCTCGTTGGAAGAGGCTGCAGCACTCTCTCTCTTCATCCCTCCCTTCTTCCACCACCACCACCACCACCCCTTCTTTCTTCTACCCACCAACTAATTACAGTGCGGATCAAAGAATTCATCGACGTGCCGACACTGCGTGTGGGTGCGTGAGAAAGAGGCCTACCAACCCTCTCTTTTCCACCCCCTTGATGCAACACATCGTACACGAGCAAGGGAGGAGGAGGGCGAAAGGCATAACGATATATGATGTCACGAGGGCTACGCCGTAGAAAAGAAGCAGCGCAAAGAGCGAAGGGTAGGGGAAAAACTACCCCCGTTGGAAAGGAAAAAAAAGAAGAAGAAGAAGAAGAAGAAGAAGAAGGAAGACGACGAGGGTAGGGGTTAAAGGACGCGAGAAGGCGAAAAGAAATAAAGACAGAAAGCCTTCGCGGCAAGTGTGTGACGCGACGACGGCGTCTCGTTGGCCCTTGCACCCTAGCGCGCTTCGCGAGGGAGCCACTAGGGGTAGGGGGTTGCAGTGCGTGCAATTCACACGATACCGGGGGGGGGGGGGGGGGGGTACACATAACGGGGAGAAAAGCACGACACGCGATTCATTCTTTCTAGTTTTCAAACTTTTTGTTTGTCAACCCCCAACCCTCTTGCCCTTGGTCAAAAACTACCCCTATCCTGTCGAACGACCCTCCTGTGTCCTAGGCTCGTTTTCCCGACCTCCCTCAAACCTCGAAAAGCGTCGTCAACTTCAACAACCCCGGTTAACTTTTCTCAGCATCGATGGAAAAATATGGAGACAATAACCATGCACGCGTAGGGGTTGTCGCCGGTCCAACGTTTTATCCCGTGCGAGTTCGCGTTTTCGAAGGGCAAAGAGGACAACGCGCGGGTATAAAGCGAGGGAAGAGTGGAAGAAAGAAAGAGAAACGAGAAGGGTTCGGTGGGGGTTGAAAGTTTTCTAGAGGCCTCGGCAAGAGTCTCTGTCGTCGCGTCGTCACTGGAGACCCGAGAAAAACATCAAGGGATGTTTATTCTCTCTTCGCATAAACTATGCCCCGTTGCTGGAGGCTGAGAAACCCCCCACCCTTAACGTCACGAGCGTGAGAGGCCCAAACATACTTCGACCTCTGTGATGACATTCTTTTTTTTTATCCCGCGATTTTTTTCTTACCCCCTTTGCGTCGCGAAAGATGCATTACGTACGTGTAAACATCAACACGCGTCTCCGGGCTATGGCCATCCAACTTACGCGCGATGAGATACCTTATCTGCGTTTCTAGGCACGAAGAGCTTTGAGACAGTTTTTTCCCTTGTTTGTTCGTCATTTTCTTGTTTTCTTCTCCCTTTTTTTTCGAAAAAATAGGGAAACAAGGGGGATGTTTTTTCGTCGTTGTTTATGTTTTGTTTTATTCTCTCTCACTGCGATACTTTGAAGCAACGGATTTCTTTCTCGAAATAAACTTCAGAGTCTTCGGGGGGCGGTAGGGGGTTGGGGGATACATCGTTGAATTCTTCAAAGAAAAAAGAAAATTTCCGTCAAAGAAACACACACGAGAATCGTAGAAAAAAGAGAATGGAGGGGTAACTCCTCGATTATATCGTACTTTCGTCGCGTTCGTGCAAAACAACCCTGCGATAACAACCCTTTACGAATGCATTCCGAAGTTCAACGGAAAATTTATTCTCGAGGAAAAATCGTCGCGTCAAAGAGGATATCGCGAAGTTACCAGCCTTTCCGCGCGAGCTTTTTCCCTATTAAGGTTCATCACTTCTGTGAGTACGTTCCCGCGATACAGGGGTTGGGGGTGGTTGTATCCCCAGAAGAGAAAACAAAAAAGAACGAAAGGGAAACGCGTGTGGCATATATGCATGAGCAATTAACTCGCGGCAGGGGGTTGCGGTCGATGCCGATGCGGATCGGGGGTGGGTAGGGTTTTCAACCGAAATTATAATTAAATTCCAAAGAAGGGGTTGTTTGCGATGCACGCGGTATGTCGTCAGAAATCACGAGGCAAAAATGAATCGTCGTACGAGACGATGGACTTTCGTTTCATCGGAACAACCCCTAATCGGTCCAAACTTCAAAAATGTGTTTTTTTTTTTGGAATCCACTAGAGCGCCTCGAGATCGATCCTAGGGGACATGGATCCCATCTGTTCGTAGGAAAATGTCATTGATATTTAGACATTCCTCCCTCGTGGCTATTTTCCATTCATCCCCCATATGAAGAACGATGAAGGTGGGAAGGTCGACGATGCGAACGAGGGCAGACCACGCGAGCGGCCAAACCTTCGTCCCTCCACCAAGCGCAACATCAGAGCGCACTCTATGAAACAGCTCGTCGATGTCACAAAGTATAATACGAACTAATTACCCTGTCGTGTACCCTTCTCGGCGTCGTCAAAGCTACACTCGACGGGCACTCGCCAGCACTCTCCCGATGGTACTCTGCGCCGGCGCCAGCGCATGCGCGGGTGCCAATAGAGCGGGAGAAGGGGTAGTAGGCAAGAGTACACTCAGGCTCGGGTAGTTTTCTGCATACGCGGCAAACGCGGGTCACGATTCAAAGGCGTGGCAATCCAGCGAGAAAAGAATGAAAAAGCGATGGGCCAGGGGCGCTTGTCGAGGGACGAGGGGCAACGATGGGCCATGAGTGCAACGACCAAAGCGAATACGTAGAAAGACGCCGGGGGAACAAATAAGCGGAGAAAGACGGCTCGTGAGGAAAGATATTCACGCGTGGATGGGGGGGGGGGGATGATAAAGCAAGTGGTGGATTCTTTTTGGTTGATTAGCTCTGTGAGATAGATAAGGGACACTTGAAGCAGAGACGAGCAAAGCAAGAGGCTACGTGAGAGCGCATCCCACCGTTCCACTCTTGAGCCTCTTACTTTTCGAGTTGTATTCCCTCCATCACCCCAGATACGGAAGGGATGAAATACGTACCGGATTTCAATGGTCGAAGTTGGAACTGTTCAGGTTTCGAGTACATCTAACATGGAAAACAGGTCGTCGTTCCAATCCTCGATTGGACAACAAAGTGGTGTACTTATTTGTTTTCAACTTTTCCCCACTTGTTTCGTGGACTAGACATGATAGGACGTCAGGGTTTGATGGAACATTGCATTCGACAACATTATCGCGTTTCCCCTTGTCACCAGGGCCACCCTTCGAGGATCTTCCAGCTGGCGCCCTCTTCATCCCCTCCTATGACTTTCGAGAACGCTTCCCTCGCGTCCTGTATTCACCGTCCCCATTAGCTGGGCTCTGTATGCACACGTTTTACGTACTCGCCAGGCACGTCGGTGAAACTTCAAAGTCCCGAAACGATTGTTCGGCTAGCGCCCGTACGCGTTTCGTCGAGTGCGCCAACGAAGGTTTTCCATCTCGCTCAAACACACCAACAGGGCTTGGTTTTCTTCTCCATCTTCGGGGGGTTGGTCCACCACCCCTGAGTACCCCACGAGCGCATATAGCCCGGGCTCTTTGATTACCCACCTCGACGCTCCAACAACCCCCGAACCACTACCGTTCCATCAAACCCCCAGAACCACCCTCTCAACCTACCCATTTCCTCTCGAAACTCGTTGCACCAGGGGTGAGTACTTCTCTGTACACCCCTCGTATCTATCCCTCTCTCTCTCTCTCTTTCTCTATATAGAGAGAGTCGCATATTCTCGAGCTGTACCTACGCGATATGGTGTTCCGGAATTCTCGAGAAGTTGGTAACACCCCAAGGCAGACACGCCTTCCTAGGAATCACTCGATCTTTCACTTCAACCAGAGTTACAAAAGTACCTACAGAGAGAGAGAGAGTGGGATCCTCGAAGCGATAGGCACGTGGCTTTTGATACTGGAATGGTATCGAGTAGTCGAAGGCTCGACAAGTTTCCTGGCATAACTATCGAGTCCCACACCTTGTTAGGATTCGATATGGTGCTGATTGAAAGGTCGTTCTGGCGACCGATGTCTGTTAACAGAAATTTCCATTTTTGGTCAACGGGACAAGAGTCGTGTTGGGTTTTAGGTATCTCGGTAAATGGTCCAACTAATGGACCAATTAATGGCAAAAATTATTAATTATTCCAACCAATGTTATGAAAAATCAAGAAAAATTTCTTTTATAAAAAAAACAAAACAAAAAATGGTCCGGTAACAAGTTTACCGTTTGCTTTTCGTCAGGTACTATGGATACTTCGAAAGAACTTCAGCCTTCTACTCGACCGTAGCTTTCGAGAATACCTCGAGTACGTTGCGTGCATTTGCTTTGACAATTCGTCGAGTGATTCGCAAAGTGCTTATTTGATTTCCATACGATTCCGTGCTTCCAGTGCACTCTGGCACAAAAGTATCATACGGTATCCTCGTACGGATCGACGACCAGGCTGAGAGATGACCCAAAGGACGGAATGCATGAAGGACCCTCGCGATCAAAAAAAAAAAAAAAAAAAAAAAAAAGGATGAAGAAAAACATGAAAATAATACAATGAGAATAAATCAAAGGGTTTCTTGACGGGGTTGTGATCTCTCCTACGAGTACGTACTCGTGTGGGCAAAGTATTCGCTCGTGCTTTTGTAACGCAGGTAATAACGAACGAGGTGTCCGTTAGAACGAGAAAATACACAAAGATGAAACGAACAAAACTTCAACCCCCGCCACGAACCCTGAATAAGATACGAACCTCTTCGATACGAGCAATTATAATTTTTCTTTTTCAAGTGCCCTACTTTGCCCCCAAACTTAAGAAATTTGTCATCCATGAAACGCGATAAAAACAAAACCTTCCATTATTCTCATCCCTTATTTTTTTTATCTCAAAAATAACTTTGTTAACTCGTTGTTGAAACTTCAATCCTTGTCGGGTAATTCGGATTGATACCAATATTCTTCTTTTTTTAATTATTGCAACGTCGAGACGATTCTCCCTCGTATCTCGCCCTTATCTAACATCCATTTCGTACATCGCGTTAACATCGCGAAGCAGCCTTTAAACAGGCAGTCGTGAGTTTCCGATTCGGCGAACAACGGACGTCGCTATATGAGATTTCAATGCACCTGCTCTTTCTCTCTCTCTCTCTCTCTCTCTCTCTCTCTCTCGTGAAAGCGACGAGTATGGTAGCGAGGCAAACATTCCCTGTACCAGGCACTGAAAATAAATGTATATATGTATATAGAGCGTATGTACCCTGGGAGGACATTGTCGTTGGGCGCCCTTCCTCCTCGAGAGGAGTCGTTATCTAACTCCATTGTGTACGCGTATATGCATCGGGGTTTTCACAGTTCTCTCCATCTCCCTCCCTTCCCCTCGTCGGTCTTCAGGCGTCTACCAAGCCCTGTGTGTACGTGCTAGATGCCACAGTTGTTCCGACAACATAGCGGGCCCCTTCTTGCCGCGACGCGTCGGCAAAGTTGTCCAACCTTTTATGTGGAACGACGCCATAACTATATAACTTGAATTTCACGTTATTCTCGTTGAAACGATCGCGTTGATGTTTATTTTCCTTTTTTTCTTTAGTAATTTTGCGTTGATGAAAAAGATTAACGGAAGAAGGACAATTTTGTAACAAGACAACACTTTTCTCATCCCTTGTTTCAGCCCAATTGTCGTCAGAAACGAGTCCAAGGGTCTCGAAAACTCCTGGACTACCAGACAATTCGATGCCCCGTATAGGACACGTTGAAAAAAGAAGGATAGAATTGAAAGTTTGCCGAGGATTGTTGATCGAAAATATTTATGTGGGCATCGCATAAATTCAACGATTCGGTAGACCATTATCGTTTCACGATTTCTTTACTTTCCGGCTTTCGTGATTCACTCGCGTTCTCGCCTAGGGGTCACCGATATCAGGACGCATGCGCGAGAACGTAACTCGCTATGGTTTCGGGGCGAATTGTACTTTCGGGGCCCGAAAGACTCTCGTCGTAATTCATTCGGTATCTCGAGCGTAGCCACCACCCTCCTTGGTAACCACCGCTTCGTTCGCTCTCGTTTTAGCCCGAGCGAGTTTCACGTCTCTCCCGGTGCAACGTGAGAGCACTAACCTTGTACGTATATCTCGTACATAGCGCGCCGAGTTCACTCATTCTCGCTCTCCTATCGCCGAGAGTTACGATCGTCATTACCATTAGTCCCGGTAATATAGTAGACGTTTCTGACTCGCCGCCGAATAGATAGTACACGGCCATTCTCTTCTCTACCCTCGCACTGTCTTTCTCTATGTTTCTACCAAAGATGACGCTTTCTTCAGAATTGTTTTAAACCCATTTTAAGCTCGAGAACGACTTTGCCCGACCGTAGTCGCAAAAATTCACTTTGTGAAACTTTCGATGTAAAAAAGTAAAATCGTCTCCGAAGCTTAGGTTTTTTTTAACGTTTTCTTTTAACGATTTTTTGTAAAAGTCTCGAGCGATCGACGACGGCGTTAAAAACACATCCTCGATCGCGAGAATTACATCTTGATAAATCGAGCCACGTCCCACGAGACACGATCGTGATGAAAATTTTCAATGTCCCTCGATCGATCGAGCGTACTGCGTATTACATTTCACGATCTCGAAAGAACACACTGTCTTCCTCGTACACATGTGCATCGAGCTTCAATCTGTGTAACAGCTTGCTAAGAGACCAGAAGATTAAGAAACAAATCCCACTCGGTCTGTCCCTCTGCCTCTGCCTCTCTCTCTCTCTCTCTCTCTCTCTCTCTCTCTCTCTCTCTCTCGCGCAAGTCTGTGATTCTCATCTCATTCGGTTTATTAATATCTTAATCACGAGCGTTCAGTTTTTGCCGGGACGTCTGGTCTTGACACTCAGCAGCGCCGAGCAGACAAGTGGTGTAAAATAATAAATAATAATAATAAAAAAAAATACCTAACGATAATAATAATAAAAATGTCAAGTCCATTGGAATCTCGTCTGGTGTCGAAATGAAAAACAACGAATAAACAAAGATAAATAAATGAAATTAATTTTCAAGAAAATAATAAATTATGAAAATTGATTGGAAAAGAAGGAATTCAAATTGGGCAAAATTTATGAACGTTGATATCTCGTCGGAAATCTTGTAAGCGTTATCTCCCGGTCGTTTGTTCCGCCACCCGTTGGAACCGAGAATAATTAATGAAGCAGCAAATTAGCCGAGTGTGGAGGCGACGAGAGAACGCACGGGCGGCATCGTTAATCGAGAGAACGATAATACGAGTCCCGGCAAGCGGCACTTTGTCCATACTAATTCGTGGTGCAAACATTTTTATTTTCTCCCGTCTAATCGTCACCTCAAACATTTGTTCAACCACGCACCGCGCGTATCAGCCATAAAAATAAAAGGGAGAAATATTTTTCGCGGCTGCCGTTGTCGGTAAAAATTAAATATTTTGAAAAACAAAATTGTTTAATTTGTGAAAAAACTGAGATTGAAAAAAAGGGACGAGCGTTTGAAAAAAAAAAAAAAAAAAAAAGAGACAGTCGTAGACGAGATACTGCGCGAGTCACGTGATCAACCACCGCGCACGCATCTTCACACAAGTGCGGGCGTTCGGGCGCGCGCAACGTACACATCACGCTTCTCGATAAAAGCGAGAAGCACCGATGATGCGCGTGCATTTCTCGCGCGTCCAACGACAACGAATGGTCGTTCGTGATTCACGCGAGATACATATCAAGGCCTCCTCAGTGGTCCATAGACCCATACGTAAAATAAATCAGTCGGATTTTACGAATTCACTTGAGAATCTTTCGAGAAGAATTTCTTTTCGTAATTTTAAAATTTCTTTATTTTGTGAAAATTTATACGATTTTTGTTTTCGTTTGTTTTTGGTTGGGCCGATAGAAGGGAAGGTCGAGATAAATTCGAGAGGTATTTTTACTTAATACTCGCTCGTTATTCATCGCGATAATCGAACTCTTATCGCTGTGAAAAATGGACTGTCGTCGATAAGACGAGATTTTTGAATTTTTTTTTTTTTTTTTTTTTCGAGAAAAGTGCTCCCTCGTAAGGATTAACATTGGTGTCGAGTGAGAAATCGAGAAACGGTTCTCGATTCGAGAATCGGGTGGTCGAAATTTAAAAAAAAAACGAAAATCGTGGATATCGCCTCGTTATCGTCGTCGAAGAAGAAAAATCTACTAGTACGAAGAATAAGATTATCATCCCCGAAGACTCCCAGGGGTGGTTCATCGACGAAAGCCAATAAGGTACGAAATTAAAAAATCGCTTCATCATCCTTCGAATTAAATTCGATAAAAATCTCTAAAAAAAAAAAGCATTAATTCGTCATTCTCGAACGAAGAGCCAAAGAACCGATCATTTTTCATTTATATTAAATATCCTCGTCCTGTCGGAGGGCGAACAAAAAAGAAATCTCGTTAATTTCTATGGTTCATTAGCGTCAATGAAGGGAAAATTGAATTAATGGTGAATGAAGGTAGCAGCCCCGTGGAATGTTACCGATATAAAACGAAGGGGTCGGGGTTGACAGGGAGTCGGGGGTGGCGAGTCTCTTTGTCCGGAATGGAATGACCGGAGAGTACGCCTAGTTACACGCATACAGGACTTTGCGCCTGTATAATACCATTTTGTGCCGAGTGCCGAGTCCTCTTTCATATATAACTGGATCCACCCCCGCGCACCCCCTTCTACAGTTGCCTCGGTAACGAGCCTTTGAATCGAGTGACATCGAGAATCGTCCTGTCGAGACATAGCGTGTTACATATATAAGCTCTCGTGTCCTCGAGAGCATTAAACCGAGGTACTCGGTCGTTTCATCGAGTTCCTGCTAAACGGACCTTCCATACCCTCGTTAAAACCTTTAATTGTCTCAATTGGTGACACACGAAATCGAGAATTTAGGATTTCTCGGGAGAAAATACATTTTTCAGGTGTTTTCATTATGTGGGATTTTTGGAGGGCGTTTGGAGGGAGAAGCCCAAAAGCACCCTTAAAAGGGTGCGAGTGGCTTTTTTTTAAGGTCATTCGATCGAGATTGATACACGGTTCGATATCCGGAGCAGTGTCTTTGAGAAATAACGATTGGATCGTGATTAGGTTTTTCGAGATGGAAACGTAATTTTTGCAGACTTAACGAAATTATCCAAGCTACGTTTCTATTCCATTTACGCAGAGGAAACTCCGACAGTTTTGTCCATTTGGCACTGCGGATAGAACGTACGTAGAATTCTGTTTAATATCGCAGTGCGACACCCCCGTTGCAACGAAACAGGGGATGGAAAGCGAGGGGAGGAGGTGGTTGACAGTGTCGGACGCGTCGATCACGAAACACGATTTCGACTGGCAATTTCACGGTTCGCTCGCAAGATCCCAAATCGAACGAGCTTATAACGAAATAAAAGACATTGCGGGGAGAGAAGGGAACGGGCGAATGCAGACAGGGTGGAAGAGAGGGGTGGGAGGTTTCTCGAAACGAGAAATTCGAAAATCCAAAACGACTCTTGGGTCGTTCGCGCGAATTTTCCTGCTAGTCGTGCATATAAAATGTAACGACTCTCACCCTTTACTCGTTTACGGTCGTTTTTTCTTTTCAACCCCCTCCACCCGTCTCGCACACCATTCGATGCTTTGCCTTCAATTCCGCAGTCTCGCGGGCTTTTATCAACCCTTAAAGAGAACTCGAGGCAAAACCAACAACCCCCTAAAGTCCAAACTCTAGCTTTTGGCGAAATCTCGGCAAAGGCAAGAACGTTGAAATTTCCTCCGTTTGAATTTCTTTATTCGGCGAATAACGCGCAATGCGCCAAAAACTACCCCTCTATTTTTTCTCGAATAAAAAAAAATACTTTCAAACTCGTTTATCGTTTGAAAAAATTCTAAATGTTGAAATAATGTCCAAAGATGATTTTTGTTGTTAAACGACCGAATACGGATTTAATCCCAATTGTAAGATGGCAATTAATTCGCAATTAAATCGTTCACTGTGGTGGTCATAGTCGAGTTAATGAAGTATAGGCGTGGCTGCCGGTCGAAGAGAAACGTAATGGACCAGCTCCATCAAATTCGCCGGTCCTTTACGTCCCCGACGGTGGGTGGGCTCGATGATCGTCGCGAGAGAAACTCTCTCTCTCTCTCTCTCTCTCTCTCTCGAAGTCTCTTTCTGCAACGACCTTACCAACAGTTGGGTAGAACGTCGAACGACACAGAAGGCCCCGACGTGTAATAGTTTCGGTGAGCTCTTCGTCAGTGGATCGAGTATTACGGAACAGTGTGACAGCCGGAAATAAAGGGCCGGCCTCGTGCATTAAGCGTGTACCCGGTTCAAAGGGGGTCATCCGTCTCGCTCTTTCTCGTCGCCTCCGACTCATTCACCCTCTCTCTATCTATCTCTCTCTCTCTCTCTCTCTCTCTCTCTCTCTCTCTCTCTCTCTCTCTCTTGGCGTGTTCCTCGTCCTCTGGCACTCCGCGCTCAAGTATCGACCGTCGAGACGTCGTCGACAGAGCTAAATTGCCGTTTGTCGCAGGAACCGGGAGCCAGTCTGGGCAATACGATGGAATAAAGATAGAGAGAGAGAGAGAGTGAGAGAGAAACAACAGCCATCAGCGAGTCGAATGAACGCCCTCGGTTGTCACATCTCCCCTTCCCCCACCTCGCCGTCCCGGATTGAGAATCGCTTCATCTCCCTCCGTGCCAATGACGACCCTGACACGACGTCAACCGCAGTACTAGCGAGGCGAGCGCGGGATCTGACAAAATGGCCGCCGCGACCGCCATCTTGTCGTGCCGTGAGTTCTCGCGTGATCGTGGTTTTGTAAAAATGCTCGTGGTCGGCGAACCGTTGGAGATATTTGAAAAATTTCAACTCCAAGGGCTAGACAGTGATTAATGGAAGCTTTTGGATAAGGATCGATCGAATTGGAGCGATTTGTAACTGTTGGAGGGAAAAGTAATGGCGCGGCGAAAAGGTTAACGGCCTACGTGTATTTCCTCGTTCGCTTTCGCATCGATACAACGTTTATTGCGAGAACGAGAAAGGACGAAACATCTGATAGTCCTTGCGTTCATGGTCGAGGTGGATGAAGAGCGTGCCGGTCAGGGGCGAGCGAACGACCCCAACCCCGTGTTTGAGTTACGACGATGCAACACGCGATGCTTTGAATCACGTAATAGTCAGGTTGAAGTTCCAAGTTTCGTTAGAGATTTGGAAAAATCTTACCCTTCATCCACTGGACGGAATCGCGTGGAATGAAAAATCTGGAAAAATTCATCGATACTCCGGGAAATTGGAGCGTGAGAGTCCCTGAAAAATTCATGAGCTTCCCTCGACAAGATTGGAAAACGTGGTGGATGGCTAGACTCGCTCGTGCTTCATATTTTATACCGAAGCAATTTGATAAAGCCGGTGGGCCAGTCGCTGTATAGCTTTTTCAATCTTGAAATATATTCGATTGTACG
This sequence comes from Netelia virgata, assembly GCA_951802705.1. Lineage (NCBI taxonomy): Eukaryota > Metazoa > Arthropoda > Insecta > Hymenoptera > Ichneumonidae > Netelia > Netelia virgata. The sequence continues at coordinate 18,825,116 of OX637867.1, forward strand.
AACCAAAAGTTTGTCTCGAAACTCTCGACCAATGAGACCGAAAGCAACAAACGTACGTAACTCGATCGTAACTCAACCCTTCTGTGATTTTCAAAATCGCCGAATATTATAATTTTTTCATCCCTCGCGACTTTTACAAAATTCAATGATAAATAATTGCTCAAATAGTCTTTTTTAATAACCATTAGGCTCGAATTTCGAACGCGACCTCCGTTGATAACAAGTTGCTTTTTTTTCATTCATCGACGATACGAATGATTTCATACAATCATTCGTATCATCGAGTGATTGTACGATCGAGGACTGACGAAGGCCATTCATTTTTTGATACGCGTTTCATTCAAATTCGAACCTTTTACACGAAGGACGAATTAATTTTGAAAAGTATATTTCGCGTCGATGAATTGCGGGTGTAGAAGGGCCGGATATTATGGCGCGAAATGAATGCGAGTGAATGGGTCAATCGTTATCGAAGGATGGAACCGCATACCGCGGATTCATCTGTACACGGATGGACCAGGATTTTATATATATATATATATATATATATATATATATAAATATCGAGGATCCACACGATTCGAGACACTTCGCAAATTGGCCATTTTCAATTTTTTCCCCATCGAGCATGGTCGGTTTTAACGAATTTTTGTCGTCGTTGCTCGACTCCAGCGTTATAACGTCGAACCGCTGACTATCGTTTGAAATTTTTTTTTTTTTTCAATTTTAACGTTATTTTTCTCTTGTTTCGTTCTTCTTTTTTGTCAACGAGCCACACACGAGCAATAAAACAAATGTGTGCTCCACGGAGCGTATAGCTTCGTCGAGGCGGAGTAGGACACTCGCCGTATAAAAGAATCGATATAGTCGGTCGACGCAATTTTATTTTTTTTTCAACCGGCAAAATTGGCTCTCGTGGTGAAAATCTGTTTTTAAATTGGGAATAAAACGTGGTGTACATTGTTTTCAGAAACTATGCGAGACTTTAGAAACGAATAGCTGACTTTGATAACCGACGAAATTACTAAAAAAAAAAAATCCTGTTACTGCGAAAGACGATGGGCCTAACTTAAAAACGACCATGACGCCTACTAGCGCCACCATCGGTCGTCTTTTGTACCAATCAAGTACATTTGCATGGACCATTCAAAGCTGACAAACCGTACGAAATAACCGAAAAATCGTTATTTTTTTTGTTTTGTTTTTTGTCGAAAGATTCTCAAAACATTTTTCATACGTTTTTTTTGTCAGTATTTTCGTCGTGATTTTTACATGATAAAACTAGCTCGCTCTTGGCGCGATTCGTGTCGACTAAAGTGTATGCCCGGCAGCTTTTAGCTCAGATGTGCAGGAGAAAACAAATGCAAAGGATTCTATTCTATAGTAAACACACAAATATACATATATATATATATATATATATATATACACGCGTGTACATTCAGGTTTCTGTTTCGCGCCAGGAATATAATAAATGCGAGACGCGTGTGGGAGACTTTTAACGAGCATGCCGGTTGCCGGTACGTATATTCGGTCGTTCCTCGATCGTCGTGTAGTTTGGCGCGTGAGGACGACGAAAACCTCCATCGCTCGCCCCTACGGTCCCAACTCGTCGAAGAGAGGGGGGGGGGCCTCGTTAATATTATTTATGCGACGTTCTCGATCGCGGTTGTTATACACACATTATGTACACATCGTACAACGTCCCTCATATACATAATGCGTATATGATATACGAGTATGCATATATATATACATAAATATACAAACTCAGGCACGAGACACGCGAAATTGCATTTAATTTAAAATTCTTTGATTTTTTTGAAAAAAATCGAATTTTTGTTTCAATGTTTTTTTTTTAATCTTGAAAACGTTGATAAATCATATTTCGAAAAAGATAAGACGTTCCTTTGGACAAGCATGTCACTCGAGGAAATTTTTTTGTTTCGAAGACTTTGTTGATTTTTTTGTTTGGTATCGTCGCGAAGTGTTTCTCGCGTGGCGTTAAAAAGAACGGAGGACGCTTTGAATATATCATGAAGAACGAGAGAAAAAAAAGGTTCTTACCTACGATTCTTTTTTACCGTCTGAGCGTCGTATGTATTTTTATGCAAATTTCGAAACGCCAGCAGTCGGCGTGTCTTCTTTGTTTCCTTTGGTCTTTATTTTTTTTGTTTTGTTTCGTTTCTATCTCGCGCTACATGCGAACGCAGACGTGCAGGACAATCACGGGAAAAGGGGATTTTAGTATTCGGTGCTGTTACGTCTCGAAGGCTTTCGTATGCGACGTCCACGACTCCCGAAATGTCTCGAATTTTTGTGCCATCGGTGGTGCATGATCATCGAAAAAAAAATGTCGTGCACGTCGCTGAAAATTCTTCGTTTTTATTTTATTTTTTTATATACGTTATATTGCAGAATTCAATCTGAGAATTTTTTCTGAGGTAAAGGGGATAAGCACGATGTCCGAGAAGATAAGAACGCAATTTCTCAACGAAACACGTATGGCGACAGAGCTGTTTTCCTGGCAAATCGATTCTTACGTTCTTTCGAGGTCTGTCGCCGTCAGGGTTCGATCCTAATCCCTCCTTAGCCGTCGAACGCTGATCTCACACCTGTGGCTTTCAGGCTTCATTGAGATTTCCAACACCCTTCAGCCGTTAAACCACCTAACCACCTCGGAACGTGATTTCAGCCAAAAAAACATATATACAAGGTTACCCGTTACGGACGTCGCTCCACCTCGAAAAATCGACAATTTATTATGCCGTGAGAAAACACAGTTAAAGAAAAACTCGAGTATAGTTGAATTCTCGTCGAGTGAACAAATCTATAACGTATTTTTAATCAATCATTCTTACAATATTTTCGACGTAAATCGTCGTTAATAATTTCGTAAAAATGTTTCTAACCTCGAAATCTTGCAGGCGGCCATGACAGCTGCGACGACAGCGCCGCCATCGATTTTTTCGTTACGTGCATCCTGCCATATCGTGGCGGATGATACACGATGAGACAAAAGTCAGGTCCCCAGCCGGGAGATAACGGAGAGACATGTACGACCGATGGGTATCTCGTAACCGAGGATAAATTGACGCGATATTTATATGCCATTCGCGCGCTCGCAGCGACTCTCTCATTGTCTCGTACACCTCGCCACGAGACGTACCATATATTACGTACGTGAAAACGTCGGTGAAATAATAATAAACGTCGTTGCACGCGTAACAACCGTCTGGTCACGCCCTACGGATCTTTTTTTCTTCTTTTTTCTTCATCCTTTTCTTTTTCTCTTTATCTCCCCCTCTCGTACGTACGTAAGAGACACCACGAGTTGTATTATTACGTTACACACCTTACGGTCTTACGGTACACGCCTGGCTTAAGTAGCCTCGTTATCGCGACTGATGCATTTATAATTCGTTCGACACGGCGGATTACGTCGTGGAATAAAATATTTTACAACCATAATTGTCCCTGAGAGACGACAAAATTGTACTACAAAATTATCTCTCTTTATAAATTTGAATATTTTTTCAACACGAATTTTAAAAAAATTAACATTTTCTAATCATTTCTTTGTTTATGTTTCAGGTAAGTCGCAAAAATTTCGACAATACAAATTACTAGCGATTTTCAATAAAGCCAACCTTCGGGTAAGTGACCATAAATTTGCTTATGAACATCGATAAATTTTGTCTCTCGTCCCAAAATAAAGAAACACAAAAATGCTCTCGAGGTAGAGCTAGAGGAAAATAAATGTTGGGGGGTGGAAAGAGCGATAGGAGGATAAAAAAAACATGGCTGGAAGAAAAGAATACAAGGGGATAAAAGAGATAGGGACGTTGGGGTAGCGGAAGGGAAGAAAGGGGACAGGGGGGAAGAGGAAAGATGGTAGTCGTAAGAACGAGAGTAAGAAGAAGGACCGTGACTAACGTGGCGTGAAATCCTCTGGGCACGCGCCATTTCACTTTACCCACGGTCGCGTACACTTTTCTACGAGCGAGAAGGAACCATAGGAGTCTTAAGAATGCCGATGGTAAACTTTATACCGGCAATCGTACCGTGTTGTACGAGCCGAGCACTTTCTTTTGCTCGATATACCGTCGGCGATTTTGCTTTATGACCCGTGACAACTAGACGGACTCTGACTTTATTCAGCAATTTTTTTTAATGAATTTTTTTTTATATTTTTATTATTCAAAATTAATTTTCTTTGGATTTTCAAAATGGTTGAAATTTTTCTTCAATTTTTTAATAAAAATGGACAATTCGACGTTGAACGACCCATACATCGAGTGCTTAAGGAAGGAAAAAATGAAAGATCACGCCTATACGGTGTTCTCTCAACAAGGGGTAGCGCGCACCCTTCTTTTTCATTTCCAGTTACGGTATAGAGTCTTTCTCATTCCGAGGGAAGAATCATCCCTTCGCGTAACCCAACGAGCGACCTCCCTGGTCTCTCTACTATCAACGACGTGACTTTGCGTCCACTCGAGAAAGGGTGCATCGGGGGTAAAAGGCAGAACTATATATTCTCCCATTATACTTCAGGCACGAATTTTATTTTCCTGCGTTTGAAAAAAAAATCATAGAGCTCGTTACAGAAGAAAAAGTATATTTTGTACTTAAAAAAAATAATCAAGATTTCATTCTATTTTTGAAAAAACTGTAAAACTTTGATTTTTGGAACGGCCTGTACATTGCGAATTTCCCCCTAGCGAATGCGAGCATCGTGCGTCACCATTATCTGACTCAGCGTGTCCTGGAGGAAAATATATTGCTAGAAAGTATTTGCCTCATCGACCACGCAGCCTTCGATACGCTTATCACAATTTCCACAATTGTCACGACCTCTGACTCACAGAGGTCATTTCTATCTCACATAAACAAAAATCAAATAAACATTTCCGCTTAAAAAAATCCACCGTCAACTTCAATTTCAAGAATAACCGCTCGCGCACCTCCTTCGCGCATGCGCCTCGACTAACCGAGCTTCGACTGTACAACAATTTTCTTTTTTTCTCTCTCGACCAAAACCAAACTCCTCGTGCGTGCCAAGGTTTCTATAGTTGCAAAAAAAGAAAAAAAATCTTCGTCGCTTTTATAATGGGGTGGCGAGTGCGTTGATGGTGCGAGAGGCGTTCAAGAGTGAAGAGAGCGAGACAAAGCGTGATGAAGAAGTAAAGAGGAGGGGGGAGAAAGAGAGGGGTCGAGCTCGAGGTGTGAACGAAGAACCGCAAGTGCTCGCGACCCACGAAGGGATCAACCCCGGTAACCCAATCCCACCTCTCCCTCTCTTCTCCCTCCTTTACATACGCGCCCTGTAACTCACACAAGTACCGCGTGTCTTACACCATTATACGTTTTTCACCACCACGTGAAATATCGTGTCTTGGCGCGTTGACCTGTGACGCCGAGAGAATGGAACGCGAAGTATAACGCGCTAACGTTGCTTCTATTATCCTGTATTAACGTTGCAGGGGGTCGTGACTGGTGCCGGGCTTAATCAGCCGAGCCCGTACGGTCGATCGACGCCGCGTGTCGTCGACACCCGGTATATATACGTATATATATATATATATATATATATATATATTCGCCTTCCAAGTCCATCGCTCGCGAGAGAAAATCGTTTCAAGGGTTTCCCCGCAAACTACCATCGGGTAGTTTGACGATATGCAAAGCTCTTTTTTACCCCCCTTAAATCCACCCTTATTCTAGAGTTATGGGGTGCGAAAACGGAAGTCTTAGGCGATAGACATTTTTTTCGACGATTTTACCTCGATTTTATTTATTTATATTTCGATGAAAGGCAAGATTTGGAAATGATCGAATTTTCAATGAAATTATCAAATTTTACATTTTTTAGTTCTCTTTAATAAGAAAAAGAACTGGCGCTCGTACAACACGGTTAGTCGTATCGCGATATTCCACACTTTCGCCCCTTAATCTATGTACCACGAGGATATAGAGCGAGAGATTTTCAATAAAATTATCAAAATGTGAAAAAATAGAAATTTTAAATTTGTTTGTATTTTTAGTTCATTTTAATAAAAAAGAGAACTGGCGCTCCTACAACACGGTTAGTCGTATCATTATGCGGTTTTTCCTTCCTGTGCAGGACTCTCGAGTCCTATCGCGATATTCCACACTTTCGTCCCTTAATCTATGTACCACGAGGAGCTAGAGTGAGAGAGAACGAGAATACCGTAATATCCTAAAGTGTACTCGCTGCTCGAGAGAGGACAGAGAGACTTGTTCTCACAACGAGAGAAAGAGAGAAAAAGGAAGTCCCTCTGCGGTACTAGGAAACGTCGTCATCATCCTCGTCGCGACATCCTCCCCCGATCTTCGCGGTTGGAATGTCGCGACTCTTTCCCTCTCTCCTCTCTCTCTCTCTCTCCCTCTCTCTCTCGCTCAGCTCGAGAGGAACCTAGGGAAATACCATTAGGGTCGAAGGGGTGGTCGAGGGAGTCGGATCTTTAACGTCGAGGGTGCGCCTCAGGGATATCCTCAGCACTTGATGTAACGTCCAATGTGCTCTCGAATCATCATATACAAGGAGGGGTTGGTATTTTCAATGGGAAAGAAAGAGCTCGAAGGGGTGAGAAAACGGGAAATATCGAGACGAATAAAAAAAGAAATTCATTCTTACTGTACTTTAGCTTAAGCGCAAACAAATTTTTTAAACAACACTTTTAAAATGAAAAATAGAAACGACTAGAAATTTTGATGGGAACTTTTTTTTAATTTTGTTTTTTAATGTTAAATTAATTCTGACTAGAGGATGAACGCTTAAATCACGTATGTTTCGTAATCTTTACGATTTCGAGATATTCGAATGAAAAGAAAACGGGATTGACGATAACGACCACGAATTACGAGAAATTGATCGAGCGAAGCGCCCACGAGGTGGAGTAACGCAGGAGTGCCCGTGGACTTAATCCAACGGGTCGTCTTCCAGGCCTGTAATGCCATCTCGAGGCTTATGATTAACGATTATGGCCACGAATGAATTAATTCGAGAAGATAAAAAAAAAAAAAACATTAAAAAAAAAAGAAATAAGAAAAAGTAAGAAATATGCACGAGCCTGATTTACGAATATCTCTGAATACCGAGACGCAGTTCCTCGAACGATATTTACTCAAGAAGGAAAAACAAAAAAAAATCGTGAATATACATAAATTGCGTTGGAGTAGTCGCGGATATGGCCGATAGATGGCGGGTGTTCGAGTGGCGCGAGCGTGATCAGCGGGTGGTCAGCTGCGAAATGTCGTACGTTCGCTGATAAATATGCACACGGGACGTTCCTTGTCGAATCGACAATTTTTCAAATTAACAAAAATTCATCAAATTTCGATACATAATTAAAAGAAAGAAAAAACAAAAGTTTACAATATTTTTTAATATCGATGAAATTTTTGAAAATTTTTACATTTTAAAAATGCTGTATTTTTTAAATTTTACAATGGAACGCCCCATATACACGTTCAAAAGTCTGTGTCACTGATAAGTTCAAAAGTCTCTCTCTCTCTCTCTCTCGAAAAAAATAGATAGTGCATCCGTACAAGAGTTCACTGCGAGCTTTCTCACTTGTTTTTTATATTTTTATTTTGATCTCGGTTGCTCTTTTCCTGTCTCGCCACAGTCTCTATCTACCTTTCTCAGTTGCGTGCACGACGATTCGCGGTAACGATTAACCGGACGGCACACGGTATCGTCTACCTGAGTCCCCTTCCCCACCCCACCCCTTCCCTCCGTCGTACAAACTCTCTCGCAAACACACGACGAGACCTCGTGGCCGGAGCTTGATTTCGAGATTCGAATCTTAATTTATATTACGACGTGAACGAGAGACGAGACGATATAGAGAAGACTGAAAAGATGAAATAAACATAAATCGTGGCGAGAGAGAAAGAAACAAAATATATATATATATATATATAGTTTTTGAGATAATATAGAAGATTTGAGAAAAAGACGGTATCAAAATTCTGAGAAAGGTCGTTTTTTGGAAATTGGATCGTATCGCAATCAATCCCGAGATTAACTGCATCAGCTTCAAAAAAATTCATTAAAAACTGTCGTTAAAATCCTCGTTTCAATATTTGTAAAAAAAAAAAAAAAATTGTATAAAAAAAGAAATTGTTTATAAAAAAAAATAATTGAAATTTACAGTAGAGCCTCGATTAAGCCTGAAAATCTGAGTCACGCGCCTGCTCGCCGGAGCAAAGTGGGGGTAACGCTCCTCTTCTTACTCGAAGAATTCCGATAAGTAATGAGATCGAAAAAAAACAAAAAAACAAAAAAAATAATAATAATAAATGGAGTCTCGTCGAGACGTTCGATTTATGCAACGAGAGAAGAGAAGAGGACACGCCTACGAATTCGAACGGCGCTCACACAACGTCGAATTTAAACCGTGCATGTGGCATTCATCCGAAACGAGAAATCCCCCACCCTTATGCACTGTCTCGTACAAAGGTACTTTATAGCGGGTCTCAAACGATTTTAGCCCTAGGACCATACAAGTCGAGGCAAAGCGACCGATCAATCCCTAAACCCTCCTCCCCCTCCTTTAACGTTTGAGGGTTGAATACCGGGGGTAGGTCGAAGATGGGAGAACAAATTTATTATTCCAACCGAGGAATTTGCATTCCTTGGACCAAACACCCTGAAGTCGTATCCTTCTTCCTCCCGAGAATACGAGAAGCTTAAGGGGGGAAAAAAAAAATATCGCGCAAAAACGAAAACGTCGCGTGTAATATCGGTAACGTCGCTTCACTTCGGGAGCACGAAAAGACGATGGAGAAGAGCATCGTGCGAGAAAGAAAACTGTGTTATCGTTAAGGGGAGTTCGCACAAGCAGGACGTAAAATTCCACACCATTAAATCGCCTCGGTCGTTTCGCGACTTGCACAAGCTTCTCTCTTTTTCGGTCCTTGCTCTTCGTGCTGGCTTAGAGTCTGACACGGATAAATAGCTAAAAAACAAAAAAAAAAAACAAAAAGTTTCGTAAATTCAATTCGGAAAAATCGTGACCGAAAATCGAGTCGAAGAAAAACAAAAATTGAAAAATTGTTCAAAACATTAAATAATAATTGTATAAAAGAAAAGAAATAGTTGTCATGAAAAAAGGACGATTTAAAAAATAATACAAATATTTAAACATAAAAAAAAAATAACAAAAATTTCAAAACGAAATTTTGTTTTTTAAGTTGATACGCGTTTTCTCGTGGACGTGTTGAGAACCGCTGGTGGAAGAGGGCGTCGTAAGTCACTCAGCGTGTGGCGTACGAAGAACATGGGTCCGCTAGGACCCACTCGGGCTAACTTCAAAAAGTCCCCACACTATCGCCCTCCGAGGCTTAACATTCTCCTTCCCCCCTCCACTTCGCTCCTCGTGTGTTCCATACGTTCTTTTTTTTTTCATCTCCTACGAAAAACAAAACTTCATTCTGGTTGTCGTAGCTCGAGATTGAAATCAAGATTTTTGGGACTAATCTTTGGGATTAAGCGAAGGTCGCGCATTTTGAAAATATTTCATCGTCGGTTTCTCCCTCTCTCGGTCGACTTTCTACGTTCAATCGTGATTAACTTCGATCTAGGTCGAAAAAATCGTCTCGAGAATCTTTCAGAATGGTTTTCGGGCAACTCGGGGTAATATGCAGCAGACTGCTAAATTGGACCGGCTTTTTATTTTCGTTCATCGATAATTATCAATTTTTGTCTCCTCGAAGATCTTTTTCGTAAATTTCCATCTCGCGACGTCTTTCACCCCCCCCCCCCCCCCCCCGGTAATAACCTCGACGGGTGGTTTGGCAAGAAAAATCGTCGAGCGAACAAACTTTTACGCGTTGACGTCGAATTTATGACGCGATGTAAAACAGCGAAGACGATAAAGTAAAACGAGAAGAAAAAAAAAATGACTTTCCTTACGAAGTAAAAAAGTTTTCGTAATTTTCCTCGAGAATCAACCCCAATGAGAAACAAAAAAAAATACATATTACGTGGGATATAGCGATCGTGTTCTTTTCCTCTTTTTGCGTACTTCTCGTGCGCGTTCCACCGTAAATTGAAGAATCCCCGATGGGAATACGAGCGCACGGATCTCAAATTTCCGTTTCTTGTAGAGAAAAAAAGTAGGGGGATGGGAGGGGTGTGCGAGAGACGCACGTGAATATAACGCGTTTTCTTGCTCAGCACATCGGGTGTCTCCGACATTTGGTTAAGAATGGAAAGGGACGGAAGGAAGAAGAGCTGAGGAATGGGGCAGCATGAGACGGTCGAAAAAAGAAACGAGGGATGAAGATGGGACGAACGCGAAGTCAAACGGTGTGGCGAGGAAAGAACAGCGATAGGGGAGGGAGAGGGTAAAAAAAGAGAGAGACGAAAGGAAAAAAAAATACTCTTTTCTCGCCGGGAACGACACAAGGCCGTGGGCAGTATCGCGTAACAGTTTATTCGCATCTCGTGTTTCCCCGGCGGGAATATATTTAATCGATCCTTTCCACCTCACGCCTTGCCCTCGAGTAGTCGAAGCGGTCGTGCACGCTCGAGACCACGGGGAGCCGAAAACGTAAATAAAAAACCGTGTTCGCGCTCGTTGCACGTCGTAGTCTTGGCCATTAGCCACGTGATCGCGCTAATAAGCACGAGATTCGCGAGATAGAACGAATATAAGCTCTTATTTACGCGAATTTGAGGTTAAATCGCGATATTTATTTTTTAATTAATTCCACACGTAATTGTAACTATTTATCTTACTAACACGGATTCCTGCCACTCTGAGGCGTGTTGAAAAAAATTGCCGCGTTAATCCGTTAATAATTACGGCGATGATCGTTAAAAAAAGATTCGAGGTGAGGCGTCCGCGCGGGCGGCCATTTCGCGCTACCGCGTCCATCTTGTTCTCGCGACTCGAACGAAGCGAGGCGACGTAAAACACGATAATCGCAACAGTCGTACGTTCTCGAACGTAAATAAATAAAAAAAATATATATAAAAAAGTATGAAAATACCCCTGTCCTGACAAACGACGTTCCTTCATCGTCCGATCTACCACGTGGGTGAGACCACAATCGTTTCAACACGCGACGAACCTAACGACAAGAAACAAATAAAATAAAAACTGCCCGAGTATTCACAAACAGCACGTCGGTGCGGTATCCGTAATTCCTTCGTCCCGTATGAGTTTCTTCGTACCGAGGCGAACACATCTGGCGAATCGATCGGTTAGAGAGAAGGCAAACCCGAGAGTGTACTATTCTCACGAGGCGCGTGGGTCGAACGCGCTCACGAGCGGTAACAAAACAAGCTGCCCCGGCCAAGGCGATGAAACTCTCGATACTAACCAAGAAAACGAGAGATATACTGTGTCGTGGCTCCAGTAAAACATACATACATACATATATACATATATATATATATCTATATAAAACGAGGAAGAAGAAAAAAACAAAACAAAACACACCACGATACTTCTCGGTTTTGCTTTTGCGTGGTGAAAACGAGATCTTCGTGGCTACGAGATGCAAGGGGAGGTCAAAAAAAAGTGCGATATAACTGTCGTCGTGCCGAGGATGTCTGCTCGCCAGCAGGGGGATGGAGGATGGAGAAGAAATAGCAGAGAGAGAGAGAGAGAGAAAAAGAGGCTGGTAGTATATCACAGTGTGAAGCCTTGAACACACATACAAGTTGTCAGTCGAGCGAGGGGAGCGTCCTGGGGTAAAGAGAGGGGCGGGGAGGATTCTTGACGCTTTCTTACTTCCTCTCTACAGTCGAGAATCCACCCCTTTCCACTTTACCAAAGCCTGTCCAAACAACGGACCGAGATATTAGCAAAATAATGAGCCACGCGATATTCAAGATTTGAGACGATCCTTAGGACTGTAAATTAATTGTTTTTGTTTTTTGTTAAATTTCGATTAAATTAATCCATTGTATTAATATTATTATTTTTACTGTATTTAAGAATAATAATAATAATATTTGTGAATATCGATGGAAACGTGTGTAAACTGTATCTACATTCGAGTACGCGTCTTTGTACGAACATTTGAATATGAAAATGCGGCCGACGCGAGGAAGAATTAAAATAACAGTGGTGTGGCATGAAGCGAACCAACGTTCGCGTCAGATTTGAATTATTCATGGGAAAGCCGCTCTTCTGGACGCACTCGGACGCTCTTGAGAACGCCCCGTTCTTCTTCATGGTATTTTATATATATATAATACCATGAAGAAGAAGATATATATATATATATATATATATATGACGTTATATCGAATGTGAGAGAGGCGAGGGTGCAGTCGACGTCAGGGTGGCCGTCGCGATTCCGAGTCTCGCCGCATATTACGTCATGTCCTCGACGAGCTTTCACGAGAGCTAGACAGCCCCCGCCGAGGGCTCGATGAGAAAACATTCGTTTTACGATGAAAAAAGAAAAAAGAAGAAAAAAATTGTAAGAGGAAAAAAAAGATGGCTGTCTTAGAAACGACGTCGTCATCTTTGTTTTTATTATTTCATCTCATCTCGTTAAATTTTAGACGATTTTTTTTTTTACGTGGGTAAATTTTATGGAGACAATTTTGAAATTTAATTTGGAAAAAAAGAATGAGATGGAAACATCGTTGGGTGGAAAATCGAGACGGTGTTGGGTTACCGGAAAGACGAGAGAGCTGGGACCTCGATCGAGTCGAGACCGCAGCCTGCGTTTAATCCTAAAAACCGTTTCGTCGACGAGACGCTTCGACTAAGAACCATCTGTGTCACCAATTAGGCGATTGGACATTTGCATAACTCACGATGATTATTTACACCTCCGGACCGCTCGAAGTCGCGAGAGGATCGAGGACACTCCACTATTTAATTTATTATTTCACGTATAAGGAATTTACATTTTTTATCTCGAGATAAAAACTACGATAATTATTGATTTTTTTTATGAAAATTAATTCAACAGAAAAATCTATGTTTTCTTCGCCCACTGTAAAATGTAATTATCTCGAGAAATTCTCAAAGAAAAGTCGATGAGAAAAAATTACAATAATTTGTATTTAATTTTTTTTTTATGAAAAATAATTAAACAGGAAAATGACTTTTCCATCCCCACTGCGAAATTCAAGCCATAAAATCAAACGTTTAACAAGCCTCGAGAACGATTTGATAGAATATTTATTTATTCTTTCGTGATATAAATTCGCCTGTTACAGTCTCGATAATAATAATTTAAATTTATTTTTCATATTTTTCTTTAGTATAATTTTCGAGTCGCGGAAATATCGTCGAAGGGGCAAAAAGTCGATTCGCCAATCGAGCCAAGTGTCTGAAATAATCGCCGATATGTATATTTTTATAAAAATGAAAAAGAAAAAAAGGAAAAAAAAAGAATTTACCTGGCTCTCTTATTACGAGCCTGGATTTGACGCCTTGGCTCCCGTGGTTCCACGATTCTCGCGCACGGGACACGTCGGTAAATTTTCACGTTCATTACGAGACGCGCGCCCGCCGTTCGCCATTTTCTCCATAAACACATATACGAGGTATTCTCATTAAAATGAATCATCAAACTTTTTCATCAAATTCAAACGCAAAATAAAAATAATTTAAAAAAATTTCCAAACAATAATGAATCGACAATTTTTTGAAAAATGAATCACAGATAAGATCATACATTTATAAAAATTCATAAAGTATCGAAATTTTGTATAAAATGTGAAAAATCCTGAGAAGCAATTTTTCCTTTTTTTTTGAAAAATTTATAACTCGAAAACGACTAGTCAAAATAATTTGAAAAAAATTCTGTATAGTTTTTAAGATTGTAGGAAATAGGGAAAAAAATTGGTGGGCGAATGACGAAAGTTGGGCGAAGGTCGAATCGAGACGGAACGCCCCATACCTCTAAGTACGTTTGTATATCTATATACGTGACTATAACTACACTGTTCACGCTGCAAACGAACGAGACACGCGGCTCGTTTCACGTGTAATATTTTGTCAAATTTACGACGGCAACAAACGTACTGTACGACTTTATTATGACACGATGGTGTAGGACACGAGACTCGCACCTAAACGACATATGACTATCGCCCGTATCGAGTGAGAATTCTCGTCTCGATTGAAAATTATCGATAATGCCTCTCTCTCTCTCTCTCTCATCATTCGTACTCGCCGGAGACTTTCGAAATTATTTTTGCGCCTCTCGTAAAACGTACGAATGTTTTATTTTTATTTTTATTTGTTATTTTATTTTTCAGAATATTTCTCAAAAAAATGTATTTTTATTCAAACTGCGAATATTGTACGAACACGAGTCGGACGAGCAGACGAAATATGAAGTTTCACCGAGAAACTTCAAAGTCTGCAGTTTCGTTAATTTTTCTCACGACGTTATTTTGTCTAGTTTGAGTTTTTCTATCGCAGAGAGAGAATAGCGTTTCTCATTTTTTGTTTCTTCTTCGAACGAGAGACTCGTTAAAATGTAGAAAAACGTTCGTGTAAAAGGAGAATTGTGGAATAGAAACGAGAGTCTTGAAATTCGACCAGGGTGTAAAAACGTACCAGGTTGGGCGAGACTCTCTTTGTGCAAAGCTAACCAACTTGCGTCGTCCTATACCTGCGAGAGACCTTACGAGAATTTTATTAAATCTTATTCTAAAATCTTTTTCTTTTTTTCCTCTTCCTCCTTGGTCCTTCTTGTGTCGTGTTACATCGCGAGGCCTGCACCCCGACGAAATATTTTATCTTCTCATTTATTTTTATCTTATTTTTATTTAAATTAAATTAATTTGTTTTTCTTGAATAAAAATTATTAAATTTTTTCGACACGAATATTTCTATTTCACGTTAACAGCTTGCTCGAAATTTTAGGACATTATTTGAGTAACTAAGATATGTTTACAATTTTTGCTACTCTCTCTCTCTCTCTCTCTCAAACAGTTTTGAGAGAGTCGAGGGAGGGGGAAAATCTCAGGACGACTATCGTACACGATGTAAACTTTTTCCAAGCGCCAGGCACGCTTTTTCTAAATCTGTATATTTACAGCCACGACGCTCGTATACGCCTAGGGAACGTAAGAAAAAAAAATAAAGGGAGGAAAAACGCCTTGAATCCCGTTGAATCGCCGAGGATGGAGATATTGCTCGAGGAAATTACGTGGGGTCCGAAGAAAAACAAAAACGAAAAAACGAAAAAAATCTTGTCGAAAATCGTCCCGGAGACGAGATAAAACATATTTTCGATAGGAAAAAGGTCCACGAAACACGCGTCATTTATTTTTTCAACTTTCTACGGAACTACCGTCTGGCTTTTACTGTAACGCTAAAACTATAACCGTGCTATAACGCTCGAGCAATTTCGTACCAACGACTCCCGTGTAATACGGGCCACGAGCCAAAAACTTCATTCCCCCCCTACAACACGGATCGAAAGATTTACCGATTTACAACGACGCCAGATTTCCTCTTTTATTTTATAAATTACGATTTTTTAATTCTCCTTATAAATTTCTCGAAGTTCTAAAAAAATATTCGTATTTTGAATTTTTCTGAACAAAATTTTCTTTTTTCTAAAATATAAATTCAATTAATTTCTAATAGCGAAATAAATCGTTTTGGTTGGGAAATAACAAGCCGTGACGATTTTGAAGTGTTAGGTCGAAAGTTTCACGAATAAAGATGAAACACGTGGGGTGACCGTAGTTTGCAAACTTTTTGTAAAACGTTGAAACGTTCCGTGACAAAACTGTTTTCTACCCAACAATGGAATGAGGAAGTCGCGTTTTTATTTTCAGTCGTTGGAAGAAACGAGAACGAGGGGTAAAAAAAAAGATAGAAAATAAAAGGAGAGAAAAAATAGAACGAGAATAAGAGAGTTCTGGAAATCGTTCGAGAGGGTGGCAAATCCAAAGCTCGCTCACCCCCCTGCAGAGCAGCCAAATGTCGCCCGAGGATGCGACTCATTCGTTACCTCACAATGCTTTACCCCCCCCCTTCTCTTCCAGCTTTTGTGCCTGGCTTTTGGCAAACGGGGATAACCTGCTGCTACTTTCGTCCTCTTTCTCGATTTTTCTCTCTTGCCTCGTTTACCTCGATTCGCTTCGACGTTACGATGAAAAAAAACAAAAAATGTTCCCATTTTTTCAAGAAAAAAAAAAAAAATAGAAACGCTTTCACGTTTATTAAGAAAATTGTATTCGTTTTTTTTACTTTGAGAATTTCTCGAGAAAAAAAATCGTGCTTTCGGGGGCGAATTATTTCCGTCTCGTTCGTCTCGTAAAACCGGGCACGCGAGGGTATAATTTTGTTTTGACGTGGGATAGAAGAGTGAGAGAGAGAGAGAGAGAGAGAGAAAGAGAAAGAGAGAGAGAGAGAGAGAGAGAGAGAGAGAGAGAGAGAGAGAGAGAGAGAGAGAGAGAGAGAGAGAGAGAGAGAGAGAGAGGATGATGAGCGTGGTAACTCCGCCCCGTAGTTACCTTACAAATTACCTCCTCGAAGACTTCCGTCGGTCGAAGACGATCGCGAGGCACGTGGTTGCGGGCAACGAACGAAACGTTTCGATTTTTTATTTGTAAATATTTTTCTCTCTCTACTTCAACAAAAAAAAATTTGTTTAAACATATATTTACCATCCAAAAACGCAATTTTTTCAAAACCACTTAAAAAAAACTCTCGAAATAAACAAAAATTAAGCGTTCGACGAATAATGCTCAAAGTATTTTAAAAATCATAATTTTTATTTTTTATTTAAAAATTTTTATTTCAAACTAAAAACAAAAAAAATTATTTTCCATTTTTCTTTATACTCTCGGTATGCGAAGGTTAGTCTCGCGTTGCCCACACACCGGAATAAGGAATCTCCTTTTTTTTCTTTTTTTTTTCTTTTTTCATTCTTTTTTCATTCTTTTTTCTTTCTTTCCTCTCTTCCTCTTTTTCTCATTCGCTTGATCTACGATGCTGCTGGAAGAGAAGCTACCGGATAAATATACGCTCGTCTTTTCGCCTCTGCCTGGTTCGAGTTGACTTTACACAGAGAGTGAAGAGAGAGGGGCAGAGGGGTTTGGGTTATCTGGTGCAACGGCCACCCAGCAGACCAAAGGCACACATCGAGAAGAAACGTGACGTCATGTAGCGAGGCTTTCACACCGCTTTGAACGATCCGAGCTCCCTGGAATCGACGTAATCTTCTTTCGTAGAGTTCAATGAATTTATCGATATACGATCCTCCCCCCCCCCCCTTTCTTTCTTTCTACCTTTTTCTTTCGTCTCCGATCGAGAAATGACGAATTCCTTTCGTCTTGTATAAATAAAATTACGTTGATTCAAGTGTGTCTTGTGAAATGTATTTTTTTTTTGTAGTCGGGGAAAAAAATAAATGTGGTCGACCGATGAAATTTTGAATTTGGACGAGGGTCGATGTCTTTGGTAAATATAGAGTACTTAAGGGCGATTGGCTATTCATAAGTCGAAGAATTTAATTCGATGCAGTTTTCATTTTTTATCGAATTATTTAAATTTGATGTGAAAAAAAATAAAATTTTGTGATAATTGAGAATTTTTTTCATTATTTTAATTTTATCATTAATTCTTGATTATTATACGATGCTTTATCGTTGTATAATATTTCGCGATGTGATAAATTTGAATAATATGGAATAATAAAAAAAAACATTAAAATTTCAAAAAAAAAAATAAATAAATAAATAAAAGATTGTATTTTTATTGAAATATTTTCTCTCGTCTCGTACCAAATTCGTCCAAGATGGCGACGTTCGACGAGACCTTAGTTGCGTCGTATCACAGAATTACGATCGATAACGTTACCGAGAGAGAAAACTCGTCTCTCCTAATTTCACGAATTCTCCGAGGGTTAAAGTTAATTTAACGTATAAAGGCGACTCTCTCTCCTTCCCAATGCCTAATGTCTCTTCTCTTCCTCGAATGGAACAAGGGTCGACCGAAGAAAGAAAGAGGGAGGGGGTAAGGGTTGAATTCAAAGCGACAGAATTAGAGCGAGTGAGAAAATAATAATAAATCCGGTTAGTGTTGCCTTCGTACTTTCCTCATCCCTTTCCTAAGGGATGAAATCTTTTTTCTTTTTTTTTTCTTTTCTTTATTTCGAGTAAAGATTTCTAAAGCGAGTTCCCTTAAGCTGTACGAGAGACGAGATGAGAAAAGAGAGAGGGAAGGGAGGATGAAAGAGAAGTAGAGGGGTAAGGGGTAGTTCGAGGGTTGCAACATCCCTTAAGAAATGGGGGTTCGTCCTTTGTCGAGGATTTCGGCCTTCAGGACGAGCCGGTAGGAAGGACTCACGCCGCGAATAAGGACCAAGGACCTCCCCGAAGGATATTTTTCTCGACCGGGGTTGTTCGCCACGTTCAACGTCTCCACAATGGAAAGAACGTTGCCTTGGACTCTCGCGAGGGGATGAAAAAGAAAAAAAAAAGTGAGAAAAAAAAGAATATTGTCGTGACACACGAGTAACGCGCGTTTATTACGTCGAAGGAGTTCTTTAGGTTTTCTATGAACGGTTTTTTTTTTCGATTTAGTTTTTTTTTAAATCTCGAAGCTCGTATGACGAGTTCTCGACAGCTGGGGAGGGCAACGTAACGACGTCGTTGATTCGACGTGTCAGAATGGCATTATAATTAAATTTTTTTTTTTAATTTAAAAAAAAAAATTGTTTTAAATCAAAAAAACTGAAAATTTTTCGTACAAAAAATTTTTTTTTCTAATTTTGCCATAAGTAAACCGCAGTTGGGGACAAAGGATCGTTTACGATAAAAGAAGTGACTTAAAGATTCGTTTTCGCGGTTCCGACGTCGAGGGAAAAAAAAGATGGAACAAAAATTGTTTTTTTTTTTTATTTTTTTATCACGCCAAGAGCCCCAAGTGCTTTCTTCGCTCGAGTGCTTTTCTCTCTCTCTCTCTCTCTCTCTCTCTCTCTCTCTCTCTCTCTCTCTCTCTCTCTCTCTCTCTTTCTCCTAACTTTCGCAATTTCTTATGAGGAACTAAATAAAAGTCGATGCGAACACCGACTCGATCGGCTTCTTCAAACTTTTATTCCCCCCCCCCGCCCTCCCTCTCGCTACCACTTCAATCGATACGCAAATTATTATCGTTTCATAGCGTGCCTCGAGTTATGACTTTCCTTCTGCCGTCTCAACTTCTCTATTATGTACAAGCTCGCCGACGTTGAACCAACGAAACGAGACCAACTTGGTGGGAAGTTTGTCTTCTCTCGTTTCGAGCGATAGAGAGAGAGAGAGAATGAGAGAGAGAGAGTCTGCGGTTAATGCAACAACAGCAAAACTCTCGAGTGTAGCAGAAACATGGGAGAGGGAGAAAATGAGCAGAAAAGCCAAGAGTGGATTGCTAACCAAGTAAAGTAATGAAAATAAAAAAAATAAAAAATGAGAAAGAAAACAAATTTGACTATTTTTTTATTTAATTTTAATTTTAATGTTTTTTGTTTTCATTCTCATTTGTTTTTTCTCTCATTTTTCATTTATTTTCATTTGTCATTTATTTTCATCAATTCTCGATCGATTTCTTATTTTTTCTCGATACCGAGCGACGACGACGACGAGAGAGAGAGAGAGAAAAAGAAAATGTACGCGGTTCATCCATCACACCAATTATTATTGCCCGTTGAACGAAAGAGGAGGAAGAAAAACAAAAAAAAAAGAAGGAAGGTAAACGTGTGCGTGGAAGGATACAAAGTCCTCGTTCCTTCTTCATCATCCTCGATCTTCGTAATCGGTTATGTTTTTTTCTATTTTATTTTTTTTCTTTATGTTTTTTTCGTCCGACGATTCCGAGCAGAGGAGGTAAGACTTGAGATCATAATCGTGACCGTGCCTCGGTCGTTCGTCATTCGAGCTACCGTAACAACCCACCATCTCCCCCCTCGCTGACTCGCCCTTCGAAATAAATGGAAAGGAAAAAAAATGTAGAAAATATTCTAAAAAAAAAAAAAAAAAAGAAAAATTTCTCAACCCCTTCGGGCTTTTCCGAACTAGAGCTATTCCGAGATCACGACGTTGTCTAATCGTGCAAAATTCTCACGTGACTCCATTTGTTTTTTAGAATTTTTTTTCCACGAGATTTTTTAAATTTTTAATTATTTTGTTTTTGTTTTTGATTTTTTCAATGTTTATTTTGTTCGATTGTCTTTTTTTTTGGCTTGAATGTAGAAAGGAGAGGAGCGAGGAGGAGAGGATTCGCGAGAGATTCTCGAAGTGATAAATCACGTCGCGGTTCTCCTCGAAACACGTGTGACTAATCGCCCGTAGGGAGAAATAAAAATATGTTCGCGCGGGGAGATCGTTTATCAATGATGAAATACTCGTGTTCGGGGTAGAGACGATTCATTACTCAAGATTCGAAGTTGGTCCGTCGTTTTTGGACTTTGTGTCAAACGCGTCCATTTTTCGACATTGAAAATATTCAATTTTTCTTTATCTTTTATATTTCAAAATTGTCCCGTCTCATTTAATATTTATATTTATCGATAATCCCGAATTATTTCTCTTTTCCAACCTCCCACGCGTATAATCAAAAATATTCCTAATTAAAAATAATTTACTTAAAAAAAAAAATTTTTTTTTTAAATTTTTTTCCCGAAAACCCTCGTTCCAAAAAATTTACAAAAATTCCTAGGTCTAGTTTAAAGTCTTTAGAACCTTGGAAAAAATTCTCGTTAAATCGGAGATGTCGAGCCTAGTCGCGAGTCGAGTCGTTCTAGAACTCCCTATATATACTCGTATAACTATATATATTTCCATTCTACCGTGTTCCCGAAAGTCGTCCCTCGTCCCGAGGACTGTATAGAGGATCGAGAGAATTTTCGTCCTATTTGGATGCCCGAGGTGGTCGCCGTTGAGGCACAATCTCAACCGGACGATCGTCGTCGTTCGTTGTTGTCCCTTGGCACCGCAACGAGGAGGATGCGACTCTCGCGTATATGCAGAGAGAACGATGAGAGGTCGCCTACCGAGGGACCCTCGAAGAACCGATCGCTTCTTCGATCTCGCGAGCGAGGGAGAAGAAAACTGCAGCCTCTCATCCCCCACCCCTTAAAACATCGTCCTTAAGACAGAAAATCGAAGGAGAGAAAGCGAGAGAGAGAAGGAACTAGTCACGCTCGTGTGTTAGGTCTCCCCTAGGTGCACGTGAGCATCCCGCATTACGAATACCACCGTCGAGTCACGAATTTACAAAGCTAGTTTCAACGAAAGTTTCAAAATAAAAATTTCGTCACGATTTTTTTTTCTTCTCTTTCCCAGAATTTATAGGATAATTTCAATTTAAAAAAATTGTGTTTCATTGTGGATTTTATAAAATTAGTCGATGGAAAAGAAATATCTAATTTTTAAATTCGTTTCGATTAAATTTGATTGAAATAATTTTCAATATTTTTAATTATTGGCATTTTTTCAAATTTTTTCATTCTAAGATTCGCCTAAAATCGTCAATAGAATAGAAATATTTATTTTTATATATTTCATTTTAAAATATTTCAAATAAAATTAAATATGAAAAATATAAAAAAATTTGTAATTATGCAAATTTTTCATCAAGATATAAATAAATTTTTGATACTTTTAATAATGAAAATTTTCCTAATTCGACGATTTTTTTTCTGTACTCGATATTTTCAATTAACTCTTCGAAGCTTCGATATAAACAATTCTGCTGTTTCGTTTCCCCCCGTTCTTATATTATATACATATGTCTATATACATATATATATACATATATATATAGAATGCACGAAGGGTCGAAGGGCTTCTGGGCGATTCTCATCGAGATTACCAGTCGGGTTGGGGATTCTCGTTCGGAACCTCCTCGCCAGTGCTCGAAGCATTAACCCTTCCCCCCACCCCTCCTTGCCGCTCACTCTACCCCACCATCACCTCACCATCGTCCGAGATATACGAGGAGGGATAAAACAAATACAAAGCGACATCAAACGAGGACGAGAGTAACGAGGAATCGATGCCAAGGGCCCGGCCCCTCCCTCTTCGTGTCGTTTTTGTTTTTTGTTTTTGTTTTTATCTTCTTCTTCTTCTTCTTCTCATCCTCTTTCATTCTCTTCTCTTCTTCATCTTCTTCTTTTTATTTCTCTTTGACGAGCAAAGTAGTAGTACAGTACGCGAAAGGGTTAATAAGAAGAAAATAAAAGAAGAAGGAAAAAATCTAGAGGGGGATCGAGGGAGAGAGAAGAAAAAATAAATAACGGAAAGGATCACACAGAGATCGGACTGCCGAGAGTCACGACGCGAGGCCGATAATTAGCGGTCAGAGAGAGTAATAAGAGGACGCACACGCGGTAACCGGGACTCGAGGGACTACGTTACTGTTTATATATATATATATACGTCTACATTTACGAATCGTATCTCGTTGCTATCATTATTTACCTTTGCCTCGTCACGAACGACCTATAAGCTGACTCCTTGTTGACCATTTTGCGATCGAGACTTGAGTTGCAGGAGTTACGATTTACTACGATACGTACGATGCTGTGTAAATTGATTTTTTCCTTTGGTGCTATCTTGTATTACAAAATGGGCTTATACGAGGAATTTTAATGGGGACTAAATTGCTACGTATGTAAAGTTAAATACGTATTTGAGGTAGATATATGTTATTTCGTACGAATAAATTTTATAGGAAGGAGATAGATCGTGTTTTATTTAATAATTGTTATTCGAGTGTTACTAACCTTGTTGTAATCGAGTAGAGGCTCGTTGTGGAAGAATAGAATTTTTTTTTCGACATATTTGAGTATATTTGATGCAATTTGTAATGTAAATTATTTAATATCTTACGTTGTACGAGTGATATTTTGGAGAGAGCGTAGGAGCGAGTGAGACGGGACCGAGGTATAGTCGAGACACGATACAATGGGGAGCGTGACGTCACAGTGACCGCTGACTGTAGCCACTATTGTGTATAGCCTGCGCACGCACACACCGATATGGCAGTCGAGGCCTTCGCGACGCACACGGGCTCTCGGCGCCGGCACGTACAGCGGCGCGCGCACTCTACTCTCTCCCCACTCTCTCCCGCTACTCGGTGGCTCGGCGGCTCCGCGAAGGCGAGAGCGGCGCGGAGCAAGTAGTACGATCCCGATCGCCAGGGGTGACAGAGTTATAACGAGCCAGGTGGCCGTTCGCACGTGTGCCGGCCTTTTGTGAACAGTAAACGGTATTAACCTTGTTAACCGATACGCGAATATTATTTTAAAGAAATCAACACAATATTGTAATCGCATGGACTGAGGAATCGACTTGGGATTTTTGTTAACGAAGCTACGAGCTAGAGAAAGAAATCAACGCTGTGGAATCAAACTGACTCTGCGAACGAAATATTCAGTTTTATTATTATTTTTTCGTAAATTCAGAGACTAGAACGTCGTAATATTCATTTTTAGACTCGATATAACGCGTAATCTTTATCGTTCTCTACGGTCTTTTACGAACGATAGAAAATCGTGCGTCCTTGCCGTCGGCAAACGAACCAAGCCGAGTTGAAAAACGTGTAAACGACCAGCCTCTCGAGATTCGAACCACGAGGTTCTTGCATTATCGTCGCGAGTTGTACGTGTGTGTGAGACGATCAAAGGTACGCAACGAGGGTGTACGGCGTGATAATGGATTAATTTTCGTTGTCGATTACGGCGGGAGAGCAGAGGAAGGATTTTTTCCCAACGATTTTTCAAGGGTGAAGGATTTATTTCCGGATTTTCACGGGCAAGGTTCGATCATTTTTGGAAATTGTATTATTCTCGTGTCTATTGTTCTATAACTATATATGTATATGCCATGTGTTTATTTCTTTGTCCCGCGAGTGAGAACTCGTGCAATTCGAGGTAAAGTACTTTTTTTTTACAATTTTGAAAAAATCTTGGACAAACCCTCGTCGTCGCATTCTCAAAACCGGAAGTTCGAAGTAGACAACATCCAACTTCAGACTAATGACACTCTACCAAGCTTCTCAAGTATGAATTTTCAATTTAATTAAAAAAAATTCAATTTCATTTAGGAAATTCCTCGATCTTTTAAAAAAAAAATAGAAACATTTAGAAAATTTTCATTTGATAACGTCGTAACGAATGTTTTTAGCGCGTCGTGTGAAGATATTTAGCTAAAAAAAATGTTCAACGTTCCTTCGTTGCCTCCGCGTTCCTGACTCGATCAATTCGTTCTGCCCGCGTCGTTATCTCTATATAAAAAAAAACAGTCGAATAGTTACTGTTTTTTTTTCTTTTCGTCTCGTCTTTTGAATTTCTTTCAAACGAGAGCCGCGCTAGGGCCCTCGCGCGTCGTCCGCATATCTTGCTAGAGAAACACGCGAGAAAGCACACGCTCCCTTTCGGGTGTCCTCCCTCGGCGAGGCGAGCTGAACGAGTGTGCACTGCGGCTGCGCGTACGTGATGCGCGTCAGTGTATGCACAAGTTCTCCTCTTTTATATACATATATATATTTCAAAGAAAGAGCAGAGCTATATATATAGGGCTTTCAATGTTATTTCAGCAAAAAAATTATATATATTTTTTATAATTTCTAAAAATTATATTTATTGCATTTCGTTGGATAAAAAAAATTATCCTCGTGTGAGAAATTCCATTCTTTGCCAAACATTCACAGAGTGCGAACGATCTATTGAATTTATAATTAAAAAATATACGAATGGAATACAATTTTGTATTTTTATTAATTCGATTTGCAAATTATGAGAAGCTTTTGATTTTTTTTTTAATGTTGTTGTATTAACGAGGAATGCCCCATGTATACATTTTTCGTTAAATATAAATATATATATTTATCAGGAAATGAGCAGAGCTATATATATAGAGCGTTTAATGTTATTTCACCAACAAACAAATATTTTTTTATAATTTCTAAAAATCTTATTTATCGCATCGTCTTAAATAAAAAAAAAAACTATTCTCGTATGAAAAATTTAATTTTTTTCAAACATTCGTAGTCCGCGAACAATAATATTTAATTTGCAAATTATCAGAAACTTCTGAATTATTTTCTGTAAATTTTGCTGACTTAACAAGAAATGCCCCATATATACATTTTTCGTTAAATATATATATATATATCGCTCGAGATGGAAAGGAGCCGGCTTTCGTGAGGCTCGTTGGGTCTGCTTCGTCGGAAGAGCCGTAGCCGCTACAGCGGGACTCGGGAGGCGAGCAAGAGACCGCCAAGTATAAGAAAGAGAGAGAGAGAGAGAGAGAGAGAAAACGAGAATGGAAAGAAGAAGGAAAGAAAGAAAGAAAAGCAAAAATTTTGGTGAACGCGTGCGCGAGAAAGGGAAAGAACCAAGGGACGGGGTTAACGCATGCACGAACGCGCGCTCGCGCACCCTCCTTTTACCCCAACATTCGTAAGCCGAATACCAAACGAGACCGGGCACAACTGGCCTCCGCGAGATGGTCTGCCTGCTGTGCTCCCCCCCCCCCCCTCTCGCCCCGCCTCCTCTTTTATTTTATTTGTTTTCTTATATTTTGTATCTTCGTCTTTCTTTTCGTTTCTTCTCTGGCGCTTTCTTTCTCTCACTCCCGGTCTTTCTCTCTCAGGGCCTAAAAATTCACCGCTATAAATTTCTCGTAGGCTCGTTTTCACGATGAATATCGTTAGGGCTCGGTACGAAACGTCGACGACGCGCGGTCGACTCGAAATTAAGAGAATTCGCGAAACGGGATTTTAATATTGACGATATTTTACGTTACTTTTGTTTCGTTTAATTATTATTGTTATATTTACGCGATATTTGACGTTTGCGGATTTTTTTTTCTGAATAATTATTTTCAATACGAAATGGAATTGAAAATTTTGACGTAAAATTATTGTCAATATCGATTTTTTTAAATATTTGTTTAGATAATAAATATTTTGGGAAAAACTTACATTTAACGATGATCCGCGAGGTGTAATCCATGAGTAATCCGTAAAATATCCAAAGGGGCCGTGGAAAATAAGGTATCCATATTGCACTGTAATCCAATCCAAAATCGATGAATGCGACGTAAAATTTCACAATGGAATTAAATATCCATTTAAACCATGATCCAACACTAAATTCACCGTAAAATTTCACAAAGGAACATGGAATATATCCATTTAAAACCATGGTGTTCCAGCACAAAACTCGCAAATATACCGTAAAAATCTCACAGAGAGACGTAGAAAAAATTATATAACAAAAAACTTATGCGAAAATCTGAAAAATCCGCGAGTTTATGTAGATTGTGGGCGGATGCATCGCTGACGCGAAGCGCGCCACTGCGGCGCCACCCCGCGGCCGTCCCGCGCGCTACTGAGATTTCGCCGCGATTTTACGCAATATGCGAAAAAAAATTAATTAAACACTAAATTCACTGAACACCGAAAAATTTAAGAAAGGAACATGGAATATATATCCGTTTAACCATAGTTCCAGCAAAAAAACTCGCGAATATACCGTAAAAATCTCACAGAGAGACGTGGCAAAAATTATATAATATAAAAAACTTATGCGGAAACGTGAAAAATCCGTGAGCTTATGTACAGTGCATGCAGGTGCATCGCTGACGTGAAGCGCGCCACTGCGGCGCCACCCCGCGGCCGTCCCGCGCACTACTGGGAATTCGCCGCGATCTTACGCCATATGCTCAAAATATTTATTTTTCGGTTATTTATTACCGAATTATCAACTAATTAAACAAATATAATAAAATTGTTATTAATAATGATATTTTTCATAAAAATTAATTTCTTTCGGTAATAATAATACGTATTTATGAAAAAAAATGTATAAAAACAAAATATATTCGTAACGTTATTTCGCCGCGATTTTACGCCATATGCTTAAGTTTTTTATTTCTCAAAGTTTATTTATAACCGAATTATTAATTAATTAAACGAATATAATAAAATTGTTATTAATAATGATATTTCTCATAAAAATTAATTTCTTTTGGTAACCATAATACATATTTACGAAATAAATATATAAAAGCAAAATATATTCGTAACTTTATTTCGCGTAATCGAGATTCGAGATCGCGAAATGGCAAAACTCTCGGTACAGTGTTGACCAACTCAGCAACTCGGGGATGTAAATGACACCGATCGAGATAAAAATAATCTTATAATGGACTCCGCGACGCTGCATTTTACGGTCGGACAAAAGCTTCGCTTATCGCACTTATGTGTCCGACACTTTCTTCGTAGATGTTTTATTTTGTCATTCCCTCTCCTACCGGTTTCCGCCGGAAGTCCGTTCGATAAAAGTCGCTAGCCTTGGCACATTGTCGATATAAAAGACAAAATAAAAATTTCGTTTATTAAAAATTATAATAAAAATTGTTTCGTGAATTATTATTGTCGGATTATCGATGTGTCGATTTTACACTCGACCAATCGACCTCCATCTCTCTCTTGGCTCTCTCTCTCTCTAATTCAATTAATCGACGCTAGCGCAATCGCGGGTGTTAATTGAATCCACGCTTGTAGCATACACATGTAGTATCCTCATGCTGAGAACGTCAATATCGTTATCCCACGAGGGAGAGAAAAAAGTATCCTATCGACGAATCAAGTAGTTGATTAACGAAGATAACGAATTATCTCCCATCGCGATCTCTCATTCCTCTCTACGATCATTACTTTTACTCGGACAATTTTTCTTATCGTTCTTTTATATATATATATTTTTATTTACTTAATTATCTTTTTATTTTCATTTAATAATAAGAAAGAAAAACATTATATCGATAAATCCTGTCGATAACCTTCAACAGATAATATAAAAGTCTTGTAAAAAATCGTTTCGATCAAATCGCTCGATAAATTTAAAAAAGCAATTAATTTCTTCTTTTTTTTTCTTCTTTTTTTTGTTTGTTTGTTAGCCGTCGTAATTTTTCGTTTTATCGTTCGTGTTTCGCCACCGAAATTTCAATCGCGAACGCGAGACAGCCGCCGCAATACTGGTAACTTGCTTTATGAAATAATAAACGTTGGAGTTTGCGTACTCCGTTTCTACGTTGGCTTCGAACCGGGGGCCTTATCTTATCGCCGTGAGCAACGAGAAAGCGACGACAGGAACGTCGAACCGGCCCTCCTCCGCACGTTCTACGAGGTGTTGCGCTACATATATATATATATATGTCTACTATAGACACGTTTACGTGAGAAACAGCACCTTCGCGAAGTGTCGCGATAATTTAATGCCTACATCGCGATAATGCTAATCCTGAATACGCTAATAAGTATGTTAATGTGGCGCTCCGGACTCGTAGATGTCTCTGTCATTAATCAATTATTCCTTTTTCTCTCTCTCTCTCTCTTTATTATCCGGAAAGAGAAAACCATGTTTTCCTACACATGTATCGATTAAATTTTTATTTTATTTTTTTAATTCGTGCGATTAATTGAAAAATTAATTTTTCGTGTATTTTAATAAAATTAAAAAAAAAAAAGATAATTCGAGCGTTAGCAATGAGAATTTTAAGATGGCTGACGAGAATCACAGTGAGACGTAAAATTAGAATTCACACGGATATACGCGAGAGGTATTTTAGAAGTTTCAGACACGAAGTACCGTTTGCGTGGTAAAATGCATGACACGATCGAGGCATCAGTCTTACCTCGGGTCGTATTTCACGTGAATCGCGAGAATAAAAATTGTACGAGACGTGATATCTCGCGTTGCCTCGTTCTAGTCCCCGCGTGCTTTCTAAACTCCCGCAGCTTCTCACACCCGGGTATATCCAACTTCTTGAATTTCTCGCTTACGCGCGTCTGTCCTCTGGCTCGAGTGTCGCTTACACAAGAAAGTTAAGACGAAACAAAGGCCCGACGCTCTGCGACCATTAAACGCCGAGATTACGACTCGGTTAATTAACATAAAATACGAAGGATTTTGCTTTCCGTGATTAATATTTTTCTAGAGATTTACGGAATATTAACATTTTTTTCTATTTCTCGATTTAACTTATTTTTTTTGTTTAAATTATATTTAAATTGTATTTAGAATAAGAAATGAGACTCGAAGAAATATATTTTAGGTCATTTTCCGGTTAAATTGCGTGTTATAGGGTTATAGCACCCAGGCGGCGAGAGCCCGGTAGTTCGTGCGACGGCCGCGGGGCGGCGCCCCGTGACGCGCTCTCGCGTTAGCGTAGCGTCCCCCCACCCGCTATAAGATTGCACCTCCTCAGAAGCTGAATATTGTACTTGTACATATTTATAATGTTTTTTGATGTTAGTTAATGTTTGGTTACATTGATCTTCTCTTGATTGGAATTAACCATTATCTCTGCTGATTTTTGGTGAGAATAATATTCTTCCCATATTATTCTAAATGCTTGGCGGTAATTTCTTACCGTGAATAAAATCATACGTTTCTATCTAAGAAAAATAATTTACCTTAAAAATCTTTTTAATAATATAAAAAGAACATTTTTCTCGAAAGATTCCAGAACCGAAATAATGATATAAATAGGCAATGGACGAATACGGAATTTGCAAGAAAACTTTGTTTCGAGACACTCGAGAGTTGTCCACGCGTAAAACGTTAATTATAACGTCGAGCGTGTCGGTGTTCTACCAGTTTATATTACGCATCATGAAAAAGCGTTAATTCATGCACTACCAAACATCAAGCTAAAAAGAAATATAGACAGAGAGAGAGAGAGAGGGGGGGGGATGAGCATAGTCGCTGAAGGGAGTTCGGGGGAGGGTGTTATTGTGGTTAAATGAATTATTATTTTTAACGAGACCCGCATTATTCTCCGTTTGCACAATGCCGAGGCTCGTTCGCTGGTCCTGAAAACTGTGGAATAGCCCTGAGAAGTGAGGAAAAGCCAAAGGCCGCAAAAGCCTTAACGTTGACGCGTCGTTACAGCGGGGTTTTTTTCCATCAACCCTTATTGTTTCTTTTTCTTTTATTAACCCTCGGGTTCACTGAATTCACTCACGATTGTGCGCTCTCGTACTGTACCAACCGTCAACAATTTTTCTCCGTGGTGTGTACGCGTGTGAGTTTCTTTTTTTCGTGTCTCACGGTACACCGGAAAAATTCACCTCGGTCACATTCACACAACTGGTACACTGTCAACCTTGCCCAAAGAAAAGCTTTTGCAAATGTAAACGCGTACAAAGACGGGACACTAGCGCGAGTGTCGCAAACAAATCTCATTCCGTTGTGTTTTTTTTTGTTTTTTTTTCTCGAAACCCACCCTTTGGGTAGTCCGCGTATATATTTCTTTGTTCTCGAGAACTTTTGTAATGGTTTTTCTCGTGGGAAGGACCGAACGCCTAGGCAGGTGAACAACCGTCGACGGTCTCTAGCTTTTTTCCTATATATTTTGTTTTCATTATTTCTTTACCCTCTGCATAAACATTTCAACCGAAGATTACGTTTTATCACGCTAGACGACGAAAATTGAAAAATCAAAATTAGTTCTCGATTTTACCGCTAGAAGCTGATGGCGTTTTTTTCTTCTTCAAAATGGCGGCTTAACGACGCTTCAGCTTTTCTTCCCATCGGTTAAGATTCTAGAGGGGTGTTTTTTAAAGACGAGAGTGGGATTTGTATTCCCCGGATGAGGAAGGAATGACTTGGACTCGAAGGTGAAAAGAAAAGTGGGACGTGCTTTGCGTATTACTTAGACCCTAACCCCCAAGCTCTAATTGTCTAACCGCCACCACCACAGACTAACCTCTTTCACGCTTCTGTCGAGTTATTTCCCATTTCTGAAGAAGAAGCTTCCGGCCATTTCTCCCCATTCTCGACTTTATTCTCTACATTTTTCATATTTACTGTCGCTCCTAGCGGCCATCAAGTGGCACTTGGCGTTAAACCGGAGAAGCGAAATATAATCGCTATCGCTTCCCACACGCTTTGTCCTCCGTGCCAACCTAGCGAGAATCTTAAATTGCAATGTTTAGTAATCGCTGCAATTCACCTTAATTCGTACGCAACCTCGCACTTCTTGGCTCGTCTCTGACTCGAATACGAATTTTTGAGGTTAGAATCGTGAATTCAAAATGGCCGCCGGACATACAAAATGGAAGCTACATTCGCGAAACTCGGTACCCAGGGGTTTTCGAGGTCGCTGAACACGAATTTGACGTTATAACTTCACAAAATGGCGAATTCAAGATGGCGTCGAACTTTTTATAAAAAAAATCGTTTAATTACACTAAATTCGCCAATTTGGCATCGATTAACGATTATTCTTCGTTAACTTGGACATAATACTAGTCGAGTGTTCAATCACCTTGTTTTATTCTCCCTAATGTATAATCTACGTATCTATCGGAGTTTCGAGGTTGAAAAAAAACGCCGGCGAATGGAAAGAATTCGTTTCACCATCGTGCGGGCGTCAACACCGGTAGCCAAAGCCGGTAGAAACAACGGCAGAAAAGCAGAGAGCCGCTCGATCGTTGCGGTGCGAGGGAAGAGAGAGGCGAGAGAGAGAATTCGCTGGGCCTCGGTTGATGCCGCGCGCGGTTCACTAACTCGTCGCGCGACATCGCTTCATTTTTTCTCTCTTTTCGTTATTCTCACTTCATCATTCCCCGGTTCCTTCTTCGTCCCGTTCCTCGCTAACCAGTTCTCATTCACTAGCGCGAAATTCACGAACGACGCAGACACTCGCTCTCTTCGTCGTCGTCGACCCTTGTCATTCTTACCTACCCTGTAATTCCTAATAAGGTGGGAGGACCAATTTCACAACACGTGATTCGCTAAAATTATATACACAAAATTTTCAAAAATATAAAATAAAACATATATTCCTCCAATTTTTTTAAATTCAAATAAAATAATAATAATTGTAAATCCAACGAATCCTATTTTATATTGTTTCTCAAAGCTGGAGTTAACCTCGTCGTTTTTTCATAGATCAAGATTCTCGCGAATGAAATTTGAAATATTCTTATCGTACGTCGATAAAAAGAAACAAAAAAAAATGTATGACAAAACAAGCTTATTTCAAATCCGGTAAATCCAGTATTGCAAATGGGCAACCGTGCTCGGTAGCTTCGACCGAGATTTCCCTCCGGCGTAAGAAAGCTAAATAATCGCTGGTGGCGAGGGCCGAAAAACTTGATTGACGTAAAACGCGATATCGAAAAAGATCGAAGGCCGCGCGAATCCTCTCTCTCTCTCTGTCTCTCTCTCTCTCTTACACGCTCGTTGCGACGTAGACGTAGTCTCGTAATGTATGATAAATTAATCGCGTGTTGTACGAGCGTCGATGCAACTGGAAGGCCGTGGGCTTGTACATATATATAAAAGATTGCGTGCAGATGTCGTGGAACGAGAAATACTTTGAAGTTCTCTCGTTCTCGACTCGAACGACGAGGTAAAAGGAGACGACGTGTACCGTATTTTCTTGTCCTATAGATGAAGGGAGAGAGGTGGGGAGAGGACTCCCCGCAGCGCCTGTTTAAGTGCACGACGTTTTGCGTAGGTAACATTTATACCCCCTACGATAGGTGCATAAAACTCGGAAATATGTTTACTGCTAGAGCGTAAGTTTTACTCCTTGTATTCGTTGCCCAAGGGACATTTCTCAGAGACCGAGGTTAGTTGGTAACATTTTTATGTACTACGCAACGAAGTACTTATGAAAATCGTGAATTTGAAAAACTTAAATCCCGTTTTATTCACGAATTTACAAGTTTATTTACAATTTTTTAATGATATTGGTATTAATAAGTAATAAGAAATAGCCATTGGCTTTAAAATTGACTCGTAGCGGGAAAGAAACGGACGCGTGGACCGATCGAGACTCGTACAAGCAGGAATTCCGGTTTAACTTCCGTTCCCGTCGTTTTTTCTCGTTCTCCCGTCGGCCCAGTCATCGAACGGGTTTCCTTTATTTCTCTTTAGACAAAAAAAAACAAAAATAAACATAAAAATAAAAAAGCCTACGAGCGAGAGAAAAGAAAAAAACTTGGTCGATTCCTTAATCGTCGAGAGGAAAATGAGGAACTTTTAGGGAGCCGCGGTGACTATCTTTGCGGCAAATTGAGCGCACCTGGATAAACTCGAGCGTAGTAAACATCGTGACCTACGACAAGACGCTCGATCGATCGTTATGTAATTCTCGATACAAACCGCCTTGGTGCTCGGGTCTGCACGTGCGCGCGTGTTTTCATGCCCGTAACCAAGCGTCGACTACGGCCTCATTATCATATTTACCTTTTGAATTATCGATTATATTATCACAGACCGGAATTCGAATATAAATCCGTATAATCATCGCTTTATAAACATTAATGGGCAACTAATCGACTTTTGGATTTACGATCGTTCGATAAATTTCGTATCATCCGATATTCGATAAAATTTTCCCCTGTATTATTAGAAACTCTGGCACGATTTTTAACGATCGATGTCAATAGAGCGCTATTGTCATCGTTTGATGTCAATAATGCGCAATTGACATCGTTCGATGTCAATAGCGTTTTGCTTGCTGATGACGCCTATTGACATCGCAGCTCGAAATATCTCGCGAATAACGACCGCACTTGCGATAAACAGAGGGCATCGCGTTTCGTTCTCCTCTCGTATCGTTCTCTCCGAGCGACCTCTTTCTTTTCCCCCTTTTTTTTCGTCCGTTGTGTATGCATTATATCCTCGTATTACCCTCCTAGCTGACCACCAGAGCAAGCTTGCTTGCTTGCGCACGCGAATGAGCCAGAGAGAGAAAAAGAGAGACCCGGGAGCAGCGAGAAAGTTTATCGCGAACGAAGCAACGACGAGTTGACAGCTCGGGTGATGCATCGGCGGTGATGGCGCATTGGCGTCGACCCCGGAATGCTCGTAATATTCGCAATATTTCATTCGACGCGAGGACGCAAACAAGGCCCCCTCCGGCTTGTTTTACACACATGGGTTTCAGGTCGAACCTCTATACGTGACAATTTCGCTCGGCCGGTGAAGTGGCCACTGCGCGAACGGAACGACCGATCGTCTGCTGCTTCCACGTATCCGCATCCGCTTCGGGATATAAACTCGTCGCGCACGTTCGATTCAAGAAAAATAGAGCGCGATATACACGTCGAGAGGATGAACAACCGTGTACAACATTTGTCGTCGTTGTACCTTCGTCGAAGTTGACCAAACCTAGTTATAGAGAAGTCGCGTCTTCATCCCTTATTTAACTCGATGCGCGGTTTTGTCGTTTTTTTTCCTTTTTTTCATCTCTCTCACGTTCGTTTCGATTGATCTTGGACATCTCGAACGTGTTGAGAGAGAGAGAGAGAGAGAGAGATTCCCTTGACGAGCCGCGCGAGAGTTAATTAATTCGAGCTGTGCGAACACCGAGCTCGAATAGAAGTCGATGAATCAAAGTTCTTGCCGATCGCGCCATAAAAATTAACAAAAAAAAAAAAGAAACAAAAAAAGCTGACAAATTACGATTAAAATTTCCAACCCGGTAATATGACCGATCGCGTCGGTAATATTACGGTCAAATTACCCAACGGCTCGAAAAATCTTGCCTACGCGTTGCACCCTTAATCCCGTCGTTCGAAAAAAAGCAAAACAACTGAAAGAAAAATAAACACGATATTACGCTTTCGCGCCTTTCGACGAGTACGATGAGAGTCGCGTTGCTAGGCGAATATTCATAGCGCGGTTTAAATCGTGTGCAATTTAATCTAGAGTCAATATTTGGCGACTGTACGCGGTAGTTCGTGTATCTTTCCTCCCCCCTGCTCTCTCGTTGGCTCGGTCGCTTATCGATACACAGAGGCACAACGACTATATACATATCTATATATCTATAAATATATATATATATATTTCGAACGGGAGCGATTTAAGCACACGTATGCCTACCGACTACCTGGATCTATCTTCGAATCCCTCTCTGCATCGTGAAACCGAGAGCCGGTACGTGAATATATGCAGTTGCCTTATTTTACAAGCCTGCTTCGGGTCCCCGTGCCACCGCGATGATCGTGCACTCTGCAGAGAGGTTTAGTCACCCCGAGGTCTGGGTCCGCAGGCTCTCTGTTCTCTCTCGGTTCTCTCTGTCGCGTTTTCTCTCTACCTTTGGAATCGAGGACATAGCGTGGGTCGACGACAGATCGAGGAAGATAGAGAGGGGGTGGGGGGAGGGCCGAAGCATCCACCATGGGGTTTTACCATAAGTCGAGACAGTCGTACGATCCAGTTTTCTTGCAATATTTTATTAAAACGAATTTCGAGGAATATTTGAAATTTTTTTCGTAGTTTTTGACATTTTAATTTTAATTGAATTTTGTTTTTTTTTTGATAATTTAATTGAGGTGAGAAATTTTTAGGCGAAATATTGAATTTTTCGTATTTTAAATAAGGGTTGAATTAGTCACTTTTTGTTTTTTTACTTTTGTGTTCATATTGTTTTCTTAATGTGGATTGACGGTTTTTCTGGTTTTTTGAGTTGAGAGAGAAAGAGAGAGGGTAAACAAAATGGGGATAAGAAGAGACAGAGACGCGAAGGTGCAAACGTATAGCGTCCAATTAAGGAAGCGAGCAAACGAGCCTTATTGCCCCCTTTCACCCTCGCCACCTCTCAGCGCACGAGCGCAAATCCATAATTCATTCGTAATTAATTAGCGGATGGGGCGTGGCCTGACGCGTTCTGTGTACCGAGAAAAACGAATTACCGCTTCTTTCTCGAGCTCGTCAAGATTAAAGAAAAAAAAAAAGAACGCTGAAAAATCTCGACGAATAACATTTTTCTTTAAATTAAATTATTTCGTTATGTTTCTGCCAATTAATTCTAAAATTGAAACAAAAAAAAAACAAAAAAAAATTACCCTTACCCGATATTTATTGATTTTGAAAAAATTCTTTTTGTATTCGATCCACTGATAAAATAATACACGACTGTACGGTGGTAAAATTGCCACGTGCCGGACCTCGCCAGCTTCCGCACCATTGCATCATAATTTTCGCTTCAATTCACTCGAACAATGCTTTTAGCGTCGTGCAAGAGAGAGAGAGAGAGAGAGAGAGAGAGAGAGAGAGAGAGAAAAAACAGAGAGTGTTGCTCGACTGCTACGGGGTAGCCGGGTATAGTTTTCAGAGCCCGGGAATGTTCACTTCTATCTACTACAAGCTCTGTAGCTGTAATCTTCGTCCGACGATGTAAAACCCAGACATATATATATATATATATAGGTATGTACATGTATGTATATATGGTGTAGGGTAGAAAGGAGACAAAGAGAATCGCGAAGAGATAAAGAGCGAGAAAACGAGAGATATAAAGTAACAAACACGGATTTCTATTCGACCAGGTGTGTGTTTAAACACATGCCGCGCTCGCTATCGACCGACGACGAGTCGTGTGCTCGACATAAGGCGAGAAAGAAAAGCGCTTTAAGGTCGATAAATTGTATTTTTAAATAAAAATTAGACCGATCTTTTTGTCGCAACGGGGAATTTAGCGATCGAACATGGTAGTTGCAGGTTGATAAATTATTGTTATTCGTCGAATTGCAAAATTTAGCCAGATGCCGATTTTCGGGGGAAAAAATTGATTTTTTTGTCAAAAATACAGTTTTTCACTAAAATGGTCATAACTTTTTTGCAAATTGAGCTGGCGTATTGGCTCTGCGCCCATTCTGTTGGCATCTTTTCAAGGTTTAAAATGGCGTTGGATTTATGGTGCTGCGATTATTTAATGATTTTTCGCAGATTTTTAAAGATAAATAATTTTGTTTTTGCTAATTTTTCTATACCTTACCCCTTTCTATCTTTTTTGGCGTTTTTCGAACTCTTCTCACAGCTGTCCTATTCGAGCCATCTCCATAAATCCAACGGCATTCTCTAAGTGTACCTCTCGCATTTTCAAAACACTACAAGAAAACCTAAATCGGTCAAACGGGAGCCGAGTTACAACAACTTGAAATTCCGCGATGTTGACGATTTTAAACATTTGGTCAAAAAAACTAAAAACAAAATTTTTCATAATTTTTCAATTTTTGCAATCATTAACAAAAGTTTGTTGCTCAATGGTCCTAAATACGTCAATAAACGCCTCAAAATATTTATTTCCCAACTTGAAAAAAAAAAAAAAAAAAATCGTATTTTGTCAAAAAAAAAGTTTCACCGCAATAACTTTTTCGAATCAATTTACACGAAATAATACATGTTCATCGTTTTATAGAAGATCGTATTCGCTTCTTCGTTTCGCACCAAATACTCCTCGATTCTCTCTCTTTCTTTTCTCTCTCTCTCACTTTTGTTTTCTTTCTTTTACAACTCTCCCGTGTAGTTTGGTCCAGAGCTCTCGGTCGCATGACAATGGTTCTCACTCACCCGGGCCCGGTGTACAATCGTGGCGTCAAAATGCCGTTGAACGACGAGCAGGAGTGAAAGAGAGCGAGAGACGGCGAACACAGGCGCGAAAGTAGACGCCCGAGGGCTCTAATAAATAGTTCCGGTTATCGGCCCATTCGCGGACACTAGTAGGATCGAGGTAGTCGCCCTATACACACACCGTCACAAAAACGACGTAAACGTGATACCCGGGGTAATTCGGGTCACCCATTATTTTTTTTTTATTTTTTTTTTAAATCTTAATTTTATTATTAATCTTATTATTATATATATTTTTTTTATTAAAACATAAATGGACGATTTAAATTAATCCATAATTTAATTAACTACAATATTTATTTTCTAAATAAATTTTCATCGAGGCCAATTAAATTTAATTCATTACGTCACTGATTTAATTACTCGTTCGATTTGACAGAAATAAAAAGGATCGAATTCCTTTTATGAAGAAAAAATTGATAATTTATAAAAATATGTTTAATTGTATTTTTTTTAACTGACCCGAATTGCCCGCTGGTATTCTACAGTGGCGTTATAGCATCGCGCACGAGGATTATGTCGAATATTCAGGCCAGGACCGGGCGTGATAACGAGCTCGTTCCTTTCTCGCTGTTTCACTACGCGTTTATTTTTTTTTATCTATTTTTTTTTGTTTTTTTTTTTCGTCGATTCGCCGACCAGCGAAGGCGGCGAACGACACGACGTTCCGCTTATTTCCGAGGATTTCCTCCTCCCCCCTTTGCCATAATATAATAATAACAGCAAGCCGCAGGAATAATTATAATGAACGAGGAAGTCGTGCTGCCGAGGGTCTTCGACGTTAGTCCGACCGTAAAATAATGTACTGCCGTAAAATTGTTTTATATCGTCAAGAAGAGAGTACGAGAGAGAGAGAGAGAGAGAAAGTGCTTTTATTATATGAGATGCAAGAAGCGCTCCGTGGGATATTTGATCGTCGGCGAGTCTGATTAAAAGGAGTCGCCTATAACCCAATCGACTTTGATCGACGAGCCGGAGACCTTGTCGAGGTCTCTCCCTCTCTCTCTCTCTCTCTCTCTTTCACCTCGTTCGTATTAACTTAACCGTGGCATTCTCGCCGAATTGCCTCGTAAATAAAATAACGGATCCACTCGAATTTTTTTTCAGTAAAAACTTCATCCCGTCTTGTCACTTACGGGACGTAAATAACGAGATTTTGTTGGAAAGAATTTGATTTTTTATTTTTTTTTCGAAAGATTCTCGAAATAATTTTTTTCAACGATTTGAAATAGTTTTTTTTTCGTTAAATTATTGTGTTATCTTTTTTTTTACGATTTATGATCGAGAGCTCTTCGAAAAGCTATTCGTCATTGCGACGTGTCTGTCCACTTGTGGTTTGTTTCGGTCAAGTGGCAGGGGAGGCTTGAAAAATATCTCTCGACACGAAAAGAAATCGGAGGGAAGAAAAAGTCGATTCAATTGAGTCTCGTTGCCTTATCGAGAGAAGATAAATATATCTATATATATATATATGTATGTATATGTGTATAAATATACGTAAGAGGATAGGGAGAAATAAATTTTGCATGACGTGACAAATTTTTCATCAACCTCCGGCGTTCAGTGAGAGAGTAAACGGCACTTTGGGTCCTGCGACTGTGAAGTCGTCTCGATCTTACACTCGTACGTACTTCCATAAACGTGTATAGGACTTTTCGTTTCAAATTGCCAAACTCAAATTTTTCGATTATTTATTTAAAAATTTTTGTTTTTTTTTTTTTAAATTGGGCAAAATAATATCGACAATCTTATAATTTCCGACACCAGTCTCATCCATCTTTGTGCATAATATCTATTTTTTTTAACCGCGTTGGAATTTTTTCATTTTTTTCTTTGTCTATGTTTTATGAAAAATTATTACGACCAAACGGGTGGTTGAAAAAAATTGAAAAAAATCCCACGTGGTCTTTAGGACGGTGGTAATCGTGCAAAAAATTGGGAACGAGATCGAAGAATTCGATGCTCGGGGTCATTCGAAACGGAACGACCCATATATCGGTACACCTTCGCGTCCAGGTTTGACGTCCAGCAGCAGTGTGTCTTCCGCAGCCTCTTTATTCCGCGATGTCTACTACGAAGGAGGCTCGTTTCACGAACGAAACGCGTCGAGATACTCGACGTCTCGTGGCCGCGCACTCCGTAAACGAAAGAAAATAAGCAAGAAAGACGCAATAAGAAAAAATAAAATATATAAGAGAAGTATGGTGGGGAACGAGAGAGAGAGAGAGAAAAAAGCCAAACAGAAAAATGTCCGAAGAGGATATTTTATCTACCAACGACGAGGAGCCGCTCGTTTCTCTTCCTCCTCGAGTTTGCTGGAAAGTACTCGAGGCTCTCGCGCAGCCTCAGTGACTCTCAAATCCTTCACGTACGTTTTATATTCAAATCGTTCGATCTCGTTAATTAAATCATAATTAATCGATTCTCGATAATTTCGAAAACAAAAAATCTTTCACCGTTGAATCTCGTCCTGTTCGATTATCATCCACAATTATCGACGAAATAAATAAAAAATCAACTTTTTTTTGTTTATTTTTATAAAATTAAAAAAATATTTAATTATGGAAAAAATTGACATTTTTTGCAACGAGAGTGAGGTGTCGTGTTACTTTATTAACTGGCCGGCGGGCATGAAGTTACGATATTGCCGGTACAATATGAATAAGTAACGATGTATATAAATCGGTGTATCGAGTTACCTGGGACCGTGGCAAAAGCAACGACCGATTCTCGTAAAGACTCGTCTAACGAGAAAGTATAAATTTCGCTCACTTCTCTCGTTCTATCGTCTCTCGTCTTTCGCATAACTCGTCACACGCTGCGCGACACAACGAATGAAAAGAAAAAGAATTATAAAAAAGAGTGAGAGTTTCGTGTCGTAAAATTGCTTCTAATTATTATGCATCATTCTGGACTACTTAACATTGTGTATAAACTGAATATTTTAATAATCGAGGCAATTACATATTTTTAAATTGAAAAAAAGTTTTTTTTTCAAGATTTTTTTTTTCCTCTTCCAATACATAAATTTACATAAAACGAGAAATTTGACATTAGCACCCGCGCGAGACCTCAGATTCTTATCGTAATTGGTCAGGGTAATGAAGTCTCGAGGAGACAGCCGTCGCGTCGAGCTCTCGTTCCGTTACGTTTCACAGACGTCTCGGACGTTATCCGAGTGAAACGAAGGTAACGAGAGAGGGTGAAAAATAAAAAAAATAAAAATACAAAATAAACGATCTCTCTCCTCTCGTAGGAGTCGTTGCCGAGTATATTGTTGAGAAAGTGTGTAAGGACATAAGATGCATAAAGTTGGAGAGGGATAGCCCCTGGCGAAGATGAGAGAAACAAAAAAAATAAATAAAATAAAAACAAAAAAAAGAAAACAAGAGATAAAAAGAGAATAGGGTCGTGAGTCGATACGCCACGGGGATATCGCGCCTACCTGTAGTTTATTTAACAGACTCCGCGGGATACCCGAGGGTTACCTTATGCTCAAAGGTCTCCTCGAGGTACGAAGTTTCAGTCTCGCGTCTCATCCGTATGCATAAATATATATATATATATATAGATAGATAGGATATGGATACACGTGAGTTATACGATGCATACGCGCATCGTCATTAGTTAGTCGGTCCCCCGTGTCTCCCGGAGAGGCCAGGGATGGCTTCCGCGACAGCGAAAGGGTAGATGATACAGTGATTGGCATAGTCGAGGAATTTCTCGTTTGCGATGCAAGGAAGAGTCGATAAGGGGGGTAGTTTCACCTCCTGGACAAAAATGGCGTTGAAGCGACTGATGCAAATCACCCCGAGGTCCTCTGTGAAGGGACGAAGGGGGTGAAATTCGAGATGGAAGATTCGTGAAATATAGAACGAGGGGTAAGAGTCGCATAGAGAGAGAGAGAGAGAGAGAGAGAGAGAGAGAGAAGGATAAGGCGAGGAACGAGGGATGAGAACCGGACCACCTCCGGTGAGATGGTAATTTATGCAAAAGAAAGGGAAAAAAAAGAAGAAGAAAAAGGAAATGGTCGGGAGAACGTCGAATTTATATTCGCCTGTTCGACGAGCGTCCTGTTTCTCGTTCCTTCCATGGATCATCCCCCCTCCTTCTTTCAACCCTATCTCTCTCTCTCTCTTCGTTCGCTCGCCCGGTTTGATGTTGCTGCTACTGCCTGCCCAATTAGCAAAGTTCGTCCTTCATCCTAGCTGCAACGCTATGCTCTCTCGGATTAAAGGATACTCGATTTTTTTTTGTACTCAAAAAAACAAAAATGAATACGAGTCTTCGAGTTATAACAGTCTGGCAACAAGATCCTCAATTTTTGCACCTCTTGTGTAACGGTCAAATTACCTTGGTGAAAAGTATAATAGAACGAGAGAAGGTAAATTTTGAAAAATAACAAAAGACGTTGAGATTATTTTGCTGGATAATTAGAAGAATTTTAAAAAGTTCAATTTTTTATTTTTCCTCTCTTAACGATTTATTTCCTGTTTGTATTTCTTCGATCCGACAATACCGGCCAGCTCGTAAAATCGCGTGTGTGCCAACCACCAAGAATCCCCCCGCCCCCCCCCACGTTTTCTCGAAAAAATAAACGGGGGGTAAAAAGAAGAAAAAATATTTGATTTACATACGAGCGAGGTATATCATAACCCAAACAACGAAAAAAAGAGAGCGGTACGTGGGGGATTTCGCTTCGAGTTTATTTCCTGGCAGAGCCCACGAGGGCCTTGAGCTCTAAAACTGATTCATTGCCGAGAGTGCAACTTGCTCGCTGGACCTGTGTGTATGTGTGTGTGTGTGTATTTTTCTCGTTCTTTTTTCCTCGACGTCTTCTCATTTCGTTGTCCGACAGTTACAGGCAGCCAGGTACAGTCATTGGCCACCGGGCATTTTTTTCCATCTAACCCTTCCGGCTGGGAAAAAATTCAGACGTGCCAATGATCGCTTCTCGCCCACTTAGAGTGGCCAACGACTGTGCTAAACCCCATTTCGAAAAGCTTTACCGTCTTATATATATCTTTCTCTCTCTCTCTCTCTTCTTCGACTCGCTCGTTTCTCCGAGCCAAAGCTCTCTTTGGTACCGTTCCCTTTTCTACAATTCTCCTGTCAGAGATTGTACAAGGATCGTGCGACACCGGAACCCCCGAAAAAAAGCCTTCTACCTAATGGGAAGTTATTGCACAACCGAAATACCCTCGAGAACGACGACGAGCAAAAGAGAGCGAAAAATAAAAAGCGTTCGCGTGTCTGTGTACTGTTTTTTGCGACATTACACTCGCA
Organism: Netelia virgata; assembly: GCA_951802705.1. Lineage (NCBI taxonomy): Eukaryota > Metazoa > Arthropoda > Insecta > Hymenoptera > Ichneumonidae > Netelia > Netelia virgata. The sequence goes on from OX637867.1 coordinate 18,867,806, forward strand.
GCTTTTTTTATCCCTCGATTGTCAGGTACAACGACCTCTCGGTCCATAGAAACGATCTTTTTTTTTTTTTTATATCAGTTCGATCGAATAGAAATTAAATTTTAGTATTCATGGACGAACTCAAGCTCGAACCTTAAGTTCTCGTTAACGTTGTCTCCAATGGGAATCGTGAAACCGGAACCGTCCCCTAGCGGCCACGATCGGTACTAACCAGCTACGAGAAAATGTTTTCACGACTCGCTGCCAACCGGCGTATAAACAACGCTGTTCTAATACTGGTTCTTACGCCTCTGACTTCCCTATTGCCAGCTTCTCGATAAACTCGTCGGACGTGTTGTATAAACCAGCGACGAGATTAATGTAGTCGCGCGACAACGGAAGACAATTTTTCCGGATATCACTGGACAGCAAAAAAGCGTGAATCCTTCTTTTTCTAATTTTAATAATCAGACATAGTCTCGTCTTGAAAGTACAGCGTTGATTTATTCGAGATGAAAACAAAAAATTGATCGAAGACTCAATGCTGAATTCCATTAAATCCATATATTTCCTTATGATGACGATCACTGTGCCATCAGGCTTAAAGCGACTGCGCGGACTCGAACCTCATGCGTGCATGAGTCACGTGCCAGGTCGCGAATGTGTATGGAAGACTGACAACTGGAAATGGAAACGAGGAAGGACGGAGACAGATAGGATAGAGGGAGAACGAAAAAAAAAAAACGGCGACGAGTGGAAATGGTTGGGGAGTGAAACGAAAGGGAAAAAAAACAGGAAAAGACATAAAAGACAGATGGAAGAGTTGGCAGGACGAGTAATATGTGCGAGGCAGAAAAGGACAGAGAGGGGAGAGAGAGAAAGAGAGAGCGAGTTACTGACGTTTTAGTTACCCAGTCTCGAGAAATGTACCACGGTCTACTCGTCACTCTCGTAACTTGGGATGGCACGCCACATAGCGACTCCCCTTAATCGCAAGTAGTAATGAACCGTGCCAAGTTTTCATCAACGCCGAGGACCTCCTACCTGGCAAACTGGCCGACAACTTTTGTCTCCAACTGTTTTTTTCCTTCTCTTTCTTTTTAACCCTCTCCTTCCACTCGAATGGAAACAACAAAACGTCAAAAATGTGCTTGTCCAACTTCATCCACTTCAATATTTTACCCCGATGGATCTTCGTTGAAGGAAGACGAAGAAGAAAAAAAAAAGCCCCAATTCGTTTGTATTTCTTCGTCTTGTTCCCACGAGATTTCGGGGTGACTGGGCAATAATTCATTTCGTTTTGTTGATTCGATGACTCGTTGGGTCGTACGAGAGAATCTCCTCGAGTGGACAGTCGAGGGGTTGCGTTGATGAATATTCGCTCGGTCATTCGGAGTAGATACGTTGGCAGTGTCGAGGAATAAAATTGAAGCGTCCAATCGAGACTGAGCTAAACGAGAAAGTTTATCCACGAAGAATCAACAGATCTTGAAGGGTTTGACCTCTGACACTAAAAGTCAAAGCTTAATTAGGCTCTATTAGAAGATTAATCAGGCTGTCGAAGGGAAAAACAGGCTGATTTTAGAGGCTGCGCAGACGCCAACGCGCCGAGTGCAACGGCAGCGACATATATCGAGTGCACTATGCGAGGGAACTGTTCCCCCCGGTGTGCTTTTTCCTACACCCCCCCTATAAATAGTTTTCGTTCACCGCAAGCACGGAGAAAGTGAAACGCAGTTAACAAACGTTAAAACTAACACAGGACCTCGTACAATAACATTTCGCCCCGGTCACGTGCATTTCGACTCGACATCACGCGGGAACGACTATAATAAGATCCGTGACTGAGTTTTCTGTGGGTTGTTGCATTTATACACACATCGAAAAGTCTCTATCTTTCGAGTTCTCGCGCGGTAGAAACAGACGGTATAGGATGGCAGCGACGTCTTCGAACGGCGTCGAGCTCAGTCAAGCTTGTCTTCGTTCTTGAAGAAGGGCGGGGTTCCATCCAGGCCCCCAGTAGCCAGATGTATAAATCTAAATTCAACAGTAACGCCACTGAGAACCATCCAGGCCGTTGTATATTCCGGAAGATTGCCTTCCGCCAGTGAATATCGCGATTCTCGAACCGAGTCGCGAAATCCTCCCTCTCGGGTATCAGCGTGCTCGGTTGCGGATTTACGTCTAGAAAAGAAAAAAACGAAAACAACCCCGAGCCACACCGGATGAGGTTTCAAATACCTCCCATTCTATATCGAGAATCGCTCGTTGGAAGCTCCAAAGTGGATTTGCCCTCTTCCTCCATCAATGACCCCGAGGGGTTCGCACCCTCAGCCCCCCGCCTGCTTTACCGGAAAGCATTCGGTACTAATTGATAAATGGTTTTACCGTTATCCGGCCCGACGTTCGAATCGTCTCTAATCAATATCGTTTTCAACGTCTGATTGCAGATTGGAACGATGCAGTCAGCGCGGGCATAAAATGTTCAAGAGGTCCTCAACGATGGGACCCGCGAGAAGGACGCGTCTTCCCGGCACGATGCCGGCCATCTTGTCGATCATACTTCTTCTAGTCATCAACGAGTGTCTGGCGATACCAAACGTACGCTCGGACTCGGCGGTTGGGCCAGCGAACAGCGTGGGTCCTTTGTCCAGTGGTGGATCATCGGTCTCATCATCGTCGTCGTCCTCATCCTCTTCGGCCTCCTCCTCGCCATCTTCCTCGTCTGCCATAGGAGTGGTACCGGGAAGTCCCGGTAGTTCCGGTAATCTGGGAGGTAGCGGTAGTAGTCTGAGCAGCAGTGGTAGCGGGCATTCCGTGATAGGAGGTTCCGTAATGGGAACGAACAGCAGATGCGAGGACATCAAGATTCCCATGTGTCACGGTATCGGTTATAATTTAACCGCGATGCCGAACGAGCTCAATCACGACAGTCAAGACGAGGCTGGCCTGGAGGTCCATCAATTCTGGCCTCTGGTCGAGATCAAGTGTTCCCCGGATCTGAAGTTTTTCTTGTGTTCAATGTACACACCGATCTGTTTGCCGGAATACAGCAAACCGTTGCCGGCTTGTCGAAGCGTTTGCGAGCGTGCCAGAGCCGGTTGCGCTCCCCTCATGAGACAGTACGGTTTCTCGTGGCCGGAAAGAATGGCCTGCGAGAGGTTACCTATCCAGGGTGATCCGGAGAATCTGTGCATGGATCAGGATAAAGACGCATCGAGCAACGGTGGGAGTGGAAGTGGTAGCGGCATAGGACCAGCTAGCAGCGCTCCCATACCAGCCGCTGGACCACCCAGACCCACCAGACCCTCGAAGACGTCTCAGCCTCCCCGTTGCAAGCCCGGGAAGAATCAAAAAAACTGCCAGCACCCCCCGGGGGAAAGGACGAGGGATTGCGCGTGCAGATGCAGAGCGCCTCTCGTGCCCCTGGGGGCGGTGGCAAACGGTCACGGGGGAACGCTCGGGGGCATGCAAAGCGTAGGGGTTCATGGGGTCCCGGTGCAACCGGTAATACCGGGAATAATGGCGAGCCAGGACATTGCCGGGGTCCCGGACTGCGCCCTACCGTGTCACGGCGCGTTTCTGACCGCCGAAGAAAGAGGATTCGTGGCCGTGTGGCTGGCAATGTGGAGCGGCCTGTGCGCCGCAAGCACTCTTACAACCGTCACCACGTTCCTCATCGACACCCAGCGTTTCAAATATCCTGAGAGGCCGATAGTCTTCCTCTCGGCGTGTTACTTCGTAGTCTCCCTCGGTTATCTAGCCCGAAGCGTTCTAGGCCACGAGGAAATCGCTTGCGAAGGTCCGGCATTGAGATCCGGAGCCCAGGGACCAGGCACTTGCGTCACGGTTTTCCTGATGATCTACTTCTTCGGTATGGCATCCTCGGTCTGGTGGGTCATACTGGCATTCACGTGGTTCCTAGCCGCAGGACTCAAGTGGGGAAACGAGGCGATAGCCTCCTACTCCCAGTATTTCCATCTAGCAGCGTGGCTAGCACCTACCGCGCAGACAGTCTGGGCACTGTTGGCAGGTGGCGTTGCAGGGGATCCGGTAGCAGGTGTTTGCACAGTAGCCCCGGAGGGCGTTCGAACCTTCATACTAGTGCCATTGCTGATCTATCTACTGTTAGGAACGAGCTTCTTACTCGCCGGTTTCGTCAGTCTTTTCAGGATACGCTCGGTGATAAAACGTCAGCCAGGAGCCAAAGCGGACAAACTGGAAAAATTGATGATACGCATAGGCGTGTTCTCCGTGCTGTACACGGTACCGGCGAGCGCGGTACTTGGCTGTCATCTTTACGAATCGACACTGAGGGAGGAGTGGCTTGGATCCCTCGCGTGCCCGTGTCGTCCACGCTCGCGCCCACTATACTCCGTCCTCATGCTCAAGTACTTCATGGCACTCGCGGTCGGTATTACCTCCGGGGTATGGATCTGGAGCGGCAAGACCCTGGATTCGTGGCGAAGACTATGGAGACGTCTGTTCGGAGGAGGCGCAGGCGGAGGAGGTGGAAATGGCGGTGGTATGGGAGGCGTGACAGGCGTCAGCGGTATAGGAAGCGCAAGCATAAAGGGAGCCGTAGGACGTGCCGTCATGCCACAATATCAGCCACCTTCCGGGCCCGGTAGCGCACTACTGCCACCAGGTAGCGTCGCGAGCGCATCCCAGCATCATCTCCATCATCACGTGCTCAAACAACCACCGCTCTCGCACGTATGACGTCACCAATCGGCGGGTGGCGACATGAGCACCGCTGGTTGCGATTCGCAGCAACAGTCCCAGCTGCAACAGGAAAGGCCTTCCGCTCTTAGCAACTACGGGCCCATTTAGCCCTTCGCCTCGGCCTCGCGCAGGCACACGCCACACACAGCGCCTCACACACCACACTCGGCAGCTACGATCTACTCGAGACGCTCGTTGGCATCGACCACTGGGCCGCTGACACCGGCCCATGGACTCGCACCGTCCTACACCCAGGCCACCGACGTATGAGATCGTCGATGGTTCACCGGCCGATAAATCCTACCAGCCGAAATTTCACTGCGGTTTTCCCCGGTTCGGAAATAAATTTAAGGGTCGAGACAAGGATCCTCGTTACCCGTATAATGAACAAAAAAAAAAACAAAAAACAAAAAAAAATACAAAAAAAAAGTTTTCGGCGATGCGCGAGGGGTGACTAAATTTCATTCCGAAATCTTGTAGAAGACTGTTGTGTGTTTCGAGTGTTTTGTCTCGGAACGAGATAATTCTTGAGCACGGGGATAATGCTGCATGGTTGATATTTATCGGCGAATGTGAACGCGATTGCCCGACGGTGACGAGAGAAAACAAAACAAAAAACCAAGGAACGTGCGACGATCGACTCGTCGCTTTTTTTCTTTTTTTTTTTTGCAATTACCGAATATACGTATTTCAATGATGAAGGAAAAATAATTAAAAAAAAAAAACAAATTTCCATTTGTTATAGGAATGGTGTTTTTTTTTGTTTTCTCGGTATTAAGACAGATTTTGCCGTGAGATCGCGGTCATTGATTAGCGATTCGTGAAGACCCCGGGGGGTTTTAAACGTTCACCGTCCGTGACGACTAGGACCTGTGCGTCTGTGTGTGTCTATGCGTGGCTGTGTGTGTGTGTGTGTGTGTGTATGTTTGTGCATTTTTATTTTTGAAAACTCTCGCCGCGTTTCAAAATTATCTGGCTGATGAGTTTTTGCGGACTCGTATTTTTTTTTTGTGTACGCGTTGAGCATTGGGGAGGGTGTACGTGCAATTGTGTATGTGTAAGCGAGCGAGAAAAAGTTTGAACAAATTTAATAATTAAACAAGCGTATAATGACGAATTAGAGAGAATCGTAAAGTTACACTTTCCTCGATCTGTCTAGATTTTCTTCTTTTTTTTAATCGATCGGCGTCTTGATAAACAAAAATTCGTTTTATTCCAATTTTATTAATTATTAATATTATTATTATTGTTTTTTTTTTTTTTTTTTCGTACGACTCTATACAGGGAAATTTTGAAGAGTTATCGAACCATTTTTTCAATTGCTAAGCAAAGAGCAGAATTTTGACAAATTATTAATCGATCGTTAATTGATAATTAAACAATTAATCGTCGAGGCGAAACTTTGATGAATTCTGCTTTAAAAAAATTGTGTAACACGAGACGCTTGTCTGATAAAAAATATCCCCGAGCTCTCTAATCAACATCGTTCTAGTTTTTTTGTTTCCTCTTTTTTTTCTTCGCTTCTCTTCTTTCCGTCTCGAGTCCCCGGCCGCTCTCTCGTAAACGTTACCACGTGTCTCGACTCTTCGAAAGTCCGCCTAACGTATAGTCTCATCTATTTATCTAACGTAGCCGTTAACCGTGCAACGTGATTTTAGTCGGTGTCGCGTCAAACTTTGAAAAATATTTTTTTGTTTTTTTTTTTAAACAATTTTTATTTTATTCATTTTTCAATTTTTCTTATCATCGACCCGAGGATTTATTTTCATTTTTTGACTAATCGATCTTTGTTTTAAAAAATGACGCGAGACCACCGGGGTGGCACTTGGAGGCGGTGGAACTCTGTCGCGAGCCAAATTTCGATGGAAAGAGGAAGAAGGAAGATTTAAAGAGAAAAAAAAGAAAGAAAGAAAAACATTATTATCACTCTGTAAATACAAATAAAACAAAACAAAAAAATGGTGTAATAACGACTAGAGGATATAGTTTATCGTTGTAAATAATGATGGGAGGATCGTGCGACGCGTCGCGACTATGGACGTGGTGTATAGAAGCGTGGGTGTCACTGTACAGAATTTTCGTTATCTTTTTTATTTTTTATGTATTTTTTTTTTCGTTTAAATAAGTTTTATTCTGTTTTTTTTACTTCAACAGTACGATTGCGGCGAGAGTGCGGAAACAGGGGAAACGAAAGAAATCGCGACGATCTTGCCACTCGAGGCGCGAAAAATCCAATGATTTTAAAAAACAATGTTTTTTTTTTTTTTTTTTTTGTAAACTGAACGAACGGAAAAAATTGACAACGCCGAGCAGAGGCGCGAAACGAGAGAAAAATGTACCTAGCGAGTGATAAAAAAAAAAAATAGACTAAGTAATGCGAGAATGTAACGGAATTTCGATTTTTCGTTTCTTTTTTTTTTCAGAAATTGTTTTTTTACCGCAAAGCGAGTAAAGGGTAAAAACCAGGCGCCACGCACTTTCGTATTCCGTAGGACTCGATCGTAGAAATATATTGAAAAACAAAAAATATATATATATGTGACAGTCGAATGAAAGATGAAAAAAAAAAAAATCGAAAGAAAAAAAAAGTAAGAAACCCAACGTAATTCGCTGTAAGCAAACTTTATACCTATTATCTATTACCGACGAGTGAATGAAAGGAGAGGGAGGATGGTAATATAAAAAATTACGTGGAGCAGCCAATTGTGCACCGTAGAACGATATATATGTATTACCCGTGTATAATCGTGGAATCGTGACACGGGGTGTCGACGAGGATACGAGAGGGAGTAAAACCGAGTTGGGAAGCGTAAAAAAAACGAAGGTAAAAACGTTTTTAAAATGAAGGAAGAAATAAAAAAAAACGAAATCACGATATCCCGTGTTCCGAAACCGCCCAGTCGAAAGTAGCTCTATAGAAAAAGACCCGCGAATTAACGAAATAACAAAAAAAAAAAAACAAGAAAATCCATAAAGAATAGATAAGATTTAAGTACACAAGCGAGTAATCACGATGCATCGAAGTGTGAGACGAGCTTTGCTTTTGTTTCTGTTTTTCTTTTTTTTATTATCGTAACTTGATTTTTATTTGATAAAGATCGATGATTTATTTCAAGGAGAAATTAATTATGAGGCATTTTTCTCTCGAAAGATTGTCAAAATAATTTTTTGCATTTAATATATTTTCTTTTTATTTTCATTATTTTTGGCCAATGCTCGTCCCCACCTCGTGCCAATCACACACATACACGTAAACCTTGACGTTACAATTGTCTTTTCATATTTTTTTTCTGATGAAAAAAGTGTTAATGCGAGATTTAAAAAAAAAAAAACTCATACTGCCTCAAAAAAAATAAACTCGACGATCTTCATGCGCGCGGATTTCGTTTGGTTCTGCTGCCAAAATACACGTAATAATTATTAAACCTAAATGAAAACGAATACACGTAAACAAAAAAAATACACACACACGAAGCGAAAGAAGTAACGTACACGCGCATTAAAAAATCGTACGTTAATTAAAATTTAATAACGCGCGAACGGGGGGAGTTTGGGAAAGATGAAAATGGAAAATACGAAAGAATTTGTAAAGTAGATGAAGCCACGAAAAGTTTTTAGTCTCTCTCTCTCTCTCTCTCACACACATATCACGTAAGGTCGTAAAATTATAACGAGTCGATTTCGTGGTTTGTATCGTTGACGAGCAAGAAAAAAAAAGCAACATCGACAGTGAGAAAAACAAAACAGTCGATAGGAAAAAATAAGAAAATGATTGGAATGAATGAAGGGAACGAAAGAAAATGGAAAAAGGGAAAGATGAAGAGAGGACCGCGTTAAAGAATAAAAGTAAAAATTAATGTTAAAAAAACGAAGAGGGAGGAATTTCTATGCGAATTATTTGTAAGCCACTTTTTGTCACGATGATTGTCAATAAAACGAAACAAAAACAACAACAAAAAAACACACAAAAGTGAACAAACGAACGAAAAGCAAACGGAACGAGTTAAAATTATCGTAAAATTATAAGTGTAGAGCGTGATATGTAAACCGATGAAAATCGATTTTTTATTTTTATTTTATTTTTATTTTTTCATCGTCTTCGTCGTCGTCGTCGTCGTCTTCGTCGTTTTATACTGTATAATAATATATTATTAGCCAGGGACCGGAGAAGTCTTCGCGAATGTGAAAAAAAGGGAAACGCGCGAGAAGGGAGGGGGTGAGAACATTTTTAAAAAAAAAGAAAATCTCGTCTTTCCTTTATCAAAATTTTCCAAAAATGTTTTCTTCTTTTCGTATCATACGTGTTTTTATTTCTCTCGATCCTCCCGACGAGATCGACCAGGGAGAATCCGAGGAAGCGAGACAACCTTAGAGACTCCATGTGTGAAAAAAGAAAACGAAAAAGAAAAAGCGAAATGGTAAAATTTTGCTCGACCAACGAACAAAAAAACATAAGGAAATCAAAATTGTATACGATTTTTTAATACACTTTTATTAATTATTATTATTTAATACGAATATGTATCTTTTCATTTATTTGAAATTCCACTAGCCACCTTGAAAAAAAACGGCATTCCTTCCTTCAAAAAGAAAAAAAGAACACAAAAAATCGAATCATTTTTTTCGCGATTCGCTAAAGGTGAAATTTTTCTTTCAGACGTCGTCTCGAGGACTTGAGTCAACAGCTGGGTGAGCCTTATATCCATGAATTTCCACTCTCTCATAAATATATACAGCTATATTATGTATATGCCGAGGGGTTGAATTCTCTGTGAAGTAACCAAGCTCACCCGCAAAAGTCTCTCTCGCTACCACAAATTTATGGCTGTCTACGACACGCTCGAAGGGGATGGCCCCTGGTGTATTTCTCGCTCGTATCACCGCCATAAACAATCCATACGTCTCGACTACGATACACACGGTGTTTTACCATCGCTGTCTTTTCGATTTTGCCCTCTCTTCGAAAAAGATAAGGAAACTCTTAGTCATCCTTCAGCTCGTTAAATTAATCGTTCATTAATCCAAGACCTTTAGAAAATAATCTCTATTCATTATTCGTTATGAAGATTTTTACAAAATCATCAGATTTCTCGAATCATCATTTCGAAAAAATCGGTAAGTCGATTTTATGATTAAATTATTCATAGTTTTTGTTTTCAGATCGTCGTAGAATCGTGGACTCTCGGTCTCTTAAATTTTATATTTTATAATAGAGAGAAGGAGAGAGAGAGAAAAAAATTGAGAGAGGGCAAAATGAAAGTTCGACCCGACGCGTGCCCGCCCAAGTCAGTAAAGTCGTCGTGCGTCGTCGTTAGAAGCCTTGCATTACGCCATGCGCGGCTAATTAGTATTCACACACGAAGGGAAGTTTAGTACTCGCGATGAAAATATGCCGCGGGGCTATTCGTGGTATTCTCCAGGAATAAAAAAAACAACAAGCGACCAAGGTAAAACGAAAGAAGAAAAAAAAATGAAAACCAAAAAAAAAAGAAAAAAAAAATACCGGACGTGCGTTTATCGAGATTGCTACAGATTGTATGACCCTCTGGCGGTAGTCAATCGTACCTTCGTTATCGTTGTTTTAACTTTTCTTTTAAATTTCTTAAAACTTTTATTTTATGAAAATTAAAACGAGAACAAATTATATAATAATAATAATGACGTTATTCTATTTCTCATTCTCGAGCGAAAAATCAAGAGGCGAAAATTATTTATCGTACAAGTTTCGTAAATCGTTCGCAAACGCGTCGGCGGGCTTGAAATAATATTTTCACAAGCGAGATCCCGGCATGCCTTTATAAAAAAAAAAAAAAAAAAGAAGCGTGTACGATATATAACGCAGATATAAATATAGATATAGAGAAGCGCGAAGGCTTCGAAACGATCTTAATATCGACACTGAAACGACAGTACGATTTATAGCGTTGTCGGTTCCATCGTTTAACGTCCATCCCCATTTTTCTTTCGCTTCTGGCACGACCCTCGACCAAAAGAGCTAAAAGATGGGGAATATAGAATATGGAGAGCAACGACCTCATTCACGAACGACGCAACTTCGTTATTTTCCATCGTTGGTCAGTTTGAAATAAATTCAATTCTTCTAAGTAATTTAATCCTTATTATCTAATTTATCTACACTATCTGAATTTTATCTCGAATTGTATCTCATCCATGTCGAAGCGTTTGTAACTTTGTCGAAGATTTAAAAAAAAAAATGTATAATCTCGAGTTAATCTTAAGGACGTGGACCTCACGCTGGTATTATGAACGATTCGAGTCGATCGTTTGAAACTGGTCCGTGGCGATAGACCGATCGTCGTCGCCTCGTCCGATCTCCAGGCCAGCGGACGTTGCCGATCGCGCTCCCTCTACGAGGAAAACCGGTAGGTCCGGCTAATATCCGTTCCCGCCTTGAGGGCATTCAGGAAAAATAATGATAAAGATAAAGATCGTTAAGAATTTAATACCACGCTGTCTCTCACCGGGTAGTTAATTTGTCTACCTCGTTTCATCACATCTTGATCGAATGAAATATTTCAATTCCAAGTATCAAGGCCTATTCCCTATTTTGTTTGTTTTTAATCGTTGTTTACTTTTTATAGGTTGAAAAATAAAAGCTGCTAATTTTTTTGTAGTACGAGACAATTTTTATGTGTGCAAAAAATTCCATGTGGAATTTATTGTTATTATTGTTGTTTTCGTTGATTTGATTTTTTTTTTTTGATAAGGGGTGACTCTTGTTTCAATCAATTTGACGAAGGGTAACGCGCTCCCTCGACCATGAATCTCGTATTTCTCGCCCACTGGTAGGCACCTTACTCTTAAGAAAACTTTCCTCTACGTATTTCTCGTGCTTATAAAAGTGAATTCGAGCCTGTGTAGGTGCGCATGCGCCGGTTGCCTCGAACATCGTAAAATGCACGGTACACAAACGTCCGTTCCCCGAGACGTTGGGGAACTCCAATGGCTCGAAGACAAAACAAACGAGGCGAGAGCCGAGACGGGAAATTAAAGTTCAGGAAGGTACGTTATGAAGTTATTCGATATTCTGTATTCGCGTAGCTCGAAGATCTTTTTTCAGATCTGTGATCGTCGAGGAAATGGTAATTTCGTTACAATTCTTTATTATTCTGAAATTATTAATTAAACGCAAACAACTCATTTCGTTGTAATAAAAATGTGTGTTACCAGTACTTGTCTTAATAAGTTTATTAAAAACTTAACATCATTCTTAAAGTCTTAAAAAATGAAGAATATTTTTCAAGATAGTTTTAGTTCAGTCGCATTTTTGTCGCCACGGTGCGATAGCGCTGTTTGCAAGGTGGATAAAGTGATTTCAGAGTTCGGAAAAATACCGTGGGATGGCGCCACGTACCGGTCGAGCAGGAACTTCGAAGGCTCATCTTTTTTAAAACACAAAATCTATTTTTCCATTAAACACCTTAACTTTGTTTTGTTATTGTCAGGTTTTCGCCCTTTTTATATAATTATTTTCATTATTGCATATATATACATAAAATATATATATAATTATATAAAAAGGGCGAAGGCCGGCCATTGAGAAAGAAAAATTAAAGTTAATATTCCATTCTTCATCTATAAATGGAAAAATGGAATATCCTTGTCCCTAGAAACTGGGGAATAAAATATTTATCGAGGCAAGGAAAGAGAAAACATGAAATCGTGGAAATGTCTAAATCGTATTCATTTATTATCGTTCCTTGTACAATCCGTGCCTTTAGCGGCCTAACCAGATGTCAAGGTAACAACACGATCAAACAATAAAAAATCAACGATCAAAAAATAAAAAATGTTTCCAAACGTCGTCGATTTATAGATAATGAAGAACGGTCTCGAGATGATTACTCGGCGATGTATGAACGTATTGTGATACGAGAAAAGCAAGTTTGTGAGCAAACTGACAAGGCGCTGGTACCCTGACCGTTCCGCTCCAATTGAAATACGTATGAGTCAATTTGTACGACAATTGTTGAAGCTTCGAAGCGTCGAGTTTGACGTTATCGGAGATAACGGTGTAGCCAGTCGGCGAAACGGAACCACCTCGGACATGTTGAGAGACGACGTAAAAATCGTATTTTGTCGGATTTGTGATAACATCGTCGACGACAGTTCCAGGAGGAGGATTGTTATTGTTGGAAAACAATCTCATACCAATTCGTTTTGTCACGATTATATAAGCCAATTGAACCGCATCGGGATTGCCGTAAAGAGTCGCCAATTTCGCCTTAAGATTCTCGACCTCGTGAGTGTAAACGTAAGGAAGATCGCCCTCGCCGACACCATCGCGATAGAAAACTATGCGCGACGGCAATGCGTTGTTTTTTTCTCGATATTTGTGCAAAGCTTTGCAAACGTTCGCGGCCAAAGAATCCGACAATTCTTCCCCGCTTGTGTGAGCACTCACGGCTGAGTAATACTGGGTGAAGTAGCGATCGAGAGAAGCGACGAGAGCACCTGGGAGAAAAATTCACGTTTTTAACGTTTTTTTTCTTTTTAATGTTGAATTTTTGTTTTTTTTTTTAAATCGACGAATTTACTTACCAAAATTTTTGACGTTGACGTTAGTATCGCGACAAGCGTCGAAACCGATCACCATGAGACCTACGACCGGTACAACCACTGTCCATGGAGCTCCGCCGATTTTGCAACACATCTGAATCGCGATTTTCGTCGCTATACTCTGCACCCCTTTAGCACGGAAATTTTTCTGAAGTATGCATTGAGTAGGGACCGGACGATCGACACCACATTTCTTCTTTATCGCGGAATAACGATCGGCACGATTGTTCGTAAGTACGCAAAATATCAGTTGAGGATTAGCTTTGCTCATTATGTCCTCGAGAGCGACAGTATAAGAGGCAGCATTGTCGTTGTTGATGACGTAGTTTCGAGGCTTCGATATCATAAATTGCATGTCTCGGACCGAACGAGACATCATACTGACAAATCCCTTACAAAAACATCGAGAAATACAACAAAAACTAGAAACACGATATAAAACACATAGAAAAAAAATCGAAACACAGAAAAAAAAAATAAAAAACAGGAAATAAAAAAAATAGAAAACAAATTTGTTCTACTTACTTCCGCCTCTTGAACCAAGCGCGATGGTACCAGCATCACCCAGTTGGTCAAATCCACCGGATTGTACAACGTGCATCTTCGAAGTTGGCCCGTCCAATCAGCTTCGGGACCGGCGGAGATTTTCATATTATTTCCGAAAACTATCATTTCCGAATCCAACACTCGTCCCGGCAAATCCAAAAGTTTCGTGTCCAATTTGAGATTCCAGTTGGTGAAATCTTGAACGATAGCTGGCTCTTTGAGAAGACGGCTGTTGAAGCTCAACAATCGCGAGATACGTCCTTGAGGGTTGAGTCGCGTATGTGTTGCTAGTTCGCGCATCATCGAAAAGTCTTTGCGCATGTCGTCGGTCAAGCCTGTCGACCAAAAAACATTCCGTCGATAAAATATAATTTCTTAGGAATAAAAACGAATTTTTAGAAGCGGAAATCTTGATTTTTTTAAGGTAAAAAAGTTACCGGTCGATCGGCAAAGTTCCGGTATGAGACAAACAGTTTCCTGGACACCGGCGCGACGATCGCGAGCGTTACTTCTTGAAATGAGAAGCGGCTGGGTCGCTGATCTTATTTGTATCCGATATTTTTCGAAATAGTATTGCTCATATGTAACATCTTCGCCTTTCCGGTCGAAAGTCGCAGTCGGCGATTTTGAAAAGTCGACGTCCTCGACTTTGTAAGTTTGATTATTGTAATCGGTCAACACAATCATACCGACCACTGTTGCTCTGTAAATGTCCTGAAGATTTTTTTTATTGGAAAATTTGATCATAATTTTGAGGAAATTTCAAAAAAAAACATTCGTACCTGATATCTGTCTCCGTGCGCTTTGTAACACTCGGTCAAAATATCGAGCAAAGTCTGGCAACGCATAACTTTGTGTGTTATTTCGGCGCACATGAGAATGTCCGTTTCGTGTTGTCGGATCGAAGTTTCATATCCAGGCCAGAGTTCCAATTTGTATTGAGGAACCGAGACCTGAAAAATGATAATTATTGTTTCCATTAAATAGCGCAAAAATGGTAAAAATTAAAAAAATAAACGTTTATTTTTCACACAATTATTTGTAAATTTTTACAACGAAAAATCAAAAGATTGAATTACCTTGTTAAGAGGATCGAAGTAGTTTCTGCCGATCAATTGGAGCTTCAAACACTGAAGAGCTTTTCGCATTATAATGTTGAAAAATTGTAAATAATGCGGATCTCCGGTGCTCATTTCACCAGCAAATCGCAAAGTCATTCTGATCTTTTCCTCGTCGTTTTTCCTTATGGCGAAAAGTTCCAGTGGCTATTTTCACAAAAACAAAATTACAAATACAATTAAATATCGTTTTTTTTACCGAGAGAATTTTTTAATTTTTGACAAATATGAAAAACCTGAGGAAGACGCTGGCTCGTGTACATCACGGTACCGTCATAAATATACGAGCCGAGCGTCTCTTGATGATTTTTCATCATCGCTTTTCGAATGATGGTCGCGTCCTCTTCCGGATTAAAATCGACGTGATATTTAAATAAACACCAATCGGTCGATGACAATATTTTGAAATAATTCGCTTGTAGGCGAATCGGACGTCCTCCTCGTCCTAGTGAAAGGAAGGCATTCGTGAATATAAATGTTTAAGGTAGAAACAAAAAATAGGAATTAAATTTAAAAAATAAAAAAATAGGTAACCTTGTTTAGTTTCCAAATTTTTCGGACGAGTATGCAAAAGCTCCGGATTGATTAGTCGTCCTCCTCGCAACGCTCCGCGTCCGGCAGATGTGACCTCGCCACCACCGCCACTTGCGCTAGCTAAGAGGAACAACAAATATTACCGATATAAAAAATAAGAATAAAATAGAATTAATAAATTTTGCAAAATAAATAATTTTTTTTTCGAACCTAGGGACAATTGCTCGAACTGTTGCTGCGGAATAGGCTCCGAGATTGGAGCTGATGGCGCTCTTACGCCTGACGAAACGGGTCGAGGACGATCGGTCGGCTTGTTTTCATAAAAATGTTGAAATATCACCAAGATCGAACTTTTAATTTGTAGATATTATTATTTTTAATGGTTTCAATCTTGAATGTCGAAAGATATAATTTTTTTTGAAAATTACACGAGCAATGAGAATTTAGTTCTTACGGGTTGCGCAGTTGGCGGCGCCCGGGTCAAACCGGGACGCTGAGCCCAGGCTCCTTGCGGCGTAGCTCTTATCATCTCCGCTTGAGCTTCCGGATGTTCAGCCGGAACTCTACTAAGACCCATGGATCGACCTCTGGATCTTCCTCGACTTTTGGGCGCATCTCCCATTTTTGTTTTCTTCCTTTACCTGAATAAAGTAGATATATCTCATTTATTTAGATCTTCTTCGGATTAATTATTATTCATGATATTCTAACAGCGCAAATAAATTAAAGAGCTGTATAATTTTATTAAATTGAATATTTTTGCATAAACTAATATTTGAAATTGTTCTACGGCTTAAAAATAATAAATTTCATGGCATAATAAGTGTACCGCTTGAAGAATTGTGAAATATAACACGAGCACGTGTTACAAAGCGCGGATAAAGAAAAAGCAGCAAAATTTTAATAAATTAAATATTTTTACACGAAGTAATATTTTTAATTGATCTACGACTTAAAAATAATAAGTTTCATCGATATAACGATACTATATTTGATGAATTGAGAAATATAACACAAGTGCGTATTACAAAGTAACGCGATAATCTTTTCTTGCGCTCCGCGCATGTGCGGTGCGAGATGTAAACACAAATGACCGGGGGACAAAGCGCGCACAAAGGACCAATGGGCGTCGTGCCGATACAAATAAACAGAAACCGTATACAGCACTTTTCTAGCGGTGTAAGACAGAGGGCACAAAGAAGGAAAAAAGAAAACAACCAGTTTTATCTATATGCTTGACTTCTAAAGCACAGCACGATTAACTATAGGTATATCGTGATTTTTGGCGGCCGAGAACAAAGGAGAATCTTCCGAACGGTCAGTACAAAAAACAAAGAAGAATATGCAGTTTTCATTATTACGAAAAGAACGAAATTTTCAAGATTTTTGCACTTTTATCTTTTTTATAAAACAATAAATGCACGAGAACGATAAAACGCGAAGCTTAGTTAACGAGCCCGCTCGAAATCGACATAAAACACAGGATTTCGGATGAATAGAAAATAAAATAAAAATAATTTGATATTTTTTACTCATCATTTTACCACTTTTGTTACCGAGTGGCAGGGATCTTTGTTAAGACTTTTCTGAGTAACAATCGTGCGTTGAACAATAATTTTTTTCGTCGAAGAAAATCTTAGAAAGAGATATTTCGGTGGTACTTACTTGCCCTTTATTCTAATGCTCTGAATCCTTAGACGATGCTCCTCTCTTTTCTCTTTTATTTCACCAACACGTTCTTTTTCTTTGTTAAATTGGTTGAAGCAAACAGTCGACGTTCACTGTGAGTCTTGCCGGCGAGTACTAAAGTTCGCAGTCTAGCGGAAACGACAAAAGACGCGGAGCCAAGTGAATTCCGGCAGTGATGCGTGCGCAGCCACGCCGAGAAATAAAAAAAGGTAATTTACACTCCACAGCGAGACACGAGTACATTGTTATGCGTTTTATTTATTCAAAGGCGATAAAGTAATACATTCACCAATTATAAATTGTATTTTCTTAAGATTTCGTGATATTCAAGCTAATGCACGTGCACGTATAGTTGCAAAAGCATCCGCGAATTGGCGCCACTATACGGTCGCGCTACCGGAAGCTGTATAAAGGCGCCAGCAGATGAGTTTGTTGAGAAAACGTCGATTGATATTATAATATATTTGTGTGCAGCATTGATTCAGTCGAAACCGCACATTATATCACAATAGCATAATTGTGAAAAAAATACCGAAGGTAAAATTGAAATGCAAGGTTACACGACTCTGCGCTGAAGTGGACTATGCGTGTGTTGCAAATACTGTTAATCCTGTGAATTCTATCCACCCTGCGAGTCCTGCAAATCCTGCGAATTTATGCGACCTGCAAGTTTTGTAATTACATTCCCAGAACTCTTATAAATTCCATGAGTCTTGCCAAATCCTATAAATCCTGCAATTTCTGTAATTTCATTTTACCACCTGCCAACTTTTTCAACATTGGATCTTCTCGCAACTATTTTTAAATGACGGTGGTACAAGCGGGACAAAAATGTGTTTCCAAAATTCTTCTTTGCGACGCAACCAATTACAAAAAAACGTAACGCAATTGTTCTGCATATTTAAATCGTTAAGCAAATCTCTCAAAACTCAATTGACGCAAGAAAGTTACGAACGATGATTTCCATAAAGTCCAACATGATTCTCTCGTAATTAATTTTCAACTGCAACCATAATTTTGGCGGAAAACAAATGATCGATTATTTTTATGCTCGGGACCAAAAATAAAGCCGATTACAAACAAAATTATGAAACTTCCTTCGTCTTTTATTACACATAACTTACTTTCGTTAGATACAAATGGTAAAACTTGCGCAATTTTCTAATTCTTAATAAAAACTAATCTTTCATTTCGCCCTCTTCGTCCTCCTCGTCCACCCCTCTTATGTACATGACGTTGTTACACCTGATCAAGACCTCGCCAAGATTTCCGGTACAAACCCCATCTACGTGTTCCTCGGTATTGGCTAACTGAAGATTCATGTAACCATCGACGGAGACGAGATATCCTTTGTATTCGTGGCCCCATTTCAATTTAACCATAACTGGCTTGCCGGTAAGTCCGTTCAAGAATGGTTTTGGATTTATTGGCATAGTCGCCGCCATCGTGAATTTGTATCGTTGGCCTGTCGGATAAATAAGATTTGTAACACAATTATTCACAAACACGACACGTAGTTTCGAGGTTAGAATCGCATTTCGAAGACAAACGCGTCAAAAACTCTTTCGTATAATATTAAAACAATGCTTAAAAAAAAATCTTCGACGAGTAAAACGTAAAAACTGCACATACCTTCACTTTAAATAGGAATAAAACGTAAATATATACGAGACGTCGTAAGAACAGCGTGCCGGGTAAGCAAGCGTGAGGGAAGCGTTCTTTTTCGTTTCAAGCGTTGCGCCCGCCATCTCTCGGCGTTGTTACGAAAGTACTTGGACCTACCGACGTATGATACGAACATATTCTCTAATATCAAAGTCTCATAAGAAAAGTATTTCTCTTATCAGTAATTGATATCGATGATAAGTTGATAAAAAATACTAATTCACGTATGACAACGTTATTTATATTTCCTTTCTACACATAAATCTACCTAAACGACGATACCTTAGCAATATATAATACATTTTTCAATCATTTATACATTACACATAATAATTACAACATATATAATGTTATCGAAGGATTAATTTGTTTTTTTCTCATTAAGAGCAATCAGTTATCTTGATTGCTGCTCTTGCTGCGTTTAGCTTTGAAATTCACGGCATTCCCATGTCCGTAATAATTATCGTGATGTCCATAACCGTGGCCGTGATAATCGTGAGGGAAGCCATGTCCGTGACCGAAGCCATGCGCATGTCCAAATCCGTGACCGTAGCCATGTCCGTGAGAATAGCCATGCCCGTGAGAATAGCCGTGACCGTAGCCATGCCCAAAGGGCAACAACGAATGAGGCGATGGAAAGAAATGTCCAGGTCCACCGTAATGATGTCCATGATTGTGAGAACCATAGAAATTTCCGCCGTGCTGCTGAAACGGTCCTGGATAAGCCGGAATCGGATAAGGCACCGGTACCGGATACGGAACAGCGTGTTTCACCGGAACCGGATACGGTTGTTGAACCGGTACGGGAACCGGATGTTTCACCGGATATGGAACCGCGTGCTCGACAGGATACGGCACAGCCTGGACAAAATCAAAATTATAAAATTCAAATTTCCCGCCAAAAATATAAAAAACCTGGGCAATAGCACTTTTTTCGATTTTAATACGACGAGAGCATTTATTTTCGCTAAAATATAAAATAAATGAAACTTGTCGAGTTGATAATTGTCTATAGGCGTCGACGGGAAGTAGATGAGAACGAAACGATACCTGAGGCACCGGAACCGGAATTGGTATTGTCTTGTGGACCACTGTCTCGACCGGTACTGCAACGACCTTTTCGATCGGCACGTGATACGGTTTCTCGATATACACGGGTTCCGGCACGGGAACGGGTTTTTCCACCACCACGTGTTTCGTTATATAGATGGGAAGTGTCTTGACGTATGGTATTTCCGGGTGTACGTGAAGACCAAGGGAATGTTTGTGAAAATGTAACTTGTCGGCTCCACCGTAAGACCATCTGCGCAAGACAAAATAAATAAATAAATGTTTTCATGAAAATATGTAAAAGCCACGCCCATCGATCATCAAGCTCGACCTCTATTTAACCTTGTCACGAGTCGAATTTCTTTCAAGCACTTATTTACCCTCCATGATTATGATGAAGACTAGAGGTGACCTTGAGCGCTTTCCAAGGATTGTTATTGTCTGCCCATGGTTGACCTTGACCATATCCATAAGGACTCGGTATACCGACCCATCCATCGTTGAGAACCCCGCGCTTTCGCTGTTTACCATTGTCAACTTCCGTTTCAGCCGTCAACGCGCTGCCGCAAACGGCGAAAAAAAGCTGGGAAATTTTTGCAAATTCTTCGATGATTAAAATTCACGAAAAAAAAAAAAATCAATTGTGTTTCTTTTTTGTTTGAAATATCCGAGCAACGAAAATTCGCCTTACCAAAACCCTCAACATCGCGTTCGCTCTCGTTGGCCGAGACTGTTGTGCGCTGTGATCGACGACTCGACCGCTTTTATATATTTATCCGAGTCGATCTAATTCCCTGTAACTCGAAAGAGTGGTCCAGAATCTCGGGGTTGTTCCCGACCGGATTTAAGAAACTGGCCTTGCTAGCCGTCGATCCGATGAGATCTCGACGTGTTTCCGGGGTTGACGCGAAAGTGGGAGAAAAGTTGTGACTGACGCGCCCTGTTGCCTGTCGCCGGATACCGATCGCGAACTTTCGTCCCAACCGGTCTCGGAGTCGACGATCTCGAATCAAAGAATATACAATGAAAAAGTTACTTCGATCGTGCCGCGAACGTTTCCATCCGGAGAAACGATCTTTTGGGGAGATTTTTCGGTCCAAGGTCGTAGGAAGGTCATCTCAAGATGAACTTGAGAATTCGGTGAATTAATCAAGGTCATGACGAAATCGACGAAGAAAGTTCTTGTTCGCCTTTCATGGAGGGAAAGTACCGTTCGACGATCGTGTAATAACGTTAGAAACTTTTATTGACTCGGTAGCGAACCTAACGTTGACGATACGAAAGGAAAATGTCGACTCTCGTTGTCGAAGAACGGGGGAGTGAAAATAAATCCTCGAGTAGGGAAAAAAAATAAAATAAAACGTCTTAGGCCAAACGACGAAATAGCGAGAGATCGTTAAAGCGGGTGTTGCTTATAGCGTTGTATATATATATAGAACTGATAAAAGGAACGGTAGCGTCGATTATGCGATCGTCGTACAGTGTCAAATCCCGTCGACGATGAATAATTAATGTCGCGTACACGAGGTAGCACCGACGCCTTCCTTACAAGCCGCTCGCTTTATAGCGTTAGAAAATGAAAGTCAGGAAAGTCCCGGGTTGGATGGGAGTTGTCGGTGGCTCGACGCGGAAGCCACCGGTCTTCGATCGTCGTCCACGACTTAGATGCATTTACACCACGCTCTACACTTTTGCAAAGTCGATCTGTGGCTTTATATACACGTAAAGGGCGAGAATAGACGACTATACGACACGGTTTGTATAAATTATTCGTATACACATTTGTAATGGTTTTCTTACTGGTCGATGTCGAGTGTGTACGAAGGCGAAAACGATTGTCTCGTCGGGTGGCGAAAAGTAAAATTGAAAGAGGGGGAAAGATGGTTAAAAATAGGAAACCGACGATGTGAAATAATTTGGATTTACATTTAATAAAACTCGACCGATGACTTTCGTCGCGATAATTTTCTATCACTTTCTTTCGTCATGTTCGCATTTTCATTTCGTAAAATTTGTCATCATCGTTTCACCGGAAATCAACCGGAGTCCTCGACTACGGTGTAAGAATAATAAAGCCGGAAGTGGGTCAGTGTTACGCGCGTTTGTACCTCCGTGCTAACGTAACTTCGACGAGCTGCTGGAGCGTAAGAAGCTAGAGGGGTGTGCTGCTAAGGATATCGTAGTAACGTAGCCTTGACATTAGATTGAAAGGATCTGGTCATTTTATCGAAGAATTTATCCTTGAGAAATAAACAAGAAGACTGTAACTTCCTTGTTTCTTCGTCGAGCTTTCGATCTTTAGAAGAGCCGTGACGCGCGCGACTGCAGTGCCGCCACTATTGCCCACCTGAGTTTCGCCATGAGGAATCGAGGTTATATTCTCTCGAAAGCGAATAATTAAGCAACGGATTCTACTTAGCCAACTATTATAAAGCGAAAAATGATTACGAAATGCAGATAGAAATAAGAAAAACGTATCGATAATATCGTAATAGGAGGAAGACAGGGCAATTCTGGCCCAAGTCCAAGGATTGTAAACAAGCGAGAGCAGGGAAAGTGTCTCTCTCTCCCATCGTCGAAACGGGCTTATCGAAATGACGAATCGGCTCGTACGAACGATGAGTCGCGTTCGTAAAATGCGTATACGATACACGTGGTCGATACGCATACCTCGCCTATAAATACATATGGGGGTCATCATCGATGAGCAGTCAGTTTTCCGTCGGCCACGGTGTCGTCAAGTACATTTCTATTCACCATGAAGTTCATTCTGGTACACGAACCTTCCTCGTTACATCTTAAATTTCTAAATATTATCCACTCTCTGTGAAAAAATAACATGGATTAAATTTAAAAAAAAAACAATTTTTGTGGGACAGATCGCGACTCTGTGCATTGGAGTCGGTGCTGCCATCAGGGTCAACCCAGAGGACAGAAACGATTCCACAGCCATCAAGAAACACGAGAAGCGTGGTCTCGTCAATCTCGAATATGGTTCTCACCTCCACGAGCATCAACCCTCGACGATCTATGGACCTCCGGCGCACGAACCAGCCCCGATTTACGAGCCTCAAGGTCATCACGGTCATCATCACTCGGAACAGTTCATAAGTCATCCCGTTGGTTAGTAACGAAGTGTTTAATTCGAAAAAGCAAACGATAGTTGAACCGAAAAACCCTTTATTTTTGTTCTGACCTCAGGCATTCCACAACCAATCGCAGTGCCAGTACCGCAGCCATTACCAGTTGCTCATCCAGTACCGGTCCACGTTCCTGTTTATCAAACTGTGACCAAACATGTGCCAGTACCAGTTCACGTTGACAGGCCTTATCCAGTTCCTGTCGCTGTGCCAGTGCCGAGACCTTACCCTGTTCATGTCGACCGACCGGTGCCAGTACCGGTCGAAAAACACATCCACGTGCCAGTACCGGTCGATCGACCCTACGCCGTCGCTGTACCCGTGCCGAAACCCTTTCCTGTCACCTTCGAAAAAATCGTCCACGTAGATCGACCATATCCGGTTCATGTCGCTGTTCCGGTCCACGTGCCAAAACCATATCCGGTTCCGGTCGCGATTCACACCAGCCACCAGTATAAAACTCTTCATGGACATGGCTGGTAAAAGGAAGGAAGGACTGTCAGGGACGATCGTCCAGTTTGCCAAAGACACGTTTTAGATATTCTTCCATTAATTAATACAATAATTAATATATAAAATGTATATTTGTATCTCGGAAATTTTATAATACGAAGAAAACAAAGTGACAAGTTTGTGTAAAATATGCGTCGATTGAATTATTTAAAAGATGAAAAGAAGGGAAGAGGACAAGGTTACAGCGTTAACGCGCAACTCGACAGTAAAGGGACGTTACCTTTGGGTGCTCGGTAGGCGTGGCTGGAAACTTGGACTTCTTTTTCATCGAGTTTCCTCGACTTCAAACGGACGAAATAATTTTCAAGCATTTTCAAGTCTTACTCATCTACTTCGAGTCCCACCTGACCAAACTTGACTCCTCAAATTGTTTCTCTGGATTTAAAAAAAAACATGGAGAATGTTGAGGATTGAAGAAGATTCGTTCCTCTCGTTAAATCGATCTTTTAACGTTACGATATTATCGGCTCGTAACGAACGATGAACGATATTTTTTTCGACATTAGCATTTATGAAAACTCGTACAAGAGTTCAAAGTCTATAGACGCCTAGTTCTCATTATATATTTAACCTTTGCCACCTTCGCTATCGGTACCAGGTGTTGGACTTGACACTAGAGACAGTGGGGCAAGCTCGCGTTTACGCGACGTGCTTTATGCTGAAATTGTTCTAGTCTTCGATTTATGACGTTTCTGCGCAGGAGAAGGAGAAAATTAGGACCTTTTGGAAAATTCTGTATTTTTTCTTTTCGTTAATTTTGGAAAAACAAAATTATTTTTAAATGTGTCAAGGCTTATCGAGGGATTGAACAAAAAATAGGGGGACAAGTTGAAAGAGAAGATCGACCCCTAGGCTCGCGACGGTCGATTTTAACAAAGTGTCACCTGTAAGTCGTCCGATCCAGACACACGCGAGTAACATTAGTCCCAAGTTGGCTTTGGAAAAGGGGCAAACCATCGCACCGATTGGATTATTGATGACACCGCCACCTTTGCACTGGAACGGGACAGGTGTGGAACTTGACACTGGCAACCTCACCCTTCTCGAAGCTACCCCCGAGTCGGCTTATTGCACGATGCGAAAAACTAACAATCGATAAATAATTGATTAAACATACGTTTTTATTTTTCATTCGGGTGAAGGTTGATCGGACTATAAAGCTCGATTCTCATCTGGACCTTAATTCTCTTCATCGTTCTAAAAAAAAAATCACATTACACAAAATTATATTTTTGAAAAAATAATTTAAAAATTCAATTGAAACTTGGCCGTTTTTCTCGTTACAAATTGTGTTACATTAATCCGTCAATTAATTATTTCTCAACTATAACGAACGCTGATTGCAAAAAAGAAGATCCGGTCACCTTCGACCTCGTTCAATCTCCGTTTTTAATTGCGAGCGTCCAAGGAGACATCGACAACAGGAATCCACGTTTACGTTTACCTGACGTGGTTTACCCCTTTTTTTTCATCGCGTCGTACAAGATTTGCATTTGATGGTACGTACGAGAACGCGAGCGTATGTGTAAAAACGTCAACAATTTTTCTTTTATCGCGCAGGCGCAAAAGAGAGGGAGACAACCGTGTGAAACACGAGGGACGAAAATTGTTCCAAGGTGGGGATTAACAATGTGTATGCTGATTGCGGTTGGCAGTCGGTTCTCGCGCGTCTCGATAGTTCACCGCGGCCGATGCGATTTTTTTCAAGCAAGTGCCGTAAACTAGCTCGTACCGTTGGATCGACGAACAATTATTTGTTTATCTTCGGTGTCTTTAACTCGGGCACTTTCGCCCTGGCTTCACGTCTCGTCCAGGTCGACAAGTGGATCAGGTGTGAATTACTCCGATTTCTCAAATTTTTCTTCAATTATTTTACATTTTCTCATAAATAAACTTAGTTAATTAATTAATTAATTATCAATTGATTATTCAAATTTGATCCAATTAATTAATCTGAATTAAATGGAATTGGTGAACGAGATTTTGGATCGATCGATCAATTAATCGAACGTACATTGCATTGGCCACGTCAGTGTTTTAAAAGGAGGGAAAATTGCAATGGAGCTTCCTAAGAAACTTGGTATCGGCGGAGGTGCTCTGTTCTTCCTTGGTATTACCTTCGGCTGGATCGCTTTTCCACCCGTGCTCAAGTCTCAAGTTGGTGCGGTGAGTGAACTTTACAAAAAGAAAAAAAAACATACAACTTTAAAAAATCGTCAAAACGAGGATAAAATTTATTTTCAAGTCGTGTCACGCTCGATCAATCTCCAATCACCTTATCAATCGCTTATCAATCGATCGATCGTTTATCGTCCGGTCCTTCGAAGCGTGTCGATTTTTTTTTCGTTAGCAAATTTTGAAATTAATCCAACAAAGTAAAAACAAATTAGATAAATTATTAAAAATATGTTTTCTTCATTTTATTATGTAATTTCGCGAGATCGTGTCGTCTCGACCAGAATCGTACCTTGAACCTTCGCACCATCTCGTCTCCGGCAAATCAATTCAAATATCTCTTCTCCATTTTTCACATGTCATCTCCACTCTCGGTACTCGGAAATTGCATGTTATTAGATGTGTTTTTTTTTCCTTCTCTTGGTTGCAATTGACGGCACGAGGATGACGCTTGCCGTTCGCGGTGTTGATGATACGATAATTAACGTACCTGTGTTGACTCTTCCACCACCGTCAAGCAGGAACTCGAAATCAAGATTGCAACAAAAAATAATTAACATTTTCCACGATCTTTATTTTTTTCTTCTTTAAACGCAGCAAAAAAGATTCCTTCTCGTAAAGAAAAAAAATTGAACGAGGAAGTAAACGATTATTTTCAAGTATCGAGTTGTAAAATGAAAATTTTTTCCAATAAACAATTTAACGTCGATTAATCAATTTTTAGAAATCGATTAATTTTATTGTAATTAAATTTTTGTCCTCGCAGGCGGTAAAGTTGAAAAAGGGCGCCGAGATGCGCGACATGTGGTCCAAATTGCCGGTTCCCCTCGATTTCAAGGTTTACTTGTTCAACGTGACGAATCCAGCGGGAATAAAGAAAGGCGACAAACCGATCGTTCAAGAAGTCGGTCCTTTCTTTTACGAGTAAGAAAATAAAATTGGAATACAAATTTTTTCCAAATTTTTTTATTCTCGAAAATTTAATTTGGAAAATGTTTTTTTTTTTACGAAAAATTTGTGTCTCAGCGAATGGAAGGAAAAAGTGAATCTCGAGGATCGCGAGGAGGACGATACGGTCGAGTACAGTCAGAGAACGACTTGGATATTTAATCCATCGAAAAGCAACGGACTTACCGGTAACGAGGAACTCGTATTTCCACATGTGCTAATACTGGGAATAATAATGTCGACGATGAGGGACAAGCCTAGCATGATCGGTCTCGCAGGTTAGTTTTTAACGTCGAGAGAAGTTTTTCCCTCGATATAAAATTAATAATGTAACGATAAGAAAGAAAAATGCAATTAAACGACCCTGTGAAGGTCAAAGTCGTAATAATTACGCGTTAAGTAATCGATTTACTTTGAAATTAAATTTTAATTTTAATTACAAAATTATTTGTCAATATATTTCGTTGATTTACAAAATTAGAGATAATTGTGATCGATAAAATCGTCGAAATTTCAGCGAAGGCCGTTGACAGTATCTTCAAGAAACCGGAGAATATTTTCATCACGGCGACCGCGCACGATATTTTATTCGGTGGTTTACCGATCGACTGCACCGTCAAAGATTTCGCCGGCTCGGCTGTCTGTTCCCTTCTAAAGGACAGCCCAGATCTCGCTCCCGATGGCGACGATCGTTACAAGTTTTCGCTTTTTGGACACGTAATTAATAAAATTAATTATTTTTTTGAAAAAGTTTCATTTTTTATGAAAACAAAAAAAAAACTTTTTTTTGTTAGAAAAATGGAACGTTGATCGACGATAGAATAAGAGTGAAGCGTGGTATCAAGAACGTCAAGGAAGTTGGGAGAGTGATGGAGTTCAAGGGCGAGCCACAGCTCGATAATTGGCCGGAGGACAGTCGTTGCAACGAATTCAACGGTACCGATTCCACGATATTTCATCCTTTTCTGTTCAAAGAGGAGGACGTCGTCTCGTTCTCGCCCGATCTCTGTCGAAGTATCAGTGCTCGATGGGACGGAACTTTTAGTTCGGTCGGAGGTTTGAATTTTTCATTAATTTTCATTAAAAATAGAAAAAATAATTTTCTATTAAAAATTCATTAAATTACAAAATTAAAAATATAATTAAAAATCATCGTTTTGATAAATTTTAGGAATAGCTGCGAATCATTACACGGCCAACCTCGGTGACACGAGTACCGATCCGGAATTAAAGTGTTTCTGTCAGACCGAGGACACGTGTCTTAAAAAAGGACTTTTCGATTTATTTCCATGTGTGAAAGCGCCCATCGTCGCATCCTTGCCACATTTTTATTTAGCCGATGAGTCGTACTTGCAGCAGGTCGACGGGCTTCATCCCTCGAAGGTTTCGATCGTGATCTAAAAAATCTGGAAATTGACAATTGGTGACGAATCATGAAAATTGTTTTTTTTTTTTAATTTTCCCAGGACGATCACCAGATTGATATCGACTTCGAGCCGATGACAGGGACTCCCATGAGTGCCAGAAAGCGACTTCAATTCAACATCTTCATTTTTCCGATCGATAAAGTAAAAACGATGAAAACCTTTCCCAATGCTCTGCTGCCCTTGTTTTGGGTCCAGGAAGGCATCACGTTGGGCGACGAGTTTCTCGACCAGTTGCGCTTGGTTTTCAAAATGATGAAGGCAGTAGGGTGAGCAAATCGTTAATTAATAAAAATTTTGAAAAAATATTTAAAAATTTGAATATGTAAAATTTTGAAATAATATTTCGACCAGAATCATGAAATGGACGATGATGGTCCTGGGACTGGGCCTGGGAGGGGCAGGCGCCGG
This sequence comes from Netelia virgata, assembly GCA_951802705.1. Taxonomy (NCBI): domain Eukaryota; kingdom Metazoa; phylum Arthropoda; class Insecta; order Hymenoptera; family Ichneumonidae; genus Netelia; species Netelia virgata. The sequence goes on from OX637867.1 coordinate 18,896,303, forward strand.
TTTCGAATACAAGAGACGACAAGCCGGTACAAAATTGGACATATCGAAGATAACGCCGCAGTCCGGAAGTCGAACGGCGAGTGTACAAGAGAAACAGTGGCCGTTGAACGTGAGCACCCTGCAAGCGGCACAAGTGCCACCGTCTCTCGATCGCAATTAATTATCGTTTGAAAATTTGTATATTTTCAACCAAAAAAAAACCCCCCAAAAAAACACAAAAATCGAGCTTAGAACGCGTGCTCGCGCTTTAATAATTAAAATACGTAATAAAGCCGTCGATCGATTGGAATCGATCGACGAAAGTAAAAGAACTCGACTGTGATCGCGATAAAGAAAATCGTAAAAACATGGAAAGGGAATTTTCGCGAATTTTTTTTTTTTCGACGGTACGTTAAATATACGAGTGAAATAAATACTTACTGTGTAATTATTATTATTATTTCGATAATTAGAAATATTTTACGTCTCCAGGATGGACGAGGAATAAGGAAAACAAATTGTTTTTGCCTTTTTATATCTTACGTCTCTTTTATTGTTTTCTTTTTGTCGATTTTTCAAATACATCATACTTTGGACATATACGTTTGTCTTAAGGGAGGCAAAGACTTCCGGCACGTTTCTTTTTTGTTCTGTTTTTAAATCTACGTCACTATCGGTACGTCTAATTAGTACTTGATTAATTTTTATCGTGCGTCTTAAAATGCCACGTGGTACGTTCGACGGTAATTTTTACGTTTAGCCGTACACACACACACACACACACACATACGAGTATGTATATGTACATAATACATGTGCTTTAAATTAATTTCGTACAAAAGTATAGAAAAAAAAACGAAGAAAAAATTGAGATTTTTTTTTTTTCGTCTCGCAAGAACCGACGTCGTCGGATCTTGGAGAGCCTTTTCGTCGTACGTTTACGATACGAGTGAAAGAAATAATCGTTGTAACGTTAAGTACGGGGCTACGGCTTAAATCAATAAAAAATATTAAAAACTATTACGCCATCTAACGTAAGCGTCTCGTACAACTATTCGTTTTTTTTTTAGTCACGTAACTTATTTACAGGCGTGCGCATGCGCGACGTATATGCGCGCGCAGAATTTATTATTCAGTCTTGTAATAAAAAAAAAAAAACACAAGTCGAATTTGTCTCTCGAACGAATCGAAAGTAGGACAATCGTTTTCGAGGAACAAACGTACCCTACATTATCGACGGTGGTAATTTCATGAAATTTATGATTAATCGTGTTTTTTTCTGTTTTTTTTTTTCTTTTTCTTTTTAATTTTCGTTTTATTCGTACAGTCTAAGTAATACTTTCTTTCTTTCTGTCTCTGTTTCGTCTCTTTCTCTCGTGACAATCGGTAACCGCGTTACCGATCGTTTGCTTACCATTCGTCGCGCCCGAATCGCTACGACAGAGTAAAACATTTTTATAAGCGCATCGATACTCGGAGCTCATTACGACGTAAATCACGGGATTGATACAAGTCGTTAGATAAATTAAAATGTAACCTGCGATATTTAAGCCGCGCCAGTCGATCACGTCCTTGAAAGTTTTCGTGATCGTTATCGGCAGATAACATACGAGAAACGACGAGAATATTACGAGTATCATTTTCAATAATTTTTTGTCCTTTGCCGTCATTTTACCGGTCTCGAAAGGACGATTTTTTACGCTACGAAATCGTGATTCGCGTCTAAAGATGTTCGATTTTTGTGCCGATTCGCGTCTTTCAGACGGCGAGTCCGATCGCGAACTCGGATAATCGTCCGATATCTCGCTGTTGCATCTTATCGACCGGAGCGGACTTAGAAGACGATCAGTATTTTGCCGATCGACCTGATCGAGATATTTTCTCGTAGTCGTGACGACATTGTCATCGTTCTCGAGACTCCTCGTGCTCAATATCTGTTGAAGCTTCGTTCCCTTAGATTTTTCCGTGTCGTTTCGAGGCTCTACCGATTTTTCGAAACAACGAGGAAATCGTCCTGGCACTTGAAGACAACAATCTTTACGATTTTTCGCGAGTTCCGGTGTAATTGGACGTTCGTCGATCGAATTCGTACCGATCGCGTCCGCCTCGTACAATCGTAAGTTCGGTATCGATCGAGACCCGACGTTTCCAGCAGTGATCGGTATCGAATCGGCGCGAGTATTATCGATGAAGGGAATAAACTCGACGCTTCGCTCGAAATTCGATCGAGCATTCGTCTCGTCCTCCGACGAGACTCTCGATTTTTCTTCAAGTTCCATACTTTCACCTTGAAGTCGTAAATCGGGAATTATGGAATTTCTCGAAATTTTCGTCGCGTTACCGATCTTCATCGACGTACCGTCGTTCACATCGGTCTCCGAACTTCCCGGACTATTATCACCGCGATCGGTATTCTCTTGTCCGTTTTCGTCGCTCCTCGAGCTTTCCACGCTCGAGAACTTTCGCGATTTGACGAATCTCGAATTATTCGAACATCTCGAGATATTTTTGTGATCGACGTGATTGTTGAAGATTCTCGCCGGTTGCGAGAAGTTGAAATGATTTTTCTCGTGATATTTGATCGGCGAGCCGCCATTTTCCGTGGTGGTCAAGGTCGCCCCGCAGCTGGAACCGATCGCGGAGTCCTCGTAGTTCTTCGTGTACTTGACCTTGAAAATAATGTACGTTTGTTCTTCGATGTCAAAGGGTTCATGAACAAAGGACAAAGAGTGTGATTGAAACAGTGGTGTTTACCTCGAGAGTGGCCTTGACCAGATCGGTCGTGACCTTGTCTCTTCGACGACTCTTCAGGGCTGTCTTCCTCACGATGTAGAAGATCCTAGCGTAGCAGACGATTATTGCGATACAAGGAGTGAGAAAGGCGAGAATAAATAGAAATTCCTTCGGACTACGGCCGTTAACATCGGGAAGAATGGAGCACGAGCCGATCGCCGGGTCGAGACCAAAGCGACCCCATTGCTCGAACCAAGTTGCAATCAAAGCCCCAAAGCCTGATATCCACGTGGCAAGAACCATGAGGACTAGATATTTAGGCTTGTAGAGTCTGAAACAAAAAAGCATCAATCAACCTTACCAATCGCGTCGTTGAATTGTCGCTAAAGTGAAAGACTGCTTGAGGCGCGCCCTGGTGGTGGCGTCATTAACTAAAAATAGTTGATGACGCCACCACCAGGCTGCGCATGGGGAAAATCGCTCAACAACGTTTCCCTCGAGAGATTCTCGAGCGAAATTTTCGATCGTTGGTTCGACTTACTTAGGATATTGTCGCGGGTGTCCTATCATGACGTAACGATTGATAGTGATAGCGAGAACGGTGAATAAACTGACGGCGACCAGACCGTATCGTAGTAGTGGAAATAAACGACATAGAAGCGGTCCGTGCATCCAGGAACCGTGCCAAAAGGTCGATGTCGCCAGTGGTAGGTTGAAACAGCAAAACATCAGATCGGACACCGAGAGATTCATGATGAATACGGCAGTCGCGTTCCTCAGCTACGTCGGTGTTAAACCGAAAAAAATACAAGATGAAGGAAAAATACTGTGAGACGCGCCCGGCTTGTCTTGTAATACCTCCCTATAAAAGAGGGATGCAGTTTACTTCTAGATGCGACCAACGAGATACATAAATTTAATGATTTCCCTGGGGATTGGCACGAACGCCACTGGGTCAACGGTGATGTCGGCGTTTTCCTTGTTTTCACCGATCGGTCGTAAAACATCCCTGAATATGTATACAGACGACGTACGTAAAATCATATTTTACGGGACACCCTATAACGGCTCCTTCGCGCGCAATAAAATCTCGCGCTTTGGACAAATAGCCGATACGTAGGGTTTTTTTTAAACAGCATTCGTTCTTTCGTGTCGTATATATATTTTTTTTTTTTTTTTTTATAGCGAGTAAATTTATCGGTAAGAGTCGAGAGGATTTTAAGTCGCTCTTAAATCGCACTCGAGGGCGGATCTTGGGTGGAAGTTGGAGAAATATACAACGAGTTGTCTGGTAACGCCTTTTTATTCTTGTTTCTAGGTCTTCTTCTCGTCTGCCGACGGTCTGCGGCGATTACGAGAGAGTCGGATTCGAACGGGGATAAAATCGATATCGTCGAAATTGGGAAAATTTGAAAAATGGAAAAAAATGAACATTTCATGAACTTTTGATTTTCTTTCAAAATTGAGTTTGATGGCAAAAAGGACGTGAATGCTTTGAGAAAATATTCCAGCCTTGAGCCAAAGACAGGACGTTGGCTTTACAACCCCCGAGCGCAGATGCATTTTTACGATACGAAAAAAAAAAAGAAATACCGATCTCGTTTCCGCTATTCCCATCTCGTAATTCTCTAGGTTTATCGTTGCTCCCTCTCTCTCTTTCTCTCTCTTTCGACGTTGCTATCATTTCGCACGGACGGTAAGTGCGATACCTCTTGTAATATGAACAAAGTGGAACGTTCGCTCGATGCTATCAAAATGAAGAATCCACCCCCACCTTTCTTCATTTCGTTTCACACGTTTCTTTCTACTCCTCGCTATACATCTTACGCTTTTACTGCGGAAAAAGAACATTAACCGTTTCACGATCCTCGAAACTCCCAGATTCTTCTCTTTTCCTTTCTTTTTCGATACGAAATGATAGAAATTCTTGGCGAGGAACGAGATTTTTTTCGTCAAATCAAAAAATATGAGAAAAATGTTGAAAAATTTATTTTCTACGACGAATGGCATGAAAGAAGAATGAAATATTTTTTACGTCGTTAAGAAAATGAGGATTGCCTGAGTTTCGTCGAACTATTCGAGGCGAAGATTCCTCGAGGTTCCTACGCACCGAAACTTCCGGTTGTTCGCTCGTTATAATTCCACGATCTCCAATCGTCCCGATTGAATTGAAATTCTCTGGAAGGATGGGTCGGTATTTCGTCATCTCGTTTGCATTTTCCATGGTTCGTCCAACCCTCTCGGTCCAAAGATTTTTACTCTTTTTTTACACCTCGAACGACGATCTTGCGCCAAGCGATCGCGTCGTTCCCTTACATTTTTCCATTCCATCCGTTCTCTTTGCTCTCTCATCGTTTAGAAAATGAAAAGACCGGGTACGTAGTCGTATTATCCAACGAGAATCGGGGAGTTCGGGAATGTAAACGAGACGTACGCGAATGAAATAAAACCAAGTGGAAAAGTAGAAAAGAAGTTTCGAGTTTCTTCGCTTTACGAACCGGGGGAGATCCTTGCGACGGGCGATTTATGCATGATAAATTATAGCCGGTAGGGTTTTTTTGTCAATCGTGCGGTCGACGAATCTGCGATGCTTGAAAAATCACAGGAAATTTCATTTTCGAATGAAAAACCGTCGACGAATTTTAACGAAAAAAACAGCCAATTATTCAAAGCATTGTAATCCGATAACGACGCGTCCTATGATATTTTTCCTAAAAACATTTTTTATAGAAATTGAAATTTTGTATAAAAAAGTTCCTTTACAATTTTTCTCCAAGATCAATTGTTTTAGAAATAATTAACGATATAAGATTCTCTCTTTCATTTTCCTTTCGTTTCTTTCGTAATTTTTTCCCCACTTCTTTCTTTACGTCTCCTCGAATACCACTTCGACAGATAAACCCTTTGGTCGCTTGTTGGGTTATCCCCTTCGTACATTTGGTATGCTATCTACCGCGCAAAAAAGTTCGTGCCCGAGGGGCCAAGGGGTTCGTTCACCTCGGTCGTTTCGTTCGTTTTTTTTTCTTCCTTTTTTTTTTCTTCGTCGTCGTCGTCGAGATCCTCGTGGCCACTCGTAGGAACTCGATACCACGTGCTTTATCCACTTGTTAAGCTCCTGGCACTTTAGTACAACGCGCACCCTCCTTTCAACCCTCTGCCAACCCCGTGGCTCACGAACAGTTCTCCATTGTCTCTCTCCTGTTCTTTATCTTTATTCGCCGACGTTCTCCTCTGCCCTTCGACTTCGTCTTTCTCCCGAGACGAGAAAAATCGTTCGTTCCCCCAATCCCTTAAAATTCTACGCTAAGGGTAGTTTTTCAATGACGAATTATTCTGAAAGAAGACAAAAAACAAATTAAACGGCTAACTAGGTTTGTCTGTCTTTTTTTTCATGCTAATTAATCGAACGAAGAGGAGGAAAGTTCTCGGGATAAAACGGTGCAAATAACGTCGCGGTGGATGGAATGGTCGTTACGTCGTTGTGAAAATTGTGAGTTAAACGCGCCTAGGGGATCGCGACGAGAATAATTGCGTCACAGGGGGGTTGGGCTTCTCGCGTTTCAACGCCGTCGGGACATGCAACGCGCGTAACTTCGTACTTGGGTGTCGCGTTTCCTCAGGTGCAACGTTGACGAGCAACGAGCCGACTTTTTATTCCGAATGACAAACGCTCGTGACTCGACTTATCTTGTTTTCTTTTTAATCGTTGACCCACTTAGAGCTGAGAATATTTTTAAACTTTCGTATTTTAATAATAAATTTCATTTAATAAAAATATATATTTGAGAAAAGGAAGACAGGATATAACTTTGATTTTTGTGGAGGGAGAGGGTAGTGCATCGGTTTTGAAATTCTGATTTCATTGTCATTCGCGTGTCACGGGGTCGAAGCGTCGAGAAATATTTTTCTTACCAAGGAGGAAGGAAACAAAAAAACGAAACTCCCCCACATCTTGATCCCGATTTTCCTTTCGCTTATTTCCCTCTCGTCCTGTATTTTTTTTTCTTCTTTCCACCCTCCTGGACACAACGTTTTTATCCACTCTCATCGAGAAAGGCGAGACGGTTACGAGTCAGCGACTTTTCCGCAAAAACAAATTTTCACTGTTCGCCAAAGGGTGAAGGGGATGGGGGTGAATTTTTTTTCCTCGTTCTCTTTTACCGTCTCCTTCCTAAAGAACAGTTTTATGCAAAATCGCGCTCGACGATGAAGGATGACATTTTTTTTGTGTTCATCTTTCGGGAAAAAAGAAAACTCCAACGGGTGACTTCACTTTGCGAGAATTGGGTGGAAAGTCAATCAAGTCGAAGAGTCGATCGAAGAGAAAAAAATGTTAATGCCGAGGTCGAGGGCTTTTTAGTTACGAAGGGTTGCAAAACACGTCGAGTCACTCGCCTCGCCCAACGCCTATCGACGAATTAGCCGCTAATTTCATCGATGGAACGAGGGAAGCCCGACTTTTCCAGGACGAGGAAAAGCGCGAGAGCTTTTTTCCCATCTTTGCCGAGAGATAAAGCGCCAATCTCCGATGAAAATCTCGTCTCGTATGCGAGAAACGAACTCCACCTTTTCAACCCCCTCATAGGAATTGATTTAACGCTTTCACCCGTACAGGGTGGCTACCAAGTTGGCGCGAGTGGAAACAAAAAGCTAGCTCGTTCCTCGATGCCAGGGATAGTTCTCTCTCGCTCTCTCCCGTTGAAAGATCCGATAGAAGCGATAAATAAAAGTGGAATCAAGCGGGGTGGTCCTGTCGTTCCAGGGGCTTGATTTCGTATCGAGCTACTTTTTTCCTTCTTTTTCGGGACTTTTTATCCAGAAGGCTGTCTGATCTTCGTCACGTATCGTTCGATACACAAAATTACCCCGAATGTACCAGAAAACAAGATTGAATCAAGTGATCCGACAAAAATCAAAAAAATCAAAGAACGAAAATCGCATTTTTGGTCACGCGGTCGATTCAACGGTGAGTGGAAGCAACGTTCTCGGTCAATTTCCAGAAGACATCTCGAGTGGGAGACGAGGTTGACTCTTATGTAAGCCTCCTAACCCGGAATATAAGTGGGTACGTCATTCCGACTCCGATCAAATGGAAACCCCTGGAAGGACAGCCTAAGATCAACCTCTAATGGGTCCCACCCTCGCAGTGGAATCCCTTAGAGGGACTTTGAGTGGTATTCCTAGTGACGTGTCCAAAGTAGGAGCCTGACGTGGATTCCTAAACACCACTTCTATGCAAAAACCCCACGAAGAAAGGTTCTTCATTTAGAGAAGTTTTTTGCATGAAGGTTCTAGCTAAAGAATATGGACTCTACATTGCTGCTGGATCCACCTGTATTCATCAAGGAGGTTCGAGGAAAATTCATCAAGGTTCTTCGAGGAAAATTCATTGGCTCTATTTTTCATTGCAACCTTGATGTCCTTTTCGAAGACCCTCCAAGGATCCATTCGTCAAAGTGCGAACACGAAAGTGTCTCGAAGTTTATTCCATCGGGCATTGAGAAATAACTGGCGGATCGTTGGAAAAGCGACATCAGCCGGAATTCGACCGGAAAGCGGATTTCGGGTGGGTTCCTTGGATGAATAGAACGTTTCGACCGAGGGTAGGAAAGTTTGGGACGCGACGAGGGATGGTAGGGTGTTGTTCCTTCGGGAAAAGGAGCGAAGAGAGAGAGAGAGAGAGAGAAAGAGAGAGGTGGGAGAAAAGCGACGGAAGACGAGCTTGCGTGCGTCGGACAGAATGAAGGATAGATCCGAGGGCTTAGAGGCGTAGACTACGCTGTCTCGGTCGTTTCTTGCTCGACTAAGAAGGAAGAAGCGACAGAGGATCGCGGAAAAGCAAGAAATTGCGCGGGCTTTTCTCACGGGCGTTGGTACAACGTCGAGGAAAATCCGACGATGCGTGACACGACGTCACCTCAAGAAAACATGTAAATCTTTGTAAAATCTTGCTGGATTTTCTGGTGTTCTTCGGAATTGAGCCAGGGTTTAATTTCTGAAAAATAATTTCAGTGGCCAAAAGTTCGAAGATCGTAATGGAAATTTTTTGTTTGAGAATTTCTCATTATTATTATTATTTTTTTTTTTGGGAATAAGTAAACTTTTGCATTTTCTTTCAATTTTCACGAAAGATCGGAGGATTTTCAAGGGAGAAATTCCTTATCCAGGACCCGAAGGCTCTTTGGAGTAATTCCAGCTTCGAGCTCGCGACAGGACTACGAACTCCCTCATCTCACCTCCCGCTGGGAGATGGCGTTATCGTCAAGGATAATAATAAAGTTTGGGGCGTTATTGATGAAAAAAAGAGAAAGATCGGGATTGATCGCGCGTGAAAGGAATAAATATGATTCTTCCATCTAAGAAAACTGGAAGTGAGTTTACGTCGTCTCTTTCCATCTTTTGTTCTCGTCACACGGCCGAGGTTTGTTAAAAGTTTATGGGACGAGCGTGATATGTGACAGGGGCGGCGAATAATGGCCGGACACTCGCTACTTTCCGATAACTGATTCGGACATTTATTTTATTAGCTTCGAAAACAGGGTTTGTGTGTTGGGGGCTTCGTTTTTTTCTTCTTCTTTGCTCTTCTTCTTTTCTCTGTTACACCCGTAGATCCGGAAACGCAGAGAATTTTTCCGAGTTTCCTCGAAGTTCCCTGGGTAAGGAAATGTTTTTTTTATCGTTTCCTTATCTTCACTGCCTTTCTTCTCGAGGCCCTAAAGATAACCGTGGGGAAGAAGAACTGTCTGCGAGGAGAATATTACGATCGTAACTAAATGTTACGGAGCACGAGCTGGATTGCGTTCAATCTTGCCGAGGTGCAAAAGAACACTCGCGTAAACTGCTCAAAATTATGTTTCACGGTAATCGCTCCCCCTTTCTTTATTCACGTGATGAATACTTCCGCGCGATGGATTTTGATACGTAAAATAGGTATTTAACGCGATCGCTATAGATTCAGAGCGCGGGCACTGCGCAACTCGTACTGCGCAGATCGCGTAGGCCACCCAGGGGTGTTTGCCACTTGAAATTTTATTTAACCGATTACGTCCAAGTTTTTTAACGTATCGACGCGATTTTTTTTTCAATGCGTCTATCAAAATGGCAAGCATCCGTGTACGTAATTTAAATACTGGGACTTTATTATAGGAATTAATTATAAAATATATACTAAATTGCTACACTTTGTACATTTGAGAAACCATCGTGAACGCGCTGCTTTCCGAGAACATAACGTTGAAGGTGAAGATTGAGAGAGGTGGTGGAACGGAAGCATGGGATGGGGAGCCCTATGTAAACACTGACGGCAAAAGTAAGCCTAACGAGGCACGTAGCGCGAATCTTGAATTACACTCGCCGATTTATAAATACATTTCCTTCACACGCGTTCCGTTCAATAATACACTTCGTCGTGTACGTTTAGCTGAGACTATACTTTACGCTACGCATATATGTACGCGCGGTATGCACTATAGGTATTATAGAAAAGCCAGACAAGAACGTGCTAAAGAGGAGAGAATGCGCTCGGACCCCTCGCTGGGATCAAAGTATTTCTTAAATGTTCGCCTCCGTGAAAAATAACCATTCCGGGTAAGCTCTCGATGAATGGTACGAGGGCATCAGTTTTCATTTCTGCTTCAAGTCTTTCGTTACTTATACTCCTAAAACCACGAGAAACGAAAAAAATAGAAGAGAGAATTCAACGAATCGTCAACCGTACATCGGAATCATTAGAGTAATTCGAGATATTTTTAAACAAATCTATAAATGCTACGGGTAAAAAAGATTTCGTCGTATTTCTGTAAAATGCCAGATCGATATTGTTGCGAGAGCTGTTTAGTGCGTAATGTTGACGAAAACTCTGTTGTGTGTGTTTTCGACACACCCTATACACGTATGTCAACGTGATGGCGGAGTGAGCTATGTTTGTTCGCGTAGGGTCAAGGATGGCCCAGCTTAAACGCTTCGCCTATCGAGAGACAAGATCAAACCCGCTCCTTAATGAATACCGATGAAGTAGAATTTATTCAACGACGTAAGGTCAACGTTACTTTCAACCCTCGTAAAATCAACCAATATAAAATATCGATTTTACAATGAAAAACAAAAAAAAAGCACAATGATTTGTAAGAAAATAATAAAAGTCAATTTCCTAAAAGAAATTGAAGTTTGATCCATCCGTCTCTTTGGTAAAGAATCACACCAGCTGGTATTTTTTCAACCGTCCGGATCCAGAGGGAAAATTGTTCGACGATAATGAAATAAGTTGTGGTCAACAAGTTGTTAGCTGCAGTTTTCGATTGCATTTGGTCGTTGGAGGGTTGTACCTTTCTCGCTATGCGATACAAGCGGCATAATGCGATATCTCGGTCCCTCGGCGCAATAACGCATAGACGGTAATGCATAGTAATGCGTTCATTGCGGCCCGTGTGCTATCGCGTAGGTCTATGTACAATTGTCACGAGAATTCGACGCACACCACTTTATCGACCTATGTGCTTAACACAATGGGAAATCTGCATACAAACGTTCTTTCTTTCGACCGTATTAACGTGTGGATGGTACACGGGCCAGCATGTACAGTAGACCATCGCATAACTGAACGTCGTAGTGACGACGAAGTCACTCGACGATTCATGTCACTAATGACGACTAGACGAGAACGGTAAAAGCATCGTATTGTTCGAGATAGTACTCGAGCGAGAGATTAAGAGACTTCGAGGCGGCCCATTGGCTGCGAGAGAGAGAGTGGGGATCAGCTCGCTCTCATTCGCCGCGCGAGCGGAGTGGGGGTAACTCCGAATTTATTTCAAGTAAGATACGGGACGTGTAATTGTACGAAGAGTGGCCGGATCGTGCCACGAAAGGTGTTAAGCGGAAACGGGGTCCTGCCGACGTGCAATACGACATTGCAAACTTGGCAAAGTTTCGTATGCTCGGTGCACAACCGCAAGTCGGGCGCGAACCGCATTGCGATGGTTTCGAGGCGCCCCATTGGCCGCGAGAGAGAGAGTGGGGATCGGCTCTCTCCCATTCGTCGCGCGAGCGGAGTGGGGGTAACGACTCGACCGCTATCAGTAAACGGCGCGTCACTCGCGTTTCTCCGGATTCATTTCATGTAAGATACGAGACGTGTAATTGTACGAAGAGTGGACGGATTGTGCCACGAAAGGTGTCAAGCGGAAACGGGGTCCTGCCGACGTGCAATACGAGATTGTAAACTTCGAAAAACTTTGTGTGCTCCGTGCACAAACGCAAGTCGGGCGCGAACCGCATTGCGATGGTTTCCAGACGTCCCATTGGCCGCGAGAGAGAGAGAGTGGGGGCTTCGAGGCGTCTCATTGGCCGCGAGAGAGAGAGTGGGGGTAACTCTTGTTTCTTCAGATTTATTTCACGTAAGATACGAGACGTACTATCGTACGAAGAGTAGACGGGTCGTGCCAACCTGCAATACGACGTTACATTGTAACCTGCAGTACGACGTTACATTGTAACGGTTACAATACTTCGAAAAGTTTTGTATGTCAGTGAACCACCGTAAGTCGGGCACGAAACACGTCGCGATGGTTTCGCGGCGTCCCATTGGCCTCAAGAGTGAGAGTGGGGTCGGCTCGCTCTCATTCGTCGCATGACCGGAGTGGGGGTAACTCGTGTCACTCCAGATTTATTTCACGTAAGATACCAGACGTACAAGTGTACGAAGAGTGGATAGATCGTGATAGGAAAAGTGCCGAGAGGAAACGAGGTCCTGTCGACGTGCAATACGACGTTACATTGTAAACTGCAATACGACGTTACATTGTAACCTGCAATACGACGTTACATTGTAACCTGCAATACGACGTTACATTGTAACCTGCAATACGACGTTACATTGTAACCTGCAATACGACGTTACATTGTAACCTGCAGTACGACGTTACATTGTAACGGTTACAATACTTCGAAAAGTATCGTATATTCGATGCACCTCCTCAAGTCTGGCATGAAACACGTTGCAATGGTTCCGAGACGTTCTATTGGCCACGGAAGTGAGAGTGGGGGCATCGATGCGTCCCATTGGCCGTGAGAGAGAGAGTGGGGGCTTCGGGGCGTCCCATTGGCCGCGAGAGAGAGAGGGGATTTCGAGGCGTCCCATTGGCCCCGAGAGAGCGAGTGGGGATCGGCTCGATCTCATTCGTCGCACGAGCGGAGTGGGGGTAAGTCATGTTTCTCTAGATTTATTTAACGTAAGATACGAGACATGCAACTGTACGAAGAGTGGACGGATCGTGCCACGAAAGGTGCCGAGCGGAAACGAGGTCGTGCCGACGTGCAATACGACGTTACAATACTTCGAAAAGTTTCGTATGCTCGATGCACCACCGCAAGTCGGGCACGAACCACGTCGCGATGGTTTTATATCCTCGGCGACAATGAGCCATCCGCGTAACGCGATAAAAGAGAGCGGCGTTATCGCGACAGAGTAAACTTTTTAACAAAAAGTATCCGGCGAGCTGTTAAACAGTTTTATACCGCCCGTATTCTTTCGCCATTGCGAGACCTCCGTCTCTCTTTGTCAACTCCGCTCACGGGAATTTTAACGAAATAACCCAGGCACACGCCTCTTTATTTTCAAAGTTCAACGAATCTTCTTGTATCCGTCTATTATTAGAAATACGAAATTTTGCATCGCGACGCGTTACGATCTATCGACCCTACGCTCGTACTATTTGCCCGTACGTAGACTTTACTAGGACACGCCGGAGATTAATTATCGAAACGAAACCAACCTCGGTCAGTGAATAACGCTGATTTTGGTTTACACCCTCGGTTATAAATTTTCGTACACCCGTTAATCCGAGAACTTTCGCTCGGTACAAGGGGTAGAAAGGAGGAAAGAGGTATATAGAGGAGGGAAATAAAATAAAATAAAATAAAAAAAAAGAAAATAAAAACAAGAAGGAGCTCAACGTGACCCGAGTACCATAAAGTACAAAACTCAGGAACGATAAATCGAGTGCTCTCGTGGCTCTCGCTTTCCGATCTCGTCTCTCGCTTTAACGGGCACGACGCAACTCACCGTGAATACACCAAGCTGCGTACCACCACCCCACCATACGTATACACACAAAGGGCTTTTACTTACACACGTATATACAAGCGAAAGCGCACAAATGCATTTACGACTCGCTCGAGAGGTCACTGGAGCCCCGAGTTCGCGCGAGTACGGTCGAGCGGGTTATTTTTATGTTTCCCTAACTACCAAACACGTAGCGTACCGTGTATGGGCCGTTTCAGCCCGACTCGCATTTTTTTCCATTTCATCCCTAATTTTTCTCAAAGAGAGCACTGTCATGAAATTGAAAATAATTTCATATTGAATTGCAAAAATTTGGAAATATGTCGATTTTTTAAATTTTTTAATTTATAAACAAAACATTTGTTTTTGAGAGAATTTGTTTTTATCGAAACGACCCGTACGTACGAAAACTCGTACGTATTAGCTCGTCCACCGAAAAGCTGGTCCACCATTGGACTCGGCAACTTGTGCCAGCGCACAAAGGAAGCCAAAGCCACCGTAATCTTTTCCTTTATGTTCCTTAGCGTGTAATATCTCGAATCCGCTACACGCCCGGTACAACAATTTTCTATCCATTCGACCCTTGTCGTTTCAGCATTCTTGATAAACGCGATGCATCCGTTCGCTACGATTCTTAATTAATTTGTATTTCGCGAACTAAGAAAACAAAAAAAAGAAACATTTTCAAATTTCGTTTTAAACGCTAGTAGTAATAAAAAAAAATACACATTGCGTGCAAGCCGAGATAAACGCGATTGGGTCAAATCGTAAAACTTCGAAATGAAAATAATCAAGAAAAAAAAAACACAAAAATTTCTTCGAATTAATAAAATGAAATATTGCCTAGTGAGAAAAAAAAAGAAATCTCGTGAGAAAAATGAAAAAAGGGTTAAGAATCTCACGTATTCGCGCGTACGTGGGCGTTTTTCAGCACGTAACGAAATTGTTGGTGGGAAATAGCGTTTGGAAATTAGGGTGGGGGGTTGGTAGCGCGACCAGTATTTAAGGCTTTCTATACTCGTCCGCCGTTTGAGGACGAGAAGACTTCCAGCCGTTTGCTTTCGCGTTCTCCGACTACGTTACCGAGCGATTCGCGGAACGCGCCAAAAGCGAATCGTCGTATGCTAATACAAATCTTCTCGGTATTTCGAGAACAATTTTTTTTTCTTTCTTTTCTTTTCTTCAAAATATCCACACTTTTTTGTTCGAATGCAAAATTCGTAAATAAATTCGTCTCGAAATGGTAAAAATCAGAATTTCGTATTAAACTTTGTCCTGAAACAAAAATAAAAAATTGCAAACTTCGATTTTACATTTCCGGTGTAAAAATTGTTCTCGATAAGGATAGTAGGTCGTGCGAAAGAAAGGAAGAAAGTTACGGCGGATGGGAAGCGAGCGAGAGGAGGGGTAGGGGGCTCGCATCGAGCGAAACAACCGAACGGCGTAACACACACCGGGGTGAATAAATTTCCGTTTTCTTCAGTCATCGCCGATTTATGTACGCGAGATCTCGTGCTCGTACACCCCCTCCCCTTCTTTTTTCTTTTTTTTTCTTTCATCGACCCCTAAACTTCCTCGATTCACCGTTAACCCGCCGAGAGACCGTCGAGATGGCGCGACGAGCGCCATAACGACGAAAAAAAACACAATAATAATAAACCGCGATCTTAGTCGTCGCGAATCGTTTCGAGAATCTTTCGAGCGATATTCATTTTTCTTCGACCGTAAACAACCATTTTCATCAGCCACCCGGGGACGAGGATACTTTTCTACTTGGAATGCGCGTTAAGAATCGATAAGAGCCGAAATCGATGATATCAACCGTTTTACAACTTTTCGAACGCGTCGTGTGCGGGCTCTCTCGTCGATATTTATGAATTAACGAGAATAGTTTGTGTGTGATAACGGGAGTCCGTAGCGAGTAAATATTTAATGGAATAGTTGGAAATGGAATCGAGGTCGGTGCGTCGAGACCGCGAATTGTCCGACCGCTAATTAATTACCCGACGAACGACGGGTGGCTCTCCTGTGTTTATATATATATATATATATATATATATATATATATATATATATATATATAGAGAGAGAGAGAGAGAGAACCCCACCCTTAGGACTTGGCGAGCCTTCGTACCGCAGAACTCTCACGTTATACGACAATAATAATTCGGCCCGGGGTAGTCCCCTCCGCATCCCTACCGTATATCATGACTGGCGCTAATACGAAACCAGTAAATAGTAATATTACCCAACCCTCTCTCAGCCATCCCTCTTTCTCGTTGTTTATCGATAATAATCATTGACATTTACTGGTCGTAAAACGCCCCGGGAACATTCTCGATCTTGCCCCTCCCCCTATATTCGTTAAACGCTCCAGATTCATAAAACGTCCATAAATTTTAACGATCGTTACGATTTTACGTTTTTGCTTCTTTTGTATTTTTGTAAAATTACCGAAAACAAAATTTTTAATGGACGATTAATACATTTTTTGTTTTTTTTGGTTGTTTATGCGAATGAAAAAAATTTGTTTGTTAGGTTTACAATTAAATCTCCCGCATGAGAATGTAAAAATGGTGGTACAGATTTTAGTACGAACCGTACGATCTTTCACGCAAAGCGAATATTTATTTCTCCTGGCGGTGGCGCTTTTATCCCCGTATAACACGGTACTGTGCATGCCCCGCTTTATGCTAATTACGTTTTACAGCGCATTCCGTGTTTCGTGGTTTACTATTATGCGTTTATATATATATATATATATATATATATATATATATATATATATATATATATATAAAAGGAATATAAACGTCCGCTTACGAAAATAGAACGGTGGTAATAACGCACAACGATTTTAACATGAACGAGGGGTGAGACGGAAAACTTTTTCGACGATTAGTTTATTTTTTTTTTAGCACGACGATTAGTTCGCGAAACGAATGAATTTTTTCTCAACGAGTACTCGATAACGTCGACGCGAAGAAATTTCAAACGGTACCATAAGTCCGTCCGTTTTTTTTTTAGACAAAAATGGCTAAAAGTCGTGTTGTGCGTTTTTTTTTTTTTCGTTGATTCTTTGAGAGATCGATAAAGTATTTAAGCTCGAGATACGACAAGAGTCCTCGAGTAGGAAGAAACGGATTAAAAGAACGACGAAAGTTCTCGGTAAACTGTGAACGAGCTTCGGTTTTTTCACTCTCTATTGCAAGAGACTGGACGCGATTCCCTCGGGTAACGCGTGACTTCTTTCATCTCGTTCTAGCCACGAACCTTTTTACGCCACTGGTACTTCGTGCGAATCGGCCATTACGAAATTAGGAAATTCCGCGGGCAAAAGGCTCTTTCGACGAAACTACGTGATCTCTCTCTCTCTCTCTCTCTCTCTCTCTCTCTCTCTCTCTCTCTCTCTCTCTCTCTCTCTCCTACCGAGCGTCAGGATTGCGGTATCGCGTTTCCCCATTTCGACGCTAGTTTCTCTCTCCGACGTAGTGCGGCAAATTGCCGAGGAATTTTCGCTATGTTGGGAAAATTGTACATTTTTTTATATTATTTTTTGTTTTAATTTTATTACCACGGTCACCCTTTTAATTAATTAATCCTTAAGCGATCGCGTAGTTAGTAATTAGCCGGAGATTCTTTTTCGCTCGACAACGAACGACTTTTGTTCGTCGTTTGATTTTCTCTATAAAAAAAAAGCAGGAACAAAAAATGGAGGTCGAGTTCGTTCGTTGGTCGAAAATTTTGTATCGCTGGTACCTTTTTCGTACGAAAGAGTGCAGCCACGGTAATAAGATTACCCGGGATTCCGATCAGCATGAAGAGAACGCAACAGCCAGCCGCGAAGTACAAGAGCCAGGGCGGATAACCGACGAACAATATCGCCGAGTTCGGGTCCTCGAGGACTTCCTCGATCTCGAATTCGCTGCTGTTGCTCGAACTGTCGTTGTTCGACATCCAATATTCCAACATCTGTGGGATAACAAAAATATTAGGTACAAAAAAAAGACAAAATTTGATTTTTTTATTTAAAAAATTTTTTTTTTATAACAAAAGAAGGGGTTGTAAAATTTTTCTCGGTCGTCCGGTGTAAGGGTGGAGGAGTATAGTAAGGGAAATAGTATTATACTAGACTGTATCGTCTATAAATTCCACGGTTTTCGTATCGAAGCGCGATACGTCCCTCCTGGGACGCCCGAGGAAGCTTTTCTCCGTCGGAGTTTCTCGTTACCCTTCTTTTATCGTACACCTTGTTCCCGCAGGTGCCAAAACACACATAAAATAATGAATATATACGTCGGGTGACCCGTACGTGGGTATAAACAGAGGGAGGTAATTGTTGCAACGTTATTTACGACGTGAATTTATCAGCTTGGCCAAAAAGTCACTGCGTCTCTTATACACGATGTGGCATATGTAAGTCCATTGAAAAAAACGCAGTGACTTTTTGGCCAGGCTAACAACCGTCTAATAATAATTGCAGCCAAGCTAGAATTTTGCTCGGATTGTTTCTAAGTTGAAAACAAATTTGTAAAATACGAAAAAAATCAAAATCAAAATGGAACAATTTATTTCACAATTTTCGGTGATTTGTTTTTTTTTCATAAGGGTTGATTTCTCGCGCAAACGATCTTCATTCACCGTACGATATCCTGCCATTGATTTCAATTCTCGTTCAAATGGACGTTCTCGGTTCAGTCACGGGGATGATATTTTTTTTCTTTCGTTCGCCTATGTGCCCATTGGTATTTTCCTATCGGCACGAATGTTCGCGAGGCAATGGGAAAAAACACTCATTTGGCCAAGTTGTCCGGAGCGTGACCGAGCGTGGACGCGGGAGTATTTCGAAAAAGGGCGCTATTCCACCCCCTGTAGGGTTTGGGTTTGTGAGGGTCGTAGTAATATGGCCCATTGGGAGGGATTCGATCGTGAAAATGATGAGGGAGAACTGTCTGACTGCCCCTATTTGTGCCTACAGCCCCCCCCCCCCTCCCCCGGACTTCTCAATCAGCAATTCATTCTGGCACTCACGCAGCTACTCGTGTATTCATAACAGACTGTTATATAATGACTTGATACGAACATAGTAATTAAAAACAGAAATAGCGTTAATAAAAGCGAAAGTTCTCGAAGCAATTTATTCGTCCTACGGTCGCAGTTATCGGATTTTCGTGCTTCTTTTCATTCAACTATTTATGTAGTCACGAGAGACTGTTATATAATTAATAGACACGACAATCGCAATCAAAAACAGAAATACGGTTTAAAAAAACGAAAAATTCTCGAAGCAATTTTTTCGTCCTACGGTCGCAGTTATCGGATTTTCGTGCTTCTTTTCATTCAACTATTTATGTAGTCACGAGAGACTGTTATATAATTAATAGACACGACAATCGCAATTAAAAACAGAAATACCGTTTAAAAAAACGAAAAATTCTCGAAGCAAATTTTTCGTCCTACGGTCGCAGTTTTCCTATTTTTTTTATTTTCGCTCATGGCAAACGCGGATGCGGTCATATAAAAGGCTGTTTATAGGACGACGAGCATGTTTTTAAACACAATAACAATATAATAAAAAGCGAAAGATTCACAAAGTGATTTCGTTGCCCTACGGTCGCAGCACGTCCCCTCGTTCCATTTTCTCCTATAGAATATTTTTTGTAGGTCCGAATGTGATACGCACGGAGTACAGAACTACCGGAACCGACTGATGAGAGAGAGGGTGGATTCAGCGACGGAGGGGTAATCACTCCCCGTTTTTCGCTCTTCTTTTTTCCCTTTCTTCGTCGCGAGAGTTATTTATCGTCTTTTTTTCCGACAGATCGCGTTTCCCGCCGTGCGTTTATATGCGCGTTCCTATTTTCTCGTAGGAAATTTTCTTACTTCCGAGGGAAATATAATATATCGATTCCTTTTACACGTTGTTTATCCGCCTACGATTTAAGGGGGTAGGGATTGGCTGCATGAAAATATAAGACGGTTCGTAACGGGGATCGTTTTTTTTCGGAAGAAAATTCAACCGTGCGGAAAAAGAACACGAAAAATAAAAAAAAAATTTATCGGATTTTTTTCGGATCGAGAAATAATAATAATACTCGTCGATTAATCGATAGGTTGAACTACCCTTTAATCGTTAAATCGACAAAACTTCAGTTTGATATGATCGTTAATTAATTAATTAATACAAAATATAAATTATCGATAATAATTCATTGATAATTAATGACAATATTTTATTATAGACGATAATTAATAAGCTAATCATTTCGATTATTATTTAAGATACAACTAATTAATTATCGATCGATTAATTAAAGATAGCGTATTATTATCATTTCCTGCGACTGAGGCGAAACGAGCTAAACCACAGAGACTCAAACCAGCCATCGATGTTCCCTCCATGCACCGATCTAACCGTAGCACGTGCCTAATGTACGCAAGAAAACTCACGACTATGTTCACCCTGGTTATATCGTACTATTCTTGTTTTAGCGGGTGCGAGAGCGATAATAAACTTTTTTCACCATTCTCGCACGACCCGCGAGAATTCGTAAGAATATTTTTCGTGCCTTTAAATATCGTCGAAGAATTATTCGGCAAAAGGATTAAAACAAATTTTAAGATATTTAATTTTAATTTAAGAAATAATAATAAAAAAAAAAGATATTTAACGACGTCGTAAAAATTCGTCTCACCTTCGCGAAATGGGGGTAGGGGGTGAGAATGAACTTCTTCGTCGAGAACTTTGGAGAATTATTCAACGAGTGCCGGAAGTTTCATCGAATTCCGGCTCGTCTTGCTTCGAGGTTGGAAAAATTCGGACGAAAACTCCGTCGGTCCAAGTTCGTCGATGGTC
Source organism: Netelia virgata (assembly GCA_951802705.1). Classification (NCBI taxonomy): domain Eukaryota; kingdom Metazoa; phylum Arthropoda; class Insecta; order Hymenoptera; family Ichneumonidae; genus Netelia; species Netelia virgata. The sequence continues at coordinate 18,916,930 of OX637867.1, forward strand.
TAGATTTTTTTTTAAATTTCTTTTTCTTTTTATTCTTTCTTTTTTTTCTTTTTTTTTTTACAATCGATCGATCATCCCTTCGCGTCCCGAGGGAAAACTTTTAGAACGCTTTCGAAGCTCTCGGACCTCTCGAATTGAAAACTTTTCGAGAGAACCGCGAGCGAACCAAAACTATTTCTTCCTTTTTCGCCTCTCGCGATAAACTTTCTTTTCCACTTTCGGCCTCGCGTTGTTTCTCATCGAGGGCGAGAAATTTTACGAAAGTTTTTTTTTTTTTTCAATTGAATTTAAAACAAAAAATACAAACGAAAAAATTATAAATTTAAAATTATTGTTTTTAATTAAAGGAAATTTTTTATATACGAGAAGATTTCCATTGGATAGATTGCTTTTTCTTTTTTTGAAAATTGTTTAGGTCGTCGATCATGCTTCGCGAAAAAACAGAAAACGTGTCGGAAATGTAATTCGAATTTCGGATCTCGTATTGGTCAAGACTAAAGGGAAGGATGATCGATCATCCGGGCTGTCGAACTTAATATTTTTCCCATTTTTGTTGTGATCTATTCGTCCCCACGAAAAGTACTCGCGGCACGAACTTCATTAAGGACCGTCGCGAATACCAATAGCACCCTTTTTTTTTGTACTTCCGGTATCACGAAAAAATCTCGTTATCAGGGTTAAATCTAAATTTTCATTTTATCAAATTAATTTATTTTTTAATAATTTTTTTTTCCAAAATATAAATAAAATATATTTTTTACGAATAAAAATAGGAATATAAAATATTTGACTTATGATTATAAAAATTTTGAATTTTGAATTATACAAAAATAATAGAAATTATTATTGTCTTTTTTTTTCTTTTAATTTATCGAGAAGCGAAAAAAGGTTGAAATATGTTCGCGCATGCGCATATATATGAGAAATTTATTAACCACACGGTTCGCGGTCGTATAATTCACTCGGACGTGCTCTCGGTCTCGCGCTCGACACAGACCTGCGAGCAGCGCGACAACACGAGCGTCGAGCAATTAAACAACATAATTAATCATGATAATTAACAGCCGGCTCGAAATCACAAGAGCCAAAAGTCAAAAAGCTCGCCGACGATTATTTCGTATCGAATGCGATAAAGTCTCGATCGTAATAATCAATGAATTAATTAATTAATCAATTTTCGCATTAATTTTTATATCATCGTTCGTCGCCATTTTTTTAATACACTTCGTCTCGTCAACGTCGTGATCAATTTCTTTATTCGTACTTCCGTCCTCGATCGCATTTTTTAATCGATTTTTCCTACGAGAAATCATTATTCGATCCGACGAGTTAGAACATTTTTTTGATTTTTGTTTTTGGTCGTTTTAAATCCTGAAAAACTGGATTTTTAGCTCGATGGGAAAATAAAAATCACGTGTTCCAAATTTTAACGGATTCTTGTTGTTGTTTTTTTTTTTTAATAATATTTTGGCGAAACGTCGTCTCGTTCCCGTGGCACGACGCGCAAGCTTCGCGAGTCGACTGACACACGCGAGAATAGAAAGTCGAGAGATGCGCTTACGGTTCTCTTGGAGAATCGCGTCGCGCATGCGCTTTCTTATCATCGTACATGCGGTTTGCCTCGCAGTGTTTTATTTATTTTTTTTCTTTCTCGACCCGTGTAAATATTTTCTGTATTTTATTTTATTTCCAAGTTTTTTTTTTTCAACCGAAAAGTATTATATATAGGTCGAGGAGAAGTTAAGGGGAGGAGGAAATGTAGGAGGGGGAATCATCGAGTCTCCCGTTCGGGGGAATTTTAGATGAAACAATGAATCTGTTCTGTCACGAGAACTTTTTTCCATGCGGTTGAAGAATGGATTTGACGTGTTTGGACCCAGAAAAAATTGCAGTAATTTATAAACGTCTTAAGATTGTGTGGTGACTTTTTTTTTGCTGTCTCATGCAGGATATTGTGTGTCGACCGAGAGAAATAATCGTGAATATAAATAGTTAGGTTTCTTCAACTGTGAACCAAAAATAAAAAAATAATGAAAAAAACGAGATAATGGACGTAATTTTATCGAAAATTTCTCGTACAACACGGAAATCATGGTCACTCGAAAAAACGGCAAAATTTAACGTGTTTCGTCTTTTTGCCTATCAATTCTCATGCGAGATTCAAACAACCATAAGATTCGCGATAAGCGGGAAATTTACTATCGATATATGCCCTTGTGACTTGAAAAATGATTAAAATTCACCGGAACTCGATATATCGCGAATTTCGATGGGTCTCGCGAAACCCCGAAAAAACGACTTTTCGCGCTTCTGTATCTCGGTTCACGTTAGTCCTACAGAAAGGAGTACCAATAACTTTTTGAAGACCTCGCCGAGAAGATAAGAATGGCGCAAGAAAAATCCAGATAACTTAATTTTTGCTGCCGTGGTGAATTTTCGAAAATCGCGATTTTTGGACGAAAGGGAATCCCCCAAAAAAATAGCTCCGCGGGTGAGAAAATTTTTGTTTCTCTTAAATGATTATTTTCATCGGAAATTTTTGCCGCATTACGAAAGTCATAGTCGTTCCTGCGATATCTGGTACTTGGCGAGCGAAAAATAAAGAAAACTGTAAATGTCATATTGATCATTTAAATTCTGTGAAACAAAAGTAAATTTTCAATAAGTTAATTGGTCGTTTATATGCCCGCCAATTAAATTGATCCGAATGAACAGGTTACAACAGAGTCCACTCTCGATTATCCCCACCACGCTACTACGCTCGAGTGAAACGCACGGCTAGTCTCTCTCTGTCCCCACTCCGTCTCCTTATACCAACCGGCCTATATAGATATACGAATTACGCATTAACCCAGGTCAACGTTTAGGTATCAATGAACGTTCACAGTCTGGCTAACGAGGCGGCTTATCGAACCTCAATTTATGGATATTTGCGACAGTGAAGCAACGCGTTCGATATAATTAGTGAAATTACATATTTGTCTAACACTTGACACATGTATATATATATATACATATATATTTATAATCAGTACACTTGACGATATAGATATTCGTGACGTTGCATTTGTTACGAGTCACGGACATCCAGTCTTGGTACAACGCAGTTAAATTTGTATTCGAGTCTGAAAATAGAGTAAAGACAGACGCAAATAAACAACTTCACGTACATATATAACACGCGACGGACCAACAAAAAGATAGGATTGGTGTAGTGACGTTGGTGCTTCCATATGTGGGACACACATGTTGGGAACTTTTATAATCCGCCGAAAAAGCCCGCGAACAGCCGGCATGGGAAAATATATAACAGCCCAGGAAGAATAACCACGTGATCATTCCTCGTATTATTCTCAACGAAAAATAATAATTCGACCCTACCCCAGGGGAAATAAATATTTCTACGAAGTATGTATATGAGACATACGTGGTAACAAAAAAATTGGAAAATTTTAAATTATTTAATTACATTATTTTTTGGCGATTAATCTTCGCTTCTTCTTTTCTCGAGCGTCGCGGCGTTAATAGCACGAGCAATTCTCGAGTTTGTCACTCGAGCCTTCTTCCTTCGTCTCATCTCTGTCTCCGTCTCATATTTCATGTACGATGATAGTAAATCCCCGCTTGGAATCAGTGCGTCTCCGCTGTCGTTGGTTGTTAAGTGCGTTGGTGTTTAATAACGAAAGATAGAAAGAGAGGTATTATGAGAGACCGTTTACTCCACCGGCCTTCGTATCGGGATGCCTCGCTGCTCGTCAACCTTTCGTTCGTATTATATCTAAAAATGTACAGGGTGTCGCGTAATCACTGACAAAAATAAAATTACAAAATCAATTAAAATTAAAATATTTATTTTTCAAATTACGATAAAATCGTACACGATACAATATACTTCCTAGAATAATACGAATTTTCGAAAGATATCATTTTTTTAAAAGATAAAACAAATTTTTAAAAAGAAACGAATTAAAACATTGATCGCGAATGATTAATTGACAAACAATTTAGAAAAATTCATATTTTTCAAATTTTTCACAGATCTGGGTACACCCTGTACAATTTATAAACACGGAGGTTGATCGTACGACCACGTAAAACCCAAACAGACGAGCTCGTAATGGGCGAGAGACGAACGAACAGGGGGGAGCTCGATCCCTTCGTTACATACGGTAGGGGAACAGCTCTTCCTACTCTTTATGTGGAAAGCCGGGGGTAATAAGCGTCACTGAGCGATCGAACTCATTGTTAAATCGCAGTTGTTCTTTCAGCGTTAATTTCCAGCTCGGTGGCTGAAAGAGGGCGCCGAGAATCGACGCGTGGTTATTATCAACGTCTGGCCGATTCTATTGTTTCTTCGATTGCGCACTTTATAAAGATTTCCCAACGATTATAATTACGTCACTACATGCTTGCCACCCTACTGAATACATATTTACAATTTATATCCGCCTAGCTTGTTTTATTGTCGAGTATTTCAAAAATGAAAATTCGAGGTGGAGCAATGTAGGTCCGCGAGCAGCCATCTCGCGGCGTCGTAATACCTAACCTACTTTAGACCTTTCTTTTCGCCACGAAAAGTTTGTTTACGAGTGAAATATAAGAATGCTTTCTTCCGTGACCCCTATTCACTCGATCTCCCTTAACCATTAAAGAGTATATCGTTTACGGGCATTTGTACGGTATAGAACAACGCTGCGGATGAAAACTCGGTATATGGGCTTTTGCCTTGGCTCTCTCTTGCTCGGCGCACGATCTACGTAGGTATAGGAAGAGCTCTCTGGGATGTGGGCCGTGGATTGTCTGCCCCTACATCCTTTTTAAAAATAATTACATTTTGTTACCGGTATTATTATACCGGAGGGGCTAGACGCGGGTTGGAAAAAAGAAACGAGAACGTCCAGGAACGAAGGGCGTCCAATGCGGTCTCGTCATCGACGAGAATTCTTTTGTATTTATTTTTATTTTTTATTTTCATACTTGCACGCTTTTTAAAGAAGGATAAAACGCGTGTACCAGTACGAAACGTAGTTCACGAAGCTCGATTTCATTCAGAAGTTTTTTTTTTCATTATTATTGAGCTCTCGGTCCGTTCCATTGAGAATTCAACGAGACCAGCAACCTTGAGCACTCGTTGTCAATGGCACTCTAAATCATCGTGAAGTGCCATCGAAAATATCAAAGGACACGCGGTGCTCTCGTTCTGATTTATAGACACACGTTACGTTACAAACTGGGCTACCGTTTGGACTTTGCCGAACATTGTTTTCGAAATAATTCAGCTGTTCGTCGTCAAATCGATTTTACTTATCGTTCGATTATTGTTATTCTTTCGAATCGATCGTAGTCGGTCCAACCGGTTCGTAGTCGAGCGAAATTCTCCGAATACTTTGCCAGCGGCGGTTCACCAGCGTGTGCACAGTGATTCATCTCAATCGTGACTAGACGTCTCCGGTTCTCCTTGACTCATTCATGAAAAATAATTAATTCGAAACAAACAAAAAGAAAAACAACAATTCTTCGAAAATACTACGAGAAGTGATTTCTACGATTTTTTCGACAACTAATAAATTCGCGGTATCGCGAGTCACCTGTGAGTTATTTAAAAAAAAAAAACAACCGTCGAGGGGAATTTTCTTTCTCCGTTTTCGATATATCTCTATCGACTAACCTAGAAAGGTTTACATGTACGAGGGTTGTTCATCTTAATCGAGGTCAGAGCGAAAAATTGCCGGGAGGTCTGAGCAAGAAAAAGGTTCCGGGAGTGTGCAACCAGGTGTGCAAGACCCGACGAGTTCCTCGGTTATTTTCCCAAAGTGGAGGTATTGCTTTTTTTGGAAGTCTCGTGAAAAGGAACACCTGGCTATTTAATCCTGAATAAAGTACCTTATATACGTAAGAAGTAACGCTGTAAAGCATCGTAGTTCCATTATAAAAACATCGTGGCGGGTGGACTCCACCTCGAAAGTTTGACAATTTATTGCACCACGAATAAACAAGTTACCATAAAAATCCAAGTATTTACGGATTCTAGCCGAGTGAACAATTCCATATCGTATTTTTAATAAAAAAATGCTGTCATAATTTTGGCATAAACTGTCAAAAACGATAATTCCCATTTCGGCCATTTTTCCGCGAGTAATAAAATTCGCAATCCCCTTCAATAAACGCGTACGTGCAATCGACTGCACAATCGGCTTACTTTTTTCAATACCTACACACAATTTCCTCGATTATTTCCCCATCTGGCATGTGCAATAACGTCTAGAATTTATTACAACTATACATATATGTCGAATACTAGAATCGCCTGCAACGCAGTATTTCGTCACACGTACGATGGGCTCGAGCGCTAAATATCCCACAATGTGCGTCGAACGTGGGTGCATTTGTCATCGGGGAAGCCCCCCACCACGGAGCCATTATACCACATCGATGAAGCGAAAGAGAGAGAGAGAGAGAGAGACAGAGATAGAGAGCGTCATCGGGCAAGAAGAGCGGGCACGCTGGAGCGATTTGACAGAATGCTCGGTAAGCAGTCCGATGGTGACACTTGAGGCGTGTAGCCGATAGTAAGCGAGCTCTAACATGACATTCCTCTGAGTTAAAAATAAAAAAAATAAAAATAAACAAAATAAACAAATAATTAAAAGTGAAGGGAAACTTGAATTGTTCATTGATCGATAAATCGATGCATCGATCCAAGTGTTGAAAACAAAATTATTTCCAAATAAACCTTAAGGTGCTAACTATAAAAAAAAAAAAACTTAAAAAAAAAGATTAATTAAAAAAAAGTTGTTAATTCTCGCTCGTTCACTCGCTTCCTCTCGCCTCTAGTTCTACGAAAGCTTCGAGAGAGCTTGTGAGACCAGACGAGTTAAGGGGCCGTTTCAGGATCGCTCTGTACGTTCGCGAAACTTAAAGAAGCAACACGAAGCCACGAGAGCGAGAGAGAGAAAAAAAAGAAAAGAGAAGATGACGACGAGTGTCTCAGCTTTTGTACGTGGTCGTATCAGTGAGAAAGCCGGTTGACGACCGCGACAGCACTAAATTCCAGACCTCTTATAACATTTATACATGTGTAAAACCTAATCTGCGTATATACGTATATATAACTCGATGAGTTATATCGCGAAACGGACGACGAAACGCGAGTGAGAAAAAGAAGAAAAAAAACACGAACAAAAAAAAAACGAAGGATCATAAAGAAGCGATTAAAGACAAGACTTTCTCACGCTCCGAGGGTAGAGCTCCATCTGCCTGAATTCGAATCAAACGTACAGTGAAGATTATTAATTTTTATCATCAGCTTAACGATAAAAATAATAATAATTTTTGTGAGAGGAAACAGTAAATAAACAATAGGAGCAAGCTCGTCGATTTGAGACAATAAGAAAAAAGAGAACATCAAAGTAAGTAAAAACATTATTTATTAGTATTATTATTATTGTTATTGTAAAAGGTTGAAAAATATCGAATGCCCACTGAAGCCAGGTCGATGGTCCATTAGCTCGAGGAGAGAAAGAAAAAGAAAATTGTATAAAAAAAGACCAGCTGGAAGAACTTGGTTTTGAGGGTTTTCGACGAGTGGGGGTAGGAGAGAGACAGAGAGAGGGGGCAAAAAAACGTCAAAGTGTATGTGTACAGACGGATCGAGGGGTTGGTAAAGGACCAGAAAGGGTCAGAGGATCTTAAGTAGCACTTGCTTCTCTTGTGTCAAGGTCTAGGACCACTGCTGTGCTTATAAACACAAATATATATATATATGGCTTCTTCTTGGATTTTGGTTTACACGTGTTTCCATATTGCTTTTTCTTGTTTCTTTTTTTTTTGCTCGTTGCATTTTCACCCTCGTCGAATTATCAGCCCTCGCCCCATGGAAGTCGAGTTGCCTCGGACCACTGTAACTAATTGAGACTCGCTGGTGATAAGATTTTTTTTCTTTTTTTTTCTTCGGGAAGGAAAATTACACTCGGACCTCACGCATGGTTTTGTGCAGTAGAAGATAGTTTTTTTTTTCAACTAGGACATGTTTACGAGCTAGTTGGAAAAAAGGTCGAAGGGATTTATCGATTTTTGAGTAAAATTATTGATTATTCGATTTATTCGATATAATCTCAAGTAAAATGTAAATTGTAGAACAAATTCAATCTCGTGTTACGTCGAAACAGATTTGTCGATGTTAAAAACGTATCGAGAGTAAACAAGGTAAGGAGGAACCTTTCTATATGGAAATGAGAAAATCTTGAAGGACACAAAAGCCATGGGATTTTAGGTAAACGTGTGTAGGTACAGTAGAAAAATATCTATCGTATAAGATTTGTCGTAGAGTAAGCAAAGGAGCCGCAGGTTGTTGCTCCGAGCGGTCAACGAATCTTCGATACACAAATATTTGTCCCAGATTAGATTCGACTTTGAGACACGAAGACCCAAATTTCATTCCAAAATTCTGTCTTTCATCATTATCGTATGAAAATATAAATATATACAACGAGGCTCGTTCGATTCGAATATTTCTCACTCTCGAAACAATCTTATTTTTCTTTCGAATTATTCAAAATATATTTATCAAAAAATAAAAATGGAAAAAATTGACCTAATTTTGAAGGAACGCCCTTTATGTAAAAAAATTCAACGTTACACTAGCTGGAACAGCCGTGATCCTGAGCGAGATAAAAAAAATAAAAATCGAGGCTCGAATGAACAATGCAAACAATACGCGGTAAACCGGAAACCTCGAGGTCCGAGCTACGTTGGGCGCGTTTTTCTCGGGTATCCCCCTGGATCTTTCATTTCCTGCTCGTGCTGCGTGCATTGTTCGAGTCCCTCCTATACGAGACTATTTTTCATTCGCACTGTGGCCACGAAAAAAAAATTGTAACTCAACACCGTACAATTCTTTTTCAAAACTATATTTTTTTTCAATTTCCATTCTCCATTTTTTTTCACCATCGATACGATTCGATAATTTTGTTCTATTAGTCAAAAACACCATTTACTATTTATTTTTCAAGCCGCCTATAATTTTTATATATACATTTTTAAAAATTTGCTAAAAATTATTTTTCAAATTCGTCGTTTTCAATATTAAAATTAATTATTCGGGCAATTTCCTATCAGTCACGTGTTGTTGTCGTCGTGCTTATCGATGACGTAATCGCCGGAATGATTTCCTACTCATCGAGCCGGTCTATCGATCGCGAGCGCTAAGAATCGTTCGAGGCGTGCGACGACACGACCGTACTTACTTTGACGTCACGTACAGCTGTTTGTACGACTCACGTGTTTCTTTCTGTATATCAATGCTTTAGGAAACCTCTCTCGATCCGTACAAAACACAACGACACTTTCACCGTGAGTCAAGTTGACTCACGGCCCGCGATTTTCTCGTACGCGACGTAGTCTTTACGGTTCCCGTTCCTCGCTACTGCGATTCACTCGAGAATCTCTCGATGACGTCATTATTATACGTCGTTCGAAGAATTGTTCTCGGTATCGTTCTATCGGCTCTTAGGAATGTCGTTTGGCTCTCTCGTACTTGCTACAGCTCTAAACTATGATAATTTACACAGGTGACTTCAAGAATCGATTAAAAAATGTTAAAAAACAATATTTATTGAATTGGCGAAAAAGTAACTGCGTTTTTACTACACGGGCACTTATGGCTGTCTATAGGGAAACACGCGGTGACTTTCTGGCCAGGCTAAAACGTAGAAATTTATATTTATAAATTATGAAATAAATAATAACAAAATACTCTTGAAAAAAAAAATTAAAAAACTAATTAGCGAGCCATTTGGCCGTTTCCTCATTTCCCCCAAAAATAATCTGCACGTCCTCTTTGAACTCAACGACGCAATCACACCGAATTAAAAGTGCTTAACAATGCAGAAAACCCACATTCATAAAATATTTCGACCGAGTATCGCGATATTATAGTTGGCGTTCCTTTTTTTCTCTGATAATAATTTCTGGCGCGAAAAAGAGGGAACCGTTCTTCGCTTCACGAGCGTCGCAACTACCGGGTGTTCGTTAATTTTCCTTAATTAAGCTCAATCGAGGTTAATGCTCCGGTGTTTAACCCTAGTTTACCAAATCCAGCACCCCCATAGGACGGCCCTATAGGGAGAGCCATGGGTTGAGGGGAAAGAAGGGGGTAGGATCGAGAACAAAGGAAGGAGAGAAACCGAACGTTTCTGTCACGCTGCTAGTTTAAGGCTTAGTCCGCAGTGTAAACTGGATTTTATGTTTGTATCAGTGTGTGTGTGTGTGTGTCTCTGTGCTTAATGCGTAACTAACGAGCAGGCGCCCTGGATGCAGACGTCTCTGCGGTGTCGAGCTGGCGATGGGCTTCGGCCGATTCAATTAACGCGCTCTCGTCTCGGTCATTCGACGTGCTCGTCGCCCAGAGTTTCTCGAATGATGTGTACGATCAGCCTCGAGTGAGAGAGAGAGAGAGAGAGAGAGAGGTCGGGTATTAAAAAATAAAATTCTGCGCATGAGCCAGAGAGCTCGTGACCCTTTGACTGATTCTGCGAAGTTGGGACGGATATGCAATTTTGTTTTTGCATTTTTTTTCTAATTCGACTTTTAGGGTATATTTGTAACGGTGCCATCTTGAATTTTGATATTCCGACGTTAGATTTGCGATAAACCGTTTGGATAAATTATAAATCCAATTTTATTTCGCGAAGTGAGGTTTTTTAGTATCGTCCACCTAGGCGGCCATTTTGTAACGTTCGTCCGGGCGGCCATTTTGATTCATCAGCTGACGCTTCTAACCTAGAATTATTTTCTCACGATTGAACATATCTAGGCACTGATTTCTATCTTCTTTGTCGCGTGAATTGTGTTGTAAACGTTAATGGCACGAAGTAACGTTCTCTCGCTATGTATGAAATGTTGACTTTGCGTCCCTACCCTTATGGTCACCCCTATAAAATTGTGTACCTATATCCAACTCTCCCCATATCTTTCCTGGGGAACACACAAGGGCTGAGTTATTTGTCGTGTCAGCGGGAGTCGGAGAATTCAATTATAACACGAAACTCTCTCTCTCTCTCTCTCTCTCTCTCTCTCTCTCTCTCTCTCTCTCTCTCTCTCTCTCTCTCTCTCTCTCTCTCTCTCTCTCTCTCTCTCTCTCTCTCTCGTCCCGATGAATCCGGGCTGTCCTATCAATTCACGTATTATCGTTAATTCTTTGGACAGTGTACCGAAAGAGAATTTGGAAAATTCGGCGCGCAAACAGAACAAGCTGTTCGACACGACCCTTCAATTTTCCAAAAATATCAAAAAAATGCACAGAAAATTTGAAAACAAATATTTTTAATAATTTTTTTACGAAGAAATTTGTTTTTTTTTTAAATATTTTATTATAATTTTTTGCTGAATATCTAGTGAATCATTTTTCTTCATTTTTACGCATTAACGTCTCAACGACCGCAAACTTCCGTGACGTATTTTAACCGGATAAAGCGAGACTTTCATCGAATCGTTTACGAAACTTTTAGCACGTTCGCTTCTTTTCTTCCTGATTGAGGTTTTATCAAAATTCTCATTCACGCGAGAAAGGTCTACCGCGAAATGAAGAGACACGGGAGGAAGGAAGTTGATTATGATATATGAACGTGAGCAAGTGCGTGAAATCATTTCTAACTCGATTATAATCCTTTCAGATGACTCGAACGGAATCGTCTCTGGCCGTTGAAAATGTTCCCATGTGGCTCGCCCACCACATGGACTCGGCGAATTACAGCGAAGTTACGCACGGAGAGATCTCAAGGTTGTTTTTTCATTAATTAATTTAATTATTATGATGGAAAGCTTGTTAATTAATTAATCGTCGAATAATCGAATTATATTTTTTTAAATTGTAATTTAATATAAATTTTTCTGTTATTTGGCAGATTTCCAAAACCACTGAGAACGTTCGCGGCTGTCGCAGCGATTTTGATTATGATAACAGGACTGGTCGGAAATTTATTGACGATAGTCGCACTTTGTCGATATCCGAAAGTTCGAAATGTCGCAGCAGCTTTTATCATAAGGTAATTTTTTTTTCTTATTAATTTCTAATTAAATCTCGAAACATATTTTATTTTCGATAAAAAAAAGAAAACAATAAGTAATAAAATCGAGGTAAAACAATCGTACCGTTATAAGCCAGACTCGGATATCCTTCGGCTCGATAACGAGACGCTCTGGGAAAACGTGACAAGACCCTTCTAGCAGGACGAGGCTCGAGCTCCTTTTTTCCCTCTCACCGACACGCTACGAAAATCCGATAACTCCTTCGCGAGACTTCGCAAAATCCCAAAGTTAATTCGTTTTTTCGATATTTCTTTTACGAGAAAACTTCAACGTCGTCGTACCTCGTAACTTCCGGGATAAAAGTTCACTCGAGAATTTCTCACAAAGTCGTTAAAACGAGCCACGAGAAAGAAAACAAAAATCAAACTTAACCCTAATTTTTTGCTAAATATCCACTTAAAAAAATTACATTTTCTCTCGCCTGAGCTCGTTCGACCGTCAGCATTTTTTTCTTTCTTTAGAAATCGCGGTTCGAAAAACGATTGACGCGGTTTGATACCGAACGAGGCACGGAGCTGATCGAGATCGTGCCAAGTTTGGTCACAAAAGTAATCTCGCAAACTTTCAATAGATGATTTCCTTCGATGGCGAAAAATACGTTTCCTATTTCTATATATGAGTTACGTTAAGATAGAACGAAACGTTATTTTTCCTCCGTATTTTTACAGCTTCGTCATACGATCGTTATTTCTCTACAATTTATGCGAGCTCGAGTCCTCGATTCAAGGATGCAAGCGATAATTCTGTTTTCTCAGTTTTACGATCTTTTACCCGTCGTCTTTTACAAAACTTCTCGTTCGAGGAACGAGAAAAATAATGTTTTCTTCATCGAAACGTGTTTTTTTCTTTCAGCCTCTGCGTAGCGGATTTCATCTTTTGTCTTTTGGTACTACCGTTCGATTCGATCCGATTCATCGACGCCGGTTGGGCGGACGTGAGATTTCTTTGCGCCCTCGTACCTTTTCTCAGATACGGTAACGTCGGTGTCAGCCTTTTGTCCGTCGGTGCCATAACAGTCAATAGGTAAAAAAAAAAAAAAATTATCATTTATTTCTAATTTTCAATTTTTAAGAAATTAATTTTCTTTTTAATTTCAATTTTATTTATTTTTTTGACATAATAATGAAAACTGAAACTAAACGATTATTCTCAGATTTATCATGATTACTCATCACGGATTGTACAACAGAGTTTACAAGAAACACTGGATAGCGATGATGATTTTGTTTTGTTGGTTCTTTTCCTATGGAATGCAGCTGCCTACGTTAATCGGTGTTTGGGGTAACGAGACTAATTTTAAAAAATAAAAAACGTATTAAAATACGTAGAAAAATAGAAAATAGAAAGTATTGTTTTAGAGTTTTAGGTAATTAGTTTCGAAATAATTCCAACCTTTTTGTTTTCCCTTAAGGCAAGTTCGATTATGATTCAAACTTGGAGACGTGCTCGATCGTTAAGGACGCGAGCGGACGTAGTTCGAAGACCTTTCTCTTCGTCACCGGATTCGTCATACCTTGCATCGTTATCGTTGGCTGCTACGCGAAGATATTCTGGGTCGTTCACAGGTAATTATCTCCAATGAACATGAGAAAAATCCCAAGTTTACAAAAATGTCCCAAGAATCGTTAAATGTATACTAATTGTTTTTTTTTTTTATTTTATTTCTTTAAACAGCTCTGAGTCAAGAATGCGAAAGCATGCAAGTCCAACGATAAAGTCACCTCACACACCAGGACGTGATACTAGAGAGATGAAGCAGAGGCGAAGCGAATGGAGAATAACGAAAATGGTACTTGCCATATTTCTCAGTTTCGTCGCTTGCTACTTGCCGATTACAATCGTCAAAGTAACCGATCCGGAAGTCAGATATCCAGGTGAGTCGATGGACCTTCCACAATTATTCCCAGTCTTCTCTTTGATTCCTTTTTCATAATTCGAATCTTCATTTCATGCTTTGTTGGAGATTTAACACATTCAAATATTCCCGCGACGGCTAGTTCCAAGTTCTGCCACCGCTGTTTGGCGCGATAGCGCTGCTGTCGACTTCACGCGTACATTTAGCTTTTCAATCTGTCACAGACCAAATGTGACATAACCTTATTCTCGATTTTAACACGTCGCCTCAATATTCGATTTTTCTGTAAATAAAGGGCTCTTCTAAACTAGTTCAACATCTTTTTCAGAGGCTCACGTGATGGGATATCTCTTGCTGTACTTTGCGTCTTGCGTGAATCCTATAATCTACGTTATCATGAATAAACAGTACAGACAGGCGTACGCCGGTGTGATAAGCTGCTCGAGGATTCGGGCCAGTTTGACGCCACACGGTAGCAGCGCGCCCGGTGGACAAAATAACTTCGGCCAAGGTAACCATCACTTCGTTACGGTCACCAAGCTCTGACCGAATACGATCAGCACGGCTATCGCGTCGTAAGTGAAGGGCACACTGTTCGTTTCTAAGATTGGGCCTGGGCATGGGTTGACGATACTATTTCCTCGCTTAAACAACAAAGAAACACAAATTACAAAAAAACGATCAAAATCAACCCGATTTTGATCATTTTCGTTCGAATAACAAGAACGAATCATAATAGTAGTAACAATTTTTAAAAAATGGCGGGAATCGAACGTTTTGAAGAAATTTTTCAAAAGTAGAAATATTCTTCGTGAAGATTCTTAACTTTCTATCATTTCTTTTTGTCTTCGCCGCTTTTTCAGGGGACCCTGATGCAAGCTAGAACGCAATTAGCATGCGATAAGTGTGCATACACACAAACACAAAAATACTTCGCTATTAACGTGGAACGAGACGGTGTAGCATGCGTTAAAAGTGATCTTGGAGAATGAAGTATAAAATAGGTACTAATTGTTTCTAATTTACGGCTAAACTAACGCAAGTGGATGACACGTTTCAATTTTTTTGTTATCCGCTAAAAAACGCGGGCACTAACAAGATTCTCGTCCAATAAGTAAAAACAAAGTTTTTAGCGTTCAATAAGTAAAATAAAAGACGTTTTCACTAAAAAAAATTTATTGCATTCTCACAATTCACGCAATAAAGGGGTTAAATTTTGCTGGTCTCCTGCTATTTAGGTTTTAGGAATACGATTGACGAATATTCTAGATAGAAGTTGCAGGGAAATTAACTATTTCGCATTTCTAACGAATTTAAATGGCCAGGTCGTCGAAAGCTTTACAAATATATCGTTTTTGGCCAAACTTAAGGGGTAGTTCTTGCATTAAAAATGCATTTACTATCAAGCTTCTTATATTTCCATTAATTATCCAATTAGAACGTAAAAATTGCCGAATTTCTGCCAGAACTACTTTTAACTTCTAACGACTAATTATTATTCTTTACATAATTAACGAACTTAAACCCTCATTATCGATGAAAAAATTACGCTCATTCTCGCCTTCGTTTCCAGATTACTCGAAAGAGTACAGCAAGACAATGGTATCGACGGTTTCCATCGCGATGAACACGGTGAAAAATTCTCAGGAGGATGAACTTTAAATCCCAAAACAAAAAAAAACCCTAAATCGTCGATATTAATCTTCCGGACGAGAAATAATAAGTCTGCTCAGTCGTTAGAATTAGGCATTAAGCACAAGGGACCAAAAAAAAGTCAAGATAATTAAGGGTAGATTTCCTGTCTAATTCTCCACGCCTTAAGCGTGATTCGATTAAAAAGTCGTTAGTTAATTTAAGTTATTTATTCGCCGAAATTTCGACTCTCGAATTTCACTCGAGCGACGAAGGGAATCTTGGTCATCGTCGAACATTTATATGTAAATATTTCTGTAGCATATACGTTTTATTTCTAATTATTTCTATACTAAATAATGTCTCTATATACAGCGACGAGTAATCGTGTATGTACAAAATTAAATGAAATTATAGGCGTGTGTAAAAACGCTCTTGCGAAGTAAGGAAGACGAAAATATACAAGCGAACGCATTTCCTGCGTAATTTCGATCGATGCACAAACTTTACTTCGTTAGAAAAATTAAAGAACGAGCGTCAATTTTTGGAGACCTGTTTTTTCGACAGTCATCTTCGAATACTTGTGACGGTGTACGTGGCAATTAATCGGTACGTATAACGACGTTTTTTTCCCAATCGATAAATCCATGAATCGTAATCCACGAGTTTTTCTCAGTATTTGCAGCAATTATTTTTCTCCTGAGTCGATGGAGCTTCGCGCAGTCTTATGGAATCGCGTATTTCATCCTCGATCTTGGCTTTTAGCACGTTCTCGACGAGATAACGCATGGCCTCGTCTGTAATAGAAATATTAATGACTAGCGAACCAAACTTATTTTATTAATTTTTTTGTTTTATTTGATTAATTTTACTTACTATACAAAAAAAAATGATTACTTAATTAATTAATCCTTACCGATATTTTTATTCTCCTTCGCAGACGTGACGAACCAGGAACCAATTTTATTTTCCTTGCAGAATTTTACGATTTGCTCCATGGGAACGGAAACGGTCTGTATGTCGCATTTATTGGCGAGTAGGACGATCGGTATGCTGGAACCATCCGGCAACGTGACCTTTTCTCGCAAATCGCTCAGCCACTTTTTCACCGACTGAAAGGTAGCTGCTCGTGATATATCGAAGACCAGAGCTGCGGCGACCCTGAAATTGTCAACCTCCGGTGAGCCTAAGGACGCTTTTTAATTTCGAATAAAAAAAATTTGTCGCATGCCACGATACTTTAGAAAATCGAGGCTGGATACAAAATTCTCTTAGAAATGGTTAGTGGGGTTAGTCTTGTTATTTATGAGAAACAAAAATGTTTCAAATTTACAAACTGCGAATGAGGAAAAAAAAATAGAACGATAAACATGAAAAAACGTGCCACTTGTTGCTTAACGAGTAAAGAAACATTAAAGTGAAAAAAAAGAAGCAATATTTACGCATATTTATAGTAAACCCTGGTCATGTAACCGAATCTCTCGTGGCCCGCAATGTCCCTAAAAAAATGAGAGGCGGCACAAAATTCAAGAAAGTGAAAATATTTTAAAAAATAATAATAATTTTACAATCGTCCGTCGAGCAAAAAGAAGATTCGAGAGTTATTGTGTTTTTGCCAAACGGACGGAACATGCGTCGATGGCCTAATGTCGAAAGGATTTCAACGAAAAACAATTTTCTACAAGTTAGAAAAAATAAAAATAAAACATTTTAAGGGTTTCGTTGATAAATTAAAAATGAAAAAATGGTTCTATTAAAATTGATAAAACCCTTATGGCGATTAGGCTATCGAGCACGTGGGTAAGATGAACCTTTTTTTCAGGCTAGTACCATAATTGCAAGTTTATTTTAGTGCGAGGATCCCAATCGAGCGTTTTTATAGCGAAATCGGCGCCTATGGTAATCTTGTAATTCGAGGAGAATTTGCCTGTAAAAAATAGCGTGTTGTTTTTTTTGTGCAAGAGAATAGTGTGAAGCGATAAGAAAAAGAGGAATGAAAAAAAGGTTTGAAAGAAAATATCGCGATGAAGAGGTGAGCCGTTTCGTGACGACAGACGTTTTCATCGGATCGTTTATGCAAATCGATGCAAATCCTAACGCGCGTGACGTAGAATTTTAATAATACCATAAAGTACAACGAAATTTAAAAAAGGGAGGTTGATTAGTTTGAAATAAAAAATATAAAATATTCAAACGACATAAAAATATAAAAAAGTCATACACGTGAGTCAATTAAAAAAAAATGTAACAAGCGTAGGTGAACAATGATAGGATTACTATAAAATTGAAATTGGAATACAAACTACTTCTCGCTGTACAGAAGTTTTCAAGCTTTACAAAGTTTTACTGGATTGTTACGATAAAAATATTCAAATTTTTGAATTTTTGGCGGTTCTTTTTGGCATTTTCGAAAAATGTGATGCATTATTTAAGGAATTTCGATAAATCGAGTTCTAACGAAATAGCAAGCAATTTCTATTTAAATTCGAAGAATTCCATCAGAAACTGCCAAAAAATGGGTTTTCATAACAAACATTTTTCTTTTTTTTTCATATATCTGTTGGTACGTTACCCTCTGTGTATCGCCTGACAATCGCTGTTTTTCCTGAAAAATCAATAATATTTAGTCGAGAGATCGTTCGATTATTTATATCCGATCGTTGTAGTCAAATAATAATTAAATAACGTCAATTATTTCGCGTTGAGGTTCAAAGGAGGTTTTAAAAAATTCGTCGGGTACCCACGATGCATTGCACCTGGTCAGTGGTTATGCTATATATGTATATAGGTGTATACGTTGTGACCACTTCGAGGCATTATTCACTCATACTCACCGACTCCGTAATCACCGATGATAAGAAATTTGAAGAGGAGCTCTTTGTGATTGAATTTGGAGAGAATCACGTCTGAATCACGTCTTGGCTTACGAAAACTCATTTTCTTAGTTAACGATCAACGAAACACGGTAGGTAATATTCACTCAACGTACGCGCAGTCTCGAAACTCCGTAGCCTCGATCTCGGATATATTCGAGGTTAGGAATTTGCGCTGATACGTGCCGTGTCTCGGCTGGCTCGTACATTTCTTTGTATCGAGAGAAAGAGAGAACCGATAAGCCACAGCCGGCTTCTGCTATCGCAACAATACGGCTTGCCTCCCGATGTGTACCAGTTGCACGTATATATAAATTACAAGCGCTGTTCCAAAGTTCATATTCGGCCTGTGAGACAGACAAGAGCGAACTCTGTTTTCTGGTGTTTGTATCTCTCTACATTAGCTTTGCATTTGGAACACAGGTTTTTTTCTACCTGAGCCTACTCTCGGCTTATCTACATCGCGTTCTCTCTCTCTCTCTCTCTTTCTGTCTCAGCATGTGGGAGAAATGGAGAATGGGAAAGCATAAATATCGATGAACAAGAAATCGATCGATGGACCGATGCGTAGCAGCGCGGGATCTGCGTTACCATGCGCAGTGTCATAATACCGACTGCGCATCGCTGATCTATAGCAGTGATAAATTCATTAATCCCTGTAAATATTCAACAGTCAATATGCCAGGAAAACGATAAGGATTGTGCTTTTTCGCAGTCATATTTTCGACTTGGAAAGTAAATGAATAGATAAGAACTCCAATGCTTATACATCGGTACGCTAGAGTTATTCCCGAGTTCTCCCCCGCCCACCGTGTCCACTGTTACCGTACGTCGGGGCGCCATTACGTGCGCGCATGCGCCTATACTGTATCGCGTACGCTACACACACGACGTAAGCGGCTCTCAGTAGGCTCAGTGTCATGGCAAAAGGAGGATGACAGAACATGTAAATCTAGTCGATCGTACGGTGCATAAAGAAAAGAAAATGTGGAACGGCTTTCGGTGCGGGATCTCCCCGTATTTTTTGGTGATCTGGATCGCCGGAATGTACACTTTCACGAGTGAGTATCCCCGAAATAATCCATCCCGGCGAAATCCTGCGATCGCATCCGTGTTTACTCATTGTCAGACGATCGACGTGGTCCATTGCGCGTTTATTCTGCGCAGGTTGCTCTTTCACGCGTATCTCGATTGTTTTGTTGTAGCTGTCGTTTTTATACTCCATAACCTAAATTGTCCCTCGATCTTTCTTTAGCCAACGTAAATTTCACATTTTTTGAGGTTATGAACGCATAGCGTTCTTTATTTGTAGTCTATCAAGAAGCCAGAGTAAAGCAGCACATTGAACAAATCTTGGATGACATGAAAGCTGTGACGACCGCGCAACAGCATGTTTTCAAGGAGATGGAAAAGAATTTGTTGATGACCGAAGCGTTGTTATTGTCACAACGAAAAATGTCACAACAATTGTTGATACAATTGTTTGATAAACCAACGGTTTTCGCCATAACCCCGACATTCGCGAGACCCGTACAAAAAGCTGAGCTAACAAGACTCGCCCAGACTTTTATGCACGTCCCAAATTTCCATTGGATCGTCGTCGAAGATTCTGCGGAAAAAACTAAACTCGTGACGAATTTTCTCGCCGAAAATATCCTCAATTACACTCATCTCAATGCCATAACTCCGCCGACTTACAAATTGGGCAAAAATGATCCAAATTGGAAAAAACCTCGAGGCGTCGAACAGCGTAACGCCGGATTGCGATGGTTGAGAGAAAACTTCAAGGACGATGCAACGGGCGTTGTCTATTTCGCTGACGACGATAATACTTATTCCATCAAATTATTCCTCGAAGTAAATATTCTAGAAATTATTTTCTTTCGAGAATTTTAGCTTACGATTTTTTCTCAAATTCATGAATTTTTACAGATGGCAAAAATTAAAAAAGTTGGCGTCTGGCCCGTTGGCCTTGTCGGAGGTTTAATGGTCGAAAAACCAATCTGTGACAATATAACTAACAAAGTAACCGGTTTTAACGCTCAATGGAAACCCGACAGAACTTTTCCCCTCGACATGGCGGCTTTCGCTATAAATCTTGGAATAATTCTTGAGAAAAAAAACGCTTGGTTCTCTTACGAAACTCGAGGCGGTTATCAAGAAACTGAGCTACTGGAACAAATGGTCACGAGAGACGATCTCGAGCCTCTCGCGGACTGCTGCACAAAGGTAAAGCGACAAACATTTTTGTTTGTCGAAAACAAAAATGTTTATCGAAGAATTTTGTTTTCCATTGTCCGTTTTTATCACAGGTTTACGTCTGGCACACGAGAACCGAGCCTCCTCAGTTAAATGCCGAGCAGCGTCTCATCAGAAAAGACAGAAGATCCAACGCGGACATCGAGGTTTGACGGGAAAGGTAGTGAGGCGAAGCGACGATCTGAAAAATTAAAGCCGCTGCCACCGAGGAAAGGGTGAGCGGATTGTGTTCCTATTTTTAACGTTATTAGACACATGCACGAAAAATAAAAGTGCAAAAAAACTCATTTAATCAAAAATCGGAGGAGAATTCTCAACGAGACAATTTTTTCGAGCATTCCACGAGTTTTACGGAAGAAAAGAAAAAAATCGCCACAGGACCACGGAATGGAGAGGTAATTGTTGGGGTTTTTTAGAGGGAAAATTATTTTTTCCTTCGTCAACCGACGCTCGAACGTACATTTAAAAAGGAAAATTTGTAGGATATAATTTGCGTTAATTAAAATTAGGTTAATAATAAATAAACCAAATTTTCATAAGGACCGAAAAATCCTTAAATTTTCCCAAAACCTTTTTTCTTTCTTTCCTCGTTTATTTCGAGCTCTCAACTTTCGTCGTCGGGTACAGAAAAAAAAGCGTACAATAAAAAATATCCCTTAATACCTAAAAACTATGAATAAAATTTAGGGAATACAAAAAAAAGATAAGATTTAGGGAATACAAAAAAAATAGCCACTGGACAACGAAATGGAGAGGTAATTGGTTGGTTTTTTGAAAATATTTAAAAAAGGAAAATTTATAGGAAACAAATTTGCGTTAATTAAAATTAGGTTAAGTAATAAATAAATCAAATTTTCACAAGGATCGAAAAATCCGTAAAATTTGTCCCACAACACTTTTGTCTTTTTTCTTTCCTCCTCATTTTTTATTTCGAGTTCTCAATTTTCGTCGTGGCGTACAGAAAAAAGCATACAATAAAAAATATGCCTTAATACCTAAAAACTTTGATAACGTATTATTCGTACGTGTTTAATTAAATTAGCCGTAAGTGTTCCTCGAAAGTGGAAGATGCGCGTTGAAACTTTGTATTATTTTTTTTCTTTTATCATTAATCTATGTTTGTTTTTTATTTTAGTTTCGTCATGTTTTTATCTCTTATCTTTTCTCTTTTTTAATATTAACGTGAAGCTAAACGTCAGAGGTGCGTCGTTTCATTTGGCAACGAATACAAAATAGCGATATTATTCTTAAATTTACATTTATATATATATATATATATATATATATATATTTTTTTTTCTTATCGTCTACGATTTTCAAAAACGAGACTCACAACGTCGATCTCTCTCGTTCCTCCAAGAAAATTCGGTCGTTCTTACGATCCCCCCCTTTCCTCAGCAACATTTTTTTATCATTAATTTTTATCCTGCCTTTCGTTTTTTTTCTTTTTCAAATTGCACGAGAAATAAAAACATCTCGTACACGTGAATATTCAATTAATTGGAAACACTTCGGGGAGGTGGGGAAGGGGGGCATTGGGCGTTTTTCATACGTAACGATCAATTTTTTTCCCTCGTGTCCCTCTTACGTTTCTAATAAGTACTATTTATCGTTAATAATTATCAACTATAATTACTATTAATTAATTAATTAATTATTATTATTATTATTTGGCAAAACTTTTCTCGTCACGGTTACGTAAAAAAGCTACCCGCGCCGAAAAAAACGCGTTCGCGGGTTACAAACATTTTTTTCTTATCGACAAACAAAAAATTTGTCGATCGTGTCTTTTCGTTAATCTCGCGAAAATAAAAACTTTTCGACCTTTTTGTTGTTGTTGATGGTTTTTTTATCAAAAGAAAGAAAAATAAGCGAGATAAGAACGAAAAGTTCGACGCAAAGACACGATCGAGGTTCGTCGCACAGAATTTCTCGGTTCGTTAATTAACGTTTTTTTTCTTTTTTTTTAATGTTTTTTTTACACCGATTTATCTTTTTGTCATGATCTCTCGCAAACACAATCGTCGATTCTCGTGGCAAGGCAAACGCGTTTATCCACGCACACGTCTTCTATGTGTTCTCTCTCTGTCATTTTTTTTTCTTCATTTTTTTTTCTTTTAATTTATATTTATATATATATATTTTTTTCTTGTTTTCTTAACTCGCCTAGGATTCGATACTAAGTCTCCAATGTTCGAATCGGAGAAACGGATTGAAAAATGCGACGCCTTGTGGTCGAATTAAATACTAAACAAAAATTGAAATTTCTCTTTTTGGACTAATTTTGGAAAAATTTGATTAGACACAAAAATTAAAATTTAAAAAATCAATATTTTTATCAGCGTCGCAATAGGACGATCCGTTTCACTCGATCAACTTTTAAAAATTACCACAGGATGGACAGAAAGGGGATACGAGGGTCGAACACGTTTACAAGCATTTACAAAAACTTATCACATTGTCGTTTTTCTTTTTTTTCCATTTTTTTTCCTCTTCGTCGTTTCGTTTCGTCCTCGACCATGTTCTTGTATTTTTTTTTCCTTTTTTTTCTTTTTTTTTGCAAAAAGCTCTCTTACGCTATAGTTTTTTTTTTCGGCAGGGAAAATTTTTCGTATCGCGTTCAAAACTCTCGTTGATAATAATACTAATGTTGTATTTTGGCAGGTTTTTGGACACGTGACCGTTTTTTGTTTGTTTGTCTTTCCGTTTCATTATCTTTTTTTCATTAATTCATTATAATTTAGTATTTTTTTTAATTGGCATCATCGATTTGGCCGAGGATTTTTCGCACGATACGAAAAATAAAACCGTGTACCGTAACTTCGGTTCTCTCGTCGGTCTCAATTTTTCAATTACGAACTATACATATACATATTTTTTTTGTTTTGTCGGAGAGAATGATCGTGAAAAAAAAATTGTCTGGCGACGTTTTCATTCTCTCAAAATTAATGAATTAATTTACGCTGAAAATCTTCCGGGAAAAAAAGATTTACGTCTCTCTCTCTTTCTTTCTCTGTCTCTCTCCTTTATCCGAGTTAATTTATCCGTGCAAAAGTGTCCATTCGTCGAAACAAACTTTAGAAAGCTTCGACGAGTGAAAAATACAAAAAATACAAGCAATAATAAAGATTAAACAAAAATTGTTTCAGTCTTGAAGAGCAAAACGATACACAAGGAGTGTCGATTTTTGGCAGGTTTCGATGATTTTGTCAATGATATTTTGGGGGATGCGACGAACGTGGTAAAATTTATCTCTCTCGGTCGACAACGAGGATTTTCTTATTTACGAAAAAAAAACCAAAAACTAACAAAAAAAAAAAATTCGATAATGAAGAATGATTTTTCTTTGTTCGCGAGGATATATATAGAAAGATATATATATATACATACAGGGAGATGGGGTGAGTGGAGAAAAAAACGCGATTCTCAAAAACGTGAGTCGATTCGTTTTTTTTTTGGGTCTCCGATTATTTCTCACAATGTGAGAAATTTTAAATCCCACCCTCTCTCACAACACCAACGTCGCATTGTCCCTCGACGAGCGAACGATGACGATTATCACCGAATTATTTTACAATTGATAAACAAATTTTGTTTTTTTTAGTTTGCAAATTTTTGAGAAAATTTTTCATTCGAATAATTTTTTCATTATTTTTTTTTTAAATCGTCATGGAACGCTCATCGAGATGGCTAAGGGTCGAGGGGATGAACAAGGGGGACGAAATAATCCAGCGTACTAGACCGCGATTTATCTATAAAGGATTTTCATAAGAAGCTTTCTCGAAGCATAAGTAAACCACTAGTTAATTGTTTCGCAATCCGACGGATAAATACACCCACGAACTCTATTCCACGCTCCTCCGGTTTTTTTTGTCTGTTTTGTACAATTGTTATTTTTAAATGCTTTTCTCGTTTTTTCTTTCATTCATTTTTGTTTTTAAATTTTTGTGTTTTTTTTTTCGCTACGATCGCTAAGCTCTACAGGGGGGCAGTTTGATTTCTCGTCAAGTATTCATCGACCGGATCGATAACTCATTGGCAAGGAACAACGGAAGTGAAGGCAAAAAAACTTATACGCGTGTGGAATTAAGGATTTTTTTTTAAATTATTTTTGCCTATACTTTGTTTTTTCTCTTTCGTTTTTCTTTCCTTTACTCTTACAGTCGATACTTAACGCGAGCCAATGGAAATTTGTACCAAACGATCGAATTTGCGTCTGGGACAATCGAACGTGGCGAAAAAAAATCGAATTTTGCAACCAAAACTGAAAAAAAAGAATGAAAATAGGAATTTTTGTTTTGAAAATTTTGGTTGCGATTTTTCAATTTTTGTTGCTGATTCGAAATGTTTGATAAGGCTCGATTATCCTTAGGCACGATTCGCATCGATTTTTCTCATTTCTTAAATTTGTTTTTTTTTGTTTTTTGTTTTTTTATTTAAGACGATTTTCTCGTCCAACGAGAGAAAAAATCTCAACCCCTTTACAATCTCGTCAGCTGGGTGCCCCGCGATAAAACTAACGACGTTAGACGTCGAAGAGACTCGTTAATTTTGCGAATTTGAAAATTTTTTTGAGATCCAACGTACATTTTATTTTTTTTTATTTTGCTTCGTGAAACTGTCTTGCATTTTTTTTTTAATTTATCCCGTCGGGTGCGCATTCGTCCCGTACGGACTGCTTCGAAAGTTATTCGGCGATTTCGACAAACCGCCCACGTGAGTCGAACAAAAAAACCAAAAAATTGAATTTGTAAAAAAAAAAAACTTCAAATTTCTCGTTTTAAAAATCGAATCGCGTGGAGGTTCGTGAACAAAAATCGCGGTTTCTTTGACTTTCGAGAATTTCGTGGCCCTGAGTGGCTTCGTGATTTTTTTGGGGATTTTTTTCAGGTTTTTTTCGAATTTTCGTTTTTCGAATTTTTGTTTTTTAAATCACGGCCACGCGCGGTTGAAAATTTACAATCTAGTACGCCGGAAGAATATCTAGACGGCCGAATCCTTGCCCACGAATCCAGTCTTCGATACCGATCTCTTGCCGTCGAACGTTATCGACGTCTCGCGTCGAAGTCCCGAGTCGATTATCGGCGTTATCTTCTTTTCCTCTTTAAGTGGCTCCTTCTCTTCTCTAAAAAATCAGAATTCAAAATCACAAATTTATCGAAAGTACCACGATCCTTCGACAATGAAAAAAAAAAACAAAAATTATTTAACGAAGCGCGAAACACGTGCGATTATATTTTTTTGTGTTAGAAATTTTAGTTTTTTTTTCTTTCTTTTTTTTTGGTGCAAATAAAAAAACACGTTGACAATTTTATCGTCGCAACAACATCGAGATATTTACGTGTCGCATGCCAGCATTCTTCTGTCGTAAGAAATAAATCGAAATTATCAGATTTTTTATTTTTTCGTACTTATTTTCGTTTGTTCGAAAAAAATGTTTTTACTTTACTCAAAATTAAAAAAAAAAATCCTCAGTGCAAAATAAAAACGAGTGTAGCAACGGTGATAGATATTTTTTTGATCGAAGTTTCGAGTGTGAGTTCATGCAGCATGGCCAAAGCTTCGAGCGATCGATGATTCGAAAGAAAAGAGTACAAAAAAAAGGAAAAAATTGAAAAATAATTAAAAAATAAAAAATAAAAAATTTTACACTCGCGTGACGGATGAATTCGTAACGAACGTATGATTGAAACAAATCGTCGTGAATAATAAATGGCGCGTGGATGGTTGGCGGCACACAGAAGGCAAAAATAAAAAATCGACGGGGTTTTCACTTTTTTCAATTTTTTTTTTAGTTTTTTTTTTTTAGTTTCATCTCTCATGCGTTTGCTCTATTTCATTAACGACAAATGGATAGCCTGCTTGTTTTTTTGCTTCTTCCCTCTCTTCACTCTTCGTCGTGGCTGTCTTTTTTGGTTTTTTTTTCCTCGTGTCGTCCGACCGTACTCGATTTACAATCGAACCTCGAGGGAACCCGCGCGGGGTTGACGAACGACGCCCTCAGGCACCGAGACAAAAAATCGACGACACGAGGGTGTAATTAATTCTCACCCCTTCCCTCCCAGACAGTCCAGGGGAGTAACGAAAAGAAAGTTGAAAAAAATCATAATGGAAATATAAATTTTTTCTTTTTTTTCGAAATAAAAAAATTTGCTTTCCAGTGACGAAGAGAAGAATCATGCCAAGTGGGGGAGATAAGCCATGTCATTGTTAAAGTTCAGCACGGAGCCATGCTCGTTACTTCATCATTAATAAAATCGTTCATATTTTATTTTATTTTATTTTATTTTTTCTCAAAATAACAAATTAAATGAGAAAAGGTCAGAAATAATAATTTTTTTTGTTATCTTTGTTGTCTCCTTACATTGCGGTATGTTTGACCAACTTAATGGTATTCTTTCCGTTACCCGAGTCTTGTGTGGCCGTAACACCGGCGACATTCGCCATTTTTTGGTCGCAATAGGGCAATGGGAACCGCCAACCGTAAAGGCTATAAACGGTGGTAGAAAAAAGTCAAGAAAAATATACGATGGAAAGTGTGAGAATCGATGATTACGTTAAATTTGTTTTTTTTTTATCAATGCTCGTACTCTCTCTCTCTCTCGATCGACAAGCACACACTCTTGTACGATTTATTTTAATTGTCCGCGATCGATCACAAAATCGACGAAGGGTCGATTTTTTTTTTTTTTTTTTTTAAAGAGATTTAGAAAAACAATCAAGAAATACGATTTTTGATTAATTAATCATGATAAAAATGAAAAAACCGGATGAAATCGTAAAAAATGAAAATTATCTCACTGTCGTGAAAATGTCTATATATATATATATATATATATATATATATATATATATATGAAATGTTGCCAAAATCCAATGACATGATAGCGCCAGACTTGCCAAAAGCACAATGTACGATAGTTGTATATGATAGAGAGTGTGTGAAAGAAGTGTGAGTTGTATATATATAGAAATACCGATAGAGCAATATTTCGGATAAATATCGATGATAAAAATCGATTGATCGTTCAGAATATTCGTGTTAGAGCAAAAATTTTCATCGAATTATTAAATATAAAATTTATTTATTTATTTATTTATTTTTTTATAAAGATTCTCACCTTCCCAGCTTGGTGTCTTCGTCGTCGACCGGTTTCTTTCGCGATCTCTCACAAACGTAGAAAATAATTCCTGAAAACGAGATTGGAAAATTTGTTATTTCATTGGTTCGAAAAATGTTTTATTTTTTTGTTAAGAAATTTTGTTTTGTTACCTGTTTTTTGCGTACAGCAACAGATTACGTCGACGACAATGATGATGAGAAACAATACCGCGATAACGATGCCGATTATAGCCGCGCTCGAGATCAACGGTCCTTTGTGTACGAGCGGCATATTTTCACCTTAAAAATAATAACACACGAAAAAAAGCGTTATTGCATGTTTTTTGGAAATAAGATCGATCGGAAATATATTTGCAACAATCGGTTAGTGCGAAAAGCAGTAACGACAGGGTGTTTGGTGATGGATTTTTTTTTGTACCATCGAGAGTCACGCGAATGACCTCGTCGTGTGAATAAAAACAGTCCCAAAACCAATTTTTAAAGCTCGATTAACATTTTTTATGTGTGTGTGTGTTTTTTTTTCGAAAACGCGAAAGTTCGAATTGTTTCAAACGTACTGGTACATTTTAACATTAGATTCGTCGTAAAGCTACGAGAAAACGAAGGAAAAACCAACCGGGCAAGCGATCGCGTCCATTTTCGTTCGTTCACCGATCGATCGCAGTTTTTTACTTTGAGAATTTTTCGATAATTTTTCAAATATTTCCTATAAATCTTTCGCTCAACGAATTTATTTCGAGACAACTTTTTTTTCCATACTTTTTTCAAGTTTATATAAAACAAAAATTGTAATAATTGTTATAATTTTGAAAAATATGTTAATTATTAATAGCGAACGAAATTTAGAGTCGAGATCGATCGGTTTTTCGATTTTCAAACGTCGCTAATCTGGATAAAATCGTTTGCCTGTAATTACAGTGTTCAAAGATTAATTAAAAAAAAAACAAGCGTGATGAAAATTAAAAAGAGAATTAATAAAAAAATATCGTGCATAATAAATATTTTTCGACCACCGAGAAGAGCGATCTCGATATTTTTACAAGAAATCCGACAGCCACATCACCAAACACGCTTCGGTAACGTCTCAATCGTTTTTATACGTTCTTTCACACGTTAATTCGTTAAATTCCTGGAAAAATTATTACGAGAACAAAAGTGGGTAAAAAAAAGTGGGCAAAGAAAAAAGAAATAAAACAGTGCCAAAAATCCGTCTTTATCAGAAGCGTTCTCTGAGCTCGTTGGACGAGACTCAAAATAGCATGATAAAAAATTATAACCAAAAAACACCAAAATCCATTCCAAAAAGCAAAATCACACGTGCAAATATTTTTAGTTTAGTTTGTTGTTGTTGTTAGTAGAGTGCCAAAGAAGCCTACGAATTAGCCACAATTCTACCGTTTTGTTGTTCCTCGCCTCGTTAATTATTATTAGTTTAGCCGCTATTTTGTTATTCCAGCAAAAAAACAAAAAAGTTAAAAAAAAATTATTGCAATTTTTGTTCCATTCACTCGGCCCTTTCTTTCTTGTCAAGCTCGATTAATTTTACATTATTAATACCTGCTCTCTGTTCTCTAAAGAGTTATTTGTTATACCACTCAAAAAAAAAACAATTTCTACGTTAATTAATACGTTAATAAGAGCCATCGAGCGAGTTCCATTTCTCGCCACCAGAGGGCGACACCCTCGACTTTTTGTTCGGGACAACGCGACGCTCCATGGCCCTTAAGCTGTAATTTTTTTTGGTTTTCTTTTTTTTTTGTTTGTTTTGTTTTAAGCTGTTTATATTTACCGTTTGATTTCGGCTCGAGGTGTATTTCCGGGCTGACGGATAAAGCGGACAAGCGAAAAATAAACGACGCAGCCGCCGAAAGAAACCATCTCAAATTGAGCGCGAAATGAATTTTCTCAACGATAATAAGATTTTGAAAATTAATTAAAAAAATTACGTGTTGTAAAATATTTCGTTTATTTTTATTTATTTTTTGTTTTCGAGCCATTTTCTTTCGGACCAGTCCCCAATTTGAAATTGGCTTCTCCTGCTGGCTATTCGTGATGCGAATTTTCCTTTGACACTCACGTATATTTTTTCGTCGTTGTATAATATTTATGTACAATGTTTTTTTTTCTTTCTATTTTTTGTTGCTGTTGTTGTAGTTGTTGTTGGTTGTTTCGCAGAGAAAAATTAAAAAGAAAATCCATGGGATTTATTTCACGTCGAGTGAACAATGGATTTTTTTGGCGATGAAATTTTTGTTTGTTTTTTTTTCGAAATATTCGTGAATTTCTGCGAAGGCACTTTTTCACGATTTTTTCGAAAAAAAAGATCTTCGGCGCCAAATAAATGTTTCTGCTCGGCGTGAAAGGGGGGCCTACTACGTAAAAACCCTCGTTTTTTTGTTTTTTTCATAAATACGGGCGTTTGTAACACTATAAATGCATACACACATGTAATATCTAGATATTATTTTAAACGTGAGTACAGAAACGTATCGTGTAGGTATGTATGTATAAGGGTTGTTGTTGTTCTTGTTTTTTATTAAAAATTTTTTTTTTCGTTTTCGTTTTAATGAAAAAAATGGATGTGCTTTATATTTCGTTTATCGTGTGATCCTCTCGAGATTCCGGCATTCTTTTTATTTTTCATTCATGTATAAAATTAATTGAAAATTTAATATAAAAAAATCCATTTAAAGAATTTTTTTTTAAATGTTTACTCGTCTCTCAACAATTTCTGGTTCACGGTAGAGTCGAGGATACGAATGGATTTGAGGATTCAAAGGAAACCAAACGGTGAAATTATTCGGGTGACGAAAAAAAGTAGAAAAAAAAAACAAATACACACAAAGGGTTAAGGATTTGCCACGGATATGAACGTCAGCCGTTGGCTTCCTCGCGAAAGATCAAACGCCCGTGTGCACCAGCTCGAAACTGAAGTGCTCGCGCGATTTCTTTTTTCCCTTTTTTTCTTTTTTCTTCAACCCTTTTCGCGTCGGGATCGTTTCGGCCCGTTTGTTTTTCTCTCTATTTCGATTTCGAACCCCTTGTCTCACTGTTTCTCGCTCATTAACGAGTCGAACCTTTCTTCGAGAAAACAAAAAAACAAAAACGTTGGCGTTTCAATCCCTTTAAGCGATTTTTCGTCCCAGCAAATTTTCCACACGTTTTGCGTTTCTCCCCTCTCGCCTTTTATTGTTACCCTTGGTTTGTGTTGTATATTTGTCGTGTTTGTGTGAATTTTTGTTCATTTCTTGTTCTCTCTTCAAAGCTCCAAAATAAAAAACAAAAACTTTTCGTGTAAAATACATCGATTTTCCCACAAATTGTTTCGAGAAACTTTCATTCTAATAATGAAATAAAAACAGTAATCGCAAATTATTGACAAATATTGAGATTTTTTTTTCGTTTATAAAGCACATGCCATGCGATGGAATTTTTCGAGAACCAAAAAAATGAAAGGAAGAAAAATAAAAAAAGGAAAAAGGAAAAAAAAATCTAGGCGCTTAGAAAAACCCAGGCACTCGTCCCTAGTCTATGAACGAGCGACGACTATGGCGGGCACGAGTAAGTGAAGTTATATATTTTTGGATCGATGATTGAGATTGCTAAAGATTACTAAAATAATCGTGACAGTAACGACGAAATCGATTATTTCGTAATATTTATAAAATAATGGTAATAATAATAATAATAATAATAATAATAATTATTAATAATAATAGTACTAACAATGATTAAACGTAATAATTAAATGATGCTCGTAACTCACAGATCATGCGGTCTAAAAACACGTAAATGATCGAACAGAAATATCCCCTTTTCTTTTAATTTTTCACATTTGCAAGTTCCGTACATCGTCAAACTAAATAAAAAAGCAAAACTAAGGAAAATTCGTCACCCAATGACACGAGTAAAGAGTTTCCAAAAAAAAAAAAAAAAAAATTATTTGTTAAACTAAACAAAAAAAAAGAAGATTATTAAAAACCCAATTCACCTCGACGGGCGTGTTGTGCAGGCCCAATAAAAACGGATTTTCGCTAAATGAGAGATAAATTCTTATGGAAAAAAGAACATGCAGCGATACGAGATTTGAATATATATATTATATATATATATAAATTTGTTATCAATCGAGTCACGGTGCTCGTATCATTCTGCCCCGAGTAATTATAATCCCTCATAATTAGCACGCAGAACGTCAAGAATCGTTCGATCGGTATGATTCTATAAAAATATTATATCGCTTCCTTCTAAATTCAGGCATTTGGCAATGTAAGGCAATAAGTATATCGGGCTGTTCTTGCTGCAAATGCAATTGCGCGTTAATTCGATAATTATTCGACGATGGAATCGATCGACTAATCGAAATAATCGATCAATCGAAACAATCGATTAGCTCGATCGATCTCGTTACAGCAAAGTGTTAATCGCAATTAACACTGCCTCGAGGATCGTGGAAGAAAAAAAAGAAAGAACACACAAAAACATATATATGCCTTAGCTTAAATACAAAAATGGAGAAACGTACCAGTACGTCATTAACAATGAGCATTCAACAACGTTTTAATTATATAAATACAGTTTATATAAGCTCCGTTCACTGTTCAGCTCGATTCTCCCCTCTCGTCCCCCACTCTATCCTCACTTCTCACTTTCTTTCAAACTTCAATCTCGCTTTTCGGCACCCTCCAATCGTATTTTCCTCTTTTTCGTTTGTTCTCTTTAGTAAAATATCACGTATAAACCACCGTGAAACTGAAAATTCTTAATCAGGAATGTATCATACGTCGTTTCGTCTAAATTATTAAGATCTACATTATTATTTTACATTATTATTTGTTTTCTTTTTTTTTTATATGTATTTAATATTCGTTGAGATTTCTGTTTTTTTTAATCGTTTCATCGCCCCCCCCCGCCCAGCTTCATTTTTATAGTGTGAAAATTAGGAAAGTCCTGGAGAGTATTCGCCCTCTCGCGTCTCAACGTCGTGAGGATTTTTTTGCAACAATCTCAGTTTTCTTTTTTCACAAGCGAATTAATCGTCGATGTCCTTGGTTTTAAGATTATTATTGTTTTTCTTTTCGTTTGATCTTTTTTAAATCAACGACGACGAGCTCTAAATAATTAGGAACACGATCGCTATTGCTGTGGCAATCATGAACGTGACGGGCTCGTAGACTTCACCAGCGCCTACAACTCCGTAGTCTACAGTGCCACCGGATGATTCTGAATGATGATAAAAATATAAAAAAAATAAAAAAACTGACTCTTGGTACACATGAGTAAAAATAGAGAAAATTGTTGGTATTTTTTTTCAAGTTTGTGCGTCAATTTTTTTGCTATTTGTGCTCAATCTCTAAATTAATCCACGGTACTAGATTAGAGGAAAGCCGAAAGGTGAAATCAGCATTTTTTCTATGAAAATTATACGTATCTATATATATTGTCTCTACGTTAAAAGCTCGTGTGTCGATCTTTCTAATTTTCCGAATTTTCTGTACCGTTGGAAATTCGACAAGAGATATAAATTAAAGTGAAAAGCAAAGTAAAAATCTATAGTCAGTTGCGATATAACGGACGGTTATACACGTCTTTGATTCAAGAATTTAAAAACAAAGCACTAACTTTGCATACGGTGGACCTGAAAAGATGTGCCAAAACGCTAAATCTAAATAAATTTGTTCGACATTTTACGTCCATGCTGAAATTGTCTTTTTTCCTTTCTACACAAATATAAATTTAACAAATTCATTTGAAAAATGGATTGTAAAAATTAATCAGCCGGAACGTGAAATGACGAACGAAAATTGGATTTCGAATTTGGCTCATCGTAAGTTTGAATAGTTCGAACGAAAAAAATAAATACGATATAATGACAAAAAGAAAAATGATTTATAAAACGTAACGTACCTCTGGTAGTCTTGAAGTAGTAAACGCCAGGATCACCGAAACCAATGACGTTGTGGGCTCTGACCTCGACCTTGTAGAACGAGTCCGAGCTCAATTCCTTGAGCCACTCTTTCGTTCGTTGTCCCTTGATCTCGATAGCACGGCACGTACCTTCCATCAATTCCCAGTCCTTGTCCGTTCGTTTTACTTGACAATAACGAATCTCGTACATGTCAATGGGTTCACCATTGTCGGGTGGTGCGTACCAATGTAGATGGTATTGATTGTTGAAAGGTGAAACATCGTACAACGAGTCGCCCGATCGCATCTGAATCCTCGGTGGATTCGGGAAATTTCTCATTCGCGTCATTTGAACGACATTCGCGCCCCAATTGCCATCACCAACGTCATTTCGCGCCAAGAAACGAAATTCGTAAGTCGTCTGAGGCTTGAGACCCTCGAGAACGTAGGTCGAGCCTGAATCGATAGGAAAATAGAAAAAAAACAAATTAGTTCATTTTTTCGCCACGTGGCGCTTCGTCCGTCCACTTCGAAAACGCGTTTCTCGATATCTCCCGTATGTTTGGACGGATTTGAATGAAACTGGGCTCAATCGAAGCAGAATCGTGGCAAGAATAGGCAAATATAAATTTCATTTCGATAATTTTTTTTCAACTTACCCAACGACCACGTTTTATTCTTCGCGCTGGCCCAAGGCTGATTATTCTCCTTATACTGCACGGTAATTGTCCTCAGCGGTAATTCCGGTTGCGTCGGTGGTGGCTTAAGCTCGAAATTGATCGTCGTCGCCGTCACATCTAACATCGTCGCCTGTTGAAGCAAACCTGGTCTCTCGGCTTCCTTGAGCTCGATCAAATGTTCCCGAGTGCCGTGACTATTTTTCGCGTGACATTTGTAATTTCCGTAATACCTGCGATCGACCGGTGTCACCGTGAGTATCGAGATAGGTCCATTGTCGATAAGTCGATACATCGGATCGTTCATGTTAACCGCACGGTCACCGTTCATCGTCCAGCGAATCGTAGCGTTTGGTATGCTCTCGGCGATGCAAGTCAGATTAACGGGCTTTTTCTCCCAAGACCAAATGGTCTTGTTCTTCATCGAGGCGAACGAGGGTGGGAATTCGACAGTCAGGTGGCCATTTTTGTAAGCCGAAGCGACCTTGTTCGTCGCGATGCACTCGTAAAGACCATCGTCGTCTCTCAGTACGTTCGAGATCGTTAGAACAGCCACAGTCTCGCCCTTGGCGTTATCAGGGATGCTAGACAGTACGATCCTCGAGTCGTCCAACTGAATTCCCGTCTTGTAAGGTTTAGTCGCAGTGTGTTTTCGGAAAGTGACTGCTGGTGGTGGCCTACCGAAAGCTTTGCAAGTGATCTCGACTGTTTTACCAACCGCTATCGTCCGATTGTTGAATTCCATGATCTTAGGCTTGCCAATAACTGCCACTTTTATCATCGTTTGTGCTTGGCCAGCTTTATTCTTAGCCGTGCATTGATATTCACCATCGTCCTCGCGATTTACATTCGTTATCGTTAAAATACCGGTGTCCTTGTCGACACCGAAACGATCCTTCATCGACAGATCTTCACCGGTCAAATATTTTACCCAGCTATATTTCGGTGGTGGTTTACCAGTGGCTTTGCACTTTATCGTCTCGGTTTTTCCTTCGATTATCTCGATCTCCGAGCTGAACTCCTCGATCTTAGGTTCCTCGAGCACCTGGAATTATAAAAATTGAAATTTTATTTTATTTGGGTTTTTCAAGTTGGTATGGAAAAATTTAAGAGATGGATTTTTTGTTGTTTTGCTTATTTACCTCAACGCGAATCGCTCGTTCCTTGAGCTCACCGGTCGTAAGTACAGAGGCTCGACACGTGTAAATACCTTCGTCGGAATCAACGACTTTCTTTATCTTCAAGGCGTGAGTCTCGATTATGTAATGATCGTCGGTCGTTATGAGTTTACCGTCGTGAAGCCAATCGACCGTCGGCGATGGCCTCGCGCTTACTTGACACTTAATCTTGAATTCTTTGCCGAGTATCGGATATTGATTTTCCGATGCATCGATCCATTTTATCGCGTCTACGAAAACATAAACGTAAGATTAAAATTTCTAATTATAAATTGTTTCGATAAGACAATTTTAAAAATAATGGAAAATAATGTTTTTTTTTTCTTCATTTTAACTCACCGATTGTTTCGATCATGACGGATTTTTGTAGAGTCTCTGTACTGGCGTAATTAGCGACGCAGGTATAGAGACCAGCTTGATCTTCCTTCAGCGAGTAGATGTAAAGCGAAAGACTATTAGCCTGATGCATCTCGGTCGACATGTCTGGATTTTGGCTCGCCAGGGGGTTGCTGGCAAGTGTGCTGTGGAAAATAATTAATTTTTCATTAAAAAAAAGAAAAACAAATTAGAAAAAATAATTTTAAAATGGAAAAAACGAATACGTCGAAATGTTCGTCGCTAGGATGTTTTCGTGCATCGAAAATAATGAGATGGTGCTGTGATGAAACGTTTGACCCTGCTAAATAAATGTTTATGAATTGCTGAGGAAAATAGATTAAAAATATTCATTTCGGTATTTTCTTTGTCAGTTTTTTTTTTTTTTTTTTTTCATTCTTTCTTTTGTATTCGTCTTATCCTCGTTCCATGGTGTAAATAATTCGTGTTTGACAGACGGGAGACTCTTGTACGAATCGGCATATCGCGCTTTTGTGCGCCAAGTGAAATGTAAACGCGAGAGGAATGTAATTTATGCAACGCGAGTGCAAAATGCTTTTGTCCCGTTTCTTCCTCCCCCATATATCTCTCCGAGGAGTCAAGAGAAATTCGTGACGAATGACAAACGCACACACACTCACGTATCGATAAATTTTCGTCCATGGGGCGTTCCGTGTCGAATGTAAAACATTTTTTCGCACGAATCTTCCGTTCCACCTCGGAATTTTTTCCACCGAACTACACACCGGAAACTACATCCCTGATTTTTTTTAGATTTTTTCGACGCTCGGTAATCGACGTAGAATTTTTTGATTAAAAAGAAAAAAGAAAATTATATCTCGTATACGCGTCGGAGAAAAAATTAGAAAAAACACAGGGGCTTGTTTTCCAAAGTGTACTTGAGGATAAAAAATTGGGAGATGAATTCGAGACGATGTGGGAAACTTGATCGATTCGACATGGAACGCCCCATACACCCGAGATGCGTAGAGAGTGAACAACGTGGAGGAAAAAACACACACGCAGACTAGACGTCTACCACTCTCACGGGACTATCCGTATGAAATTTCTATGTGCTTTATTGCATATTGATGGCAATTGGGGTGAATTCAACGACAAAATAAAGCGATGCTAATGAGACAAGTCGATAAAATTTGAATGAAAGATAGGAGAAGAAAATTTCTATCGAATTCTGATTCAAATTCGAGCATGAATTATTATAGGCGATGAAGCTTGTAGCGAATTAATAATTTATGCGATAAAAACGTATTATTTTGCTCGATACATTTTATAAAAAAATTATATTTTGCACGTGACGAATGGTGATGCGTGTCGTCAGTCGAGAAAAGCTGATGTGAAATAATAAAATACGCATCGTTAAGTCACACACAAAAAAGCGTTCAGCGAAAACTTACAATATTAATAATAATAAACGATAAATAACACACAGGATAATTAAATCAATAATTAGCAACAGAAATTTTCAAAATAATTATTTTCATAAAATTGGAAGGTTTGTTTTTTTTATCTCGGTGCAACCTAAATAATAATAAATGAGCAAAAACTATATAAAAAATAACAAAGAATAATTGGAAGGTAAAGAAATCGCGTGTAAAAAATTCAGGGCGAATGGAGA
Organism: Netelia virgata; assembly: GCA_951802705.1. Lineage (NCBI taxonomy): Eukaryota > Metazoa > Arthropoda > Insecta > Hymenoptera > Ichneumonidae > Netelia > Netelia virgata. The sequence continues at coordinate 18,954,532 of OX637867.1, forward strand.
AAGAGAGAGAGAGAGAGGAAGAAAAAAGTAAAAACGAAATAAAAATAAAAAAAAAACACTACGTTTGCGTGTTCTATAGAGGGTTGTTTGGTGTAATACTCGCCTGTCGCTCATGATCGGCAACACGAGAAGACTGTATTTGTGTGCGAGACGATAGAGGTTGGAGAGAAAAGAGAGAAAAAAACAAAGAAACAAGTCCGTTAAAAAATTAGTGCTTCATCCGAGAAAACGATGTTTGCTGACTCGTGTTGCAACGTGTTATTTTTTATAAATTGAGTGGGTCGCGAGTATAGTGTATAATTTTCTACCTTCGTATTATTCTGTTTTTGTTTCACATGAAAACGCACGAAATATTATAGCAATACTTTGAAAGATTCTCGAGTGACTTTTTTTGTTTTTAGTAAAATCGTAATGATACAAAAATGCTGATAAGAATAATTACAATTAGGGTAGATTTTTTTAATTCACATAACACGTGCAGAACCTGTGAGAGAAGGGATTTTTTTCATTAATTAATTCGTTCGATTGAAAATTTTCTAACGTCGTCGAGCTGGCCTAGAATTTTTATTTTTTTAATCAAAACTAATTAAAAATTTTACACTGATGATTGGTAACTGTGACGTAAATATATAATATTGCTGAAGGGTAAAAGAGACGAAGTTGAGAAGTAAGAAACTCACCTGCGCGACTCAATCGTTCGGTTCAGTGGATCGAGCCACTTTATGTCGCTTATTATGTTCGGTCCACTGACGTTTGGCTTGCATGTAAGTATCAGACTCGAGCCTATGGGTTTCGACTGTACATCGCCGCTCGGCAGTATCTCCAGCGTCGCTGCATTTCCATTAACTGCAACAACGAGAACAAAAACACATTTTTTATTTTATTTTTTTCATCGTGAAATTTTCTTTTTTTTTAATTTACACTTTTTCTTCAGAGCCACTCATTCCACTTTATAAATTTTCGCTATTATAATAAACTTCGATAAAACACTGTATTCGACTCGATCAACCAGCTTCCTTCGTGAGTAACAATAATATTATCGTTGCTTCGCACCTTGTCGTACATCCGACGAACGATAGGTCGTTTCCTTCAACACATGAATAGCGATACAAAGCACCGAGATACAGACGGAAGCTCCTGAGGTCATTTCAATTATCTCAATTTCTCAAATTTAATAATTTTTTTTTAAACCGCCCCTTATTTTATAGCAATTAATTAGAAAAATTATTTATTATGATTATTTCTCGTTCCCGAGACTAACGTATCTACGTTAGTCACGACGTGACGTCGAAACGTGACTAGTCGCGTCGCGAAAATGCAAACGATGACTACGTCGTGTTTTTTTTTTATTTATTTGTGTTTGTGTTTTTTTTTTTTTTTCAAATAAAAAGCTACTCGCGTCCAAGTCGGGAGTGAAAAGCATGTTATTCCCATTCGTTGAACGCTCGTGAGTGACGCTCGGTCGGTACAATGTAAAGCGAGAAAGAAAGGCGAAATAAAATGAAAATAAAAAAGTAAAAAAAAATAGAAAAAAAAAACAGGAAACACGAATTAAGCGAATTAATTGCCACGGCGTTATGGCGAGCACATGGAATTGTTCGAGACTAGAAAAAGCGTGTAAAACTCACACATGGTATTATTCAACCCCCACCCTTCAGCTCTCAGCCCTACCCCCACCCTCTCTCTCTCTACCTAAACTCTTTCAGCCATCCTTTCTTCCGCAGTTTCCGTCCCTCGTTCAATTTCCATTTCCACCACACGGCTTCCACTTCCGGAACAAATATCCGTTTATTTTCTTTTCTTTTTCGTTTTAACCGAATAACCCGACGAATATCGGATAAAAAATTGTATGTCTTTTTTGATATTTTATTTTTGCTTATTTTTTGTTTTGTTTTGAAATGAAAAAAAAAATCGTTTTCGACGATAACGAGTCGTATAGAGAAAATCGGTCGTGATTTTCATTTAAGTTTCACGAATTTGTTCTTAAATGTGAAAAATTCAACAATTTGTTATGTTTTTTTTGTGTGTGTTTTGTTTTCTCGGCACGAACGATCGAAAATAGTTTCAGGAAGTACGAAAGTGCGGTATCCCCTTTAAACCGGGGTCTCTCTCAGGCCGTCATCGTCACTCGGGGACCGCGAGGCATAAACGACGCTCAATTGGCTGACCCGGAGAGCAAAAAGTTAAGCTCGCTACACCGAGAACCCACTTCCGGGCAACGTTCTGTGGCTTCGCGCAACAATTCCCCCCCACGAGTAGCTCGCTCGTTCACTCGTCGTAGCGCGCGCTTTTTTGCGCTATCATTACGTGGGAAGGGAACGAGCTCGGATCCGCGAATAGAATTATTTTTGCCTCGTCGAATAATTGAATAAGTTCGGACGTCGTTAAAAAACTTTCGTTAACGACGTGGAATTAATTGGCGTCGGTTTTTTTTCCTTCTTAAAAATAAATTAATTCGCGCAAATTTTAACAAAGTGACGATCGATTTTTTCAGAATGGTTTTATTTTTTTGTTCAAATTTTTGAATTTGAATAATTTTTGAATAATTTTGAAAAATAGTCTAAAGGTAAATAAGGACGAGGACTGGTAAAGTTTGGAACGTTAATCCGGGGGATAACCCGTGAACAGTTGGCTGAGCCGGACGAGGATGCGGGAAGTTCGAGAGAGGAAGGAAGGTTTGCCACGAGATGCCAGAGAGGGGAGGGAAAGGGGCAACTTCCTTAATTGCACCTTGGAGCCCCTGGGTCGCGAATCCGAGTCTTGGCTCGTTTCTATGACGGAGAAAACGAGAGAAAGCGAGAGTGGTAGCGAAAGGGCTAAAAGGAGAAACAGAGAGAGAGAGAGAGAATTTCTCGCGCCCCGTTAACTCAACCCCCGACCTCGATAGGAATTTAACCCCCAGCTCCCTTTTCTCAAGACGTCCTGGGTACCATAGACCCTCTCGGGGTAATCACCGTGTATGTACGCAACGACGAGTTCGCCTGCTCATCGTTATCATTATGACACCGAGACAGCGCCAGTGTACAAACTTGGACGCGGTATTAAGGGTAGTTTGGCTGCCGGGGGGATGAAATCGTCGAGAAAAAGCCTACAGACATTTTTCCATTTTTATCCATTTATATTTGTATTTATCATTATTTAATGTTTTAGCCACGCCGCCATTTTGTTAGAAATGTTTCAAATAATATTTATTTATATTACTAAAGAGGTTGGTGGTTCAAAGTTTGGATATTAATAATGAAGCTCTATTGCCTAGACCTGTGTATATCCAGATAAGACCCAAGGGACGAATCAATAGCACTGTTAAATCTAGGAAGGGTGATTAACGAGCGTCCTAATTACGAGCACGCTGCGTAAGGTGTGAGGGCGTCCTGTAATTTATCCGCTCGGCCTTGATGTCTCTTAGACGCACCGGAAAGCTTTTTCGGACCGCGATGTAAACGCTACGGAGAGAGAGAGAGAGAGAGAGAGAGGTTGGGAATTGCACGCTCGACCATGGGTCTCATTTGTTAAGCGTTGTGTGACGCCCACATCCGAGGGTTCGTCGAAAGGAAAGAGAGCGAAGAAAGGACCTTGATGTATTAGCGAGTGGTGCGGTACGTGAGTCCGGTAAAGATTTTTTTTTGTCGGTGCGAAGAAATCCCGTAATTGGCCCGGGGTTCGTCCGGCAACTATCCCTCGGTTTCTTCGTGGACCTTGGGAGATACGGGAGAAAAATCGTAAATGAAGAGTGTATACGGCGAGAATGAGGAAATAATACAGTGATTGGCATATTTGCAATGTTCTAGACAGTGGTTGGCAGGCCATCGCTTGGAAAATTGTCCAATTGATGGCCAATTTTCTATCTAGGCTAGTTACCAGGTCACAGAGTTTGGCCAAGTCATCCCTCGTTGGAGATACAATGAGAAGCACACGCCTTTATCCCCAAATCCAGCTGGCTATCTCCAAAGAAACTACCCTTAACCGAACTAGCCACGTGGCCAATCACTGTTCCAGCGCTGCTTGGAAAAAATCCCACTGTCTTTTTTCCGACCCCAGATCCCATCCAGAAGGTCCAAGTTCATTGCGAGAAGCGAAGATGAGCCTCTTGCACCCCCTGGTCATATAATCCCACAACACATCCACAGGACATCTTATTTACGTTAGTTAGGGTTTGTTGGCTCAGCGACCCCATGGGCCATTCGCTTTCCCGCCCATAACGGCATCTCACGTACGCCCGACCGAAAGCACATCCCTCCCCTCATCCATCCACACCAACCCCCCGCACCTCGTACATCTTTTTACCACCCCTGACACGTTCCTTTGGCTTTATCTTGCTTTATGCAATTCGCCCAACCTAACCTCGAGAACGAGCCACGGGATCTACCTCGGGTTTCCTTTGTATCGTCTCGTGCACACTGTACGCAATAGAAATGTGAGCCTCGTGTCGACAACCCCTCCTGCTGTTCTATCCCTGTTTGCTCGCCACACGCGTGAACATTTTCGCGTCTATTCCACGCCTATTCTGTGTAGGGCACCTATATGCGCATGGAAATCTCCCTCATATTCCGTTGTATGCACGAGGCACGAGAAACTCATTTGTGTCCAGGAATTTGCGTGAGCGCGGCTGCCCGTCCTTTCATGACTGCGTTCAGGCTGCTTTCACCCTCTGTAGCAGAGTGGAAGGTATGGGAAGCAGGTGTTCCGTGCAATGTTAATTTACTGTGTGATCTCGCTTCCCTATGTTATCAGGCTGCCTATCCATTAATGTGCTGCTGCATTGATACAACGTGGTGCTGGATGATGCAGTGCAGACCAAAAGTGAATGTCGTCAATAGAATCGCTGGCGGGTATCATTTGGGCACATGAACGACAGACGGTACATTCGATAGCTCTGGCGTAATTGAAAAAATGGGGGTATGTTTCAGGTGTTATCTTTTTCCAATTGTTCTTCTACAAGCCTCAAGGCAGTTTTCATTACCTTTCCACCCACTTTAATTACCACATGAATACAACCTCAAAGTCGTGGTTGTTCCAGTTTCCTAGCTATCGTAAATCATTCCAATTTCCCTTCGTACGTCCTCCAAGTCTCTACTACAAGGTGCAGCCCTGCACTGACTTCATTAAGCCCTAACTGCATAGGCCCAGGTTTCCTGCGAGTTGCTGTTAAGAGACCGATGCATTAATCCTGGAAATGTCACCAGTAACTCGTTCCGAGAGCGACGGTAGAGACCTGGTACAAAACCCTGGAGCATGTACTACAAAGCGTCAGAGACCGCCTGAGAAAGCGGTGAATCCTGTGGTAGGTATAAATCGTCCTGACAGGAAGGATTGACAAGTACACGAAGGGTATCGACCACTGCGTGGACTGCCAATGCCCATCCCATTTATGAAAAGTACCAGCCGTACTAGTTAACCCAGGGTTAGCTACCTAGGAATCGTGAGTTGTCCTCGCTGGTATTCGTCTCGCGGCATAAGGGACATGTGCACGAACGTCGACAAGTAAACTTGGCGACGTGTCATGCGAGCCGGAAGAATTCGATCCTCGAAGGGGCCGACCGAGTCTCTTCGGTTCACGGTTGTACGGGTGAATAGACGAACGAACCGTGGAACGAAGAACTCAAGAGGGTTACCTCGGCTGGACTCCGAGGGAATAAGGGTAGCCTGGCTCGGAGGATTTGATCGAATTCCGATATCGAATTGGCCCGGGCCCCTCCTCGCCTCGGCAGCACCAACTTTCGCGTGGGGTGAGTTTAGCCCAACGTTTCTCTTTACGGCTTTGAAAATAGAGCTGGGAATATCGCGAGTACCTCTATATACACGTTCGATACGCTCCAACGGGATGTCTCGGTAGGGTACCTACCGCGTATATATGGCTTATGGAATTTCAGAGTTAGGTAGGCAGGTTGGAAAGTCTTGTGATTACGTAGAAATGGGGAAAGGGGCTTGATGGAAGTGCTGCACTAAATGTTTCTCGCTATTTATCGTCCAGGCCACGAATACTTTCGAGCGTTACCAAATTTATTACTATTTTAGATTCTCCTACCGTCCTATGGTCGAACCCGAATCTCTCCAATTTGATTTCCCCACATCGGAGAATCGAACCCTCGAACTCTATTTTCAATTCATCAATTCCCAATTTCACTCGATATCATTTTGAGGATAAAGAAGAAAAATGGCCATGACATTGACAACAGTGTCTACGCTTTGTCGGACAAAAAATATCTTTGAAAAATGGTCCTACGCAGGTAGGTCGGGTAGCTGATTAATGACGTCGTCACCCCAACGTAGACCTGGGAATAGTCACGGCGCGTTAGTATAACGATGAAAGCCTCCCGGGACAGGAATCTTTCCCCTGATCCGGATCCAAGCTACGCATCTGGGAAATTTGGGAATAATGGAGATTCGAAACAGCGCCGGTGGCTCGTTCAATGTATAACCGGAATCTGTAAGTACAGATCATTGCGAGACACGGTACAAGACGCTCCGAGGAAAAAGGGAGGCTAAACGATTATACTAGAAGTCGTGTTATCAGAAACTCGTTGGAACTTTAGCGATCAACGGCGGTACACGGTTCGAGGGACGACCGAGAAGATGTCGAAAGAGAGTACGAGAGGGGTGCATCTCGCGTGTCTGGATAATCCACCCTCGCAATTAAGGATCTCCTTTCTACCAGCGCGTTAGGGTGGACGAAGTCACGCGGGGGGAAAAAAAGAAGCTGAAAAGGGAGGCTTGCGTGTTGACCGAGAAGATGCGAAATACAAATAACACCGGGTTGTGTGGAGGTTTTTTCAAAGCCGGCACGTGACTACCCTAAGGTCGCTGGGATTGCACGCGGTACATAAAATTAATAGCTTCATCCTGCGATCCTCGCGAGGGTTCGGCTTATTTTTTTTTCAATTAGGAATTTTGTGATCCAGGCTCAGATTTTTTCGGGCAAGATTCTCGAACGAAAAAGATAACGAGATTTCGTATCTTCGCGGGATTCGATTGGAAAACTGTGATGAAAATTAATCAAAAGTTTTCTAGGGACGATTGAACGGTCTTTACAGTACTACGACCCGATGGACTTGAAGATTCGAAAAGTTTTGTCAACGTATCCAAAGTCTTTCGATATATTTCGTTCCTTCGTCGTTCGCTGAACAAAATATCAAGGGAACGAACGACCCTCCGGTCGTTCGTTCCTTGATTCTCTCCGGGCTCTCGTGATAATCCGACGATGAGCCTGGGCAATTAGGGTGAAAATTTGGTCGCAGGAAATGGACTAATAACGAAGCGCACACAGAGGGCTCGAGTCGAAATAGGGGATGTTCGAATAGGTCTAAGGGCTGGCGCAGGAAAGAGATCTTCGCCCCTTACAGCCAAAGAATTAAAGTTCCGTCGATAATCCGTCTATACTTTTTCCCCCTAAATCCCAAATATTTATTTATCTCGAAATGCCACCCTTGACGAATCAATATTATCAAAAATTCTCGAAAATTAATTCCCTCCTATTAAATCAACAAGAGACGACGAAACAAAAGAAATATTAAAATCATAAGCCGAAGAACTCTCAGGACGAATTAGCGTACGTTCGGTGGCGTGCGCGAACTCGTACGAAAACTGACTCTCGAGGGTCAGCCTAACGAGGAACGTAAAAAAAAGTCATGGAAAAAAGAAACAAAAAAAAACTGTTTCTTCCCTTCCAACAGGTCGAGGGGCAGACAAAGGCACCCACGCGACGGGAGATAAGCCGTTCTAATTAAATGCTCGACGTAGCTATACGGTATCCTCTCCCGCCATGTGGACTTTTTCGGCATGACGTCGAGTACACGGAGGATAGCTTCGAACATTGATACGGACGATGTGTTTTATATGGGGCGTTCCGTGTCAACCGTCTCAATCTCAAACTAACAAAACCCTTATAATTTTTATCTATTAATTAATCACCAAATTTTTGAATATTTTAATAAAAATAACGTTTTTTTTTAAAATCGTCTACAGGTCAACGGAAAATATTTTCACTGTTAAGCCCTGGAATTTGAACGAAAGGGAAAAAAGCCTTTGGCAGACGAGGGAAGAAGGGTTTGAGGACGGATTGCGGTTCGGTTACGAAATGACTTGGACAAATAAACAGCGAATGGAATATACGCTGTATATAGACGTGAAAAAGGGAAGAGAGCTAGAAAGAGGGGAGAGAGCGAGCACCACAACCCTCGGATTACAAATATACAGAAACCCCTCTTTGTACGTGACTGCTGCGAGGTAGAACAATTTTTTTTTCTCTCGTTTAATGCGTTTCCCCGTGCGAATTTAGCGAATGGGATCAAACGCAAACCGAAAGAGGGATTAAACGAGTGAGAGAGATAGAGAGACAGAGAGAGAGAGAGAGGTCGGGAGGAGAATAAAGCTTCGTTAGTGGAATTGAGTCACGATTCGAGAGACGAGTGTGGACGAATCTCTGCACGTCTCTCTATACACACGCGTCTCTTAGTCGTCTCGGTACGTCGTCGACGGATGTTTCGTAAATTCGATTAATCGTCCCCGATTAGTACCCCGATGGAAAGTACGATTGTACTTTCATGTCACGAACACAAAAGGGATCTCGGTACGATAAGAAACGCGTCGAGTTTTATGAAAAATATTTCACAGTTATTTAACGAGACGTGGGTCTAAAGAAGTATAAAACAAGGGTCGTTTGTTGTAACGTATTTTTGTTTTTTATTTTTACGTCAAGATTATTTATCGATTTTGTTTTTAAATCGAAACGAGTTTATTTTTCATCGAGAGACTCGTATCTCTTCTTTAACGCGACGCGAGACCAGCGAAACGTCATGAAATGTCCGATAAAGCAGGAGGAATCAACTAAAAAAAACACAACCGCCCAGAAGTGCGACCCTTGATGTTACAGCTCGTGGTGAAAAAAAAATAAATAAAAAAAGAGAAGGAAATATTGTACACCAGGGGTAAAAGTCACGTTTCGGTTCGATCGTAAAAACGCAAAAATTTCGCCCACCAGACCAATCGGAATTTGGTAGGTGGAAATCGTAAAAAAATTTATCGACCCTAGTTTCGCGTCGTAAAAAAGTGAGTTTTGCCGGTTAGGTAGGGGGAGGGCTCTTCGCCAGGATGAGGTAGCCATTTTCTCGAACGAGTTACGAGCATCGGAGTTTGCCGTTTTGGGTAGTTACAGGATTCTTCATAGTCGGGGGAGGGAATTTCACATTGGGGTGGTTTTATATGGATAAATGAAATTTCGAGGGGTTGGACGTAATTAAAACGAATTGAACGACGACGACGCTGTTTCCGATTTGTACTTCGAGGATACTCGATCAGTTTCTCCCGACTCCCTCTCTCGTACACTCGAACGAAATAATCCATTAGCATTTTCCCCTAATAGACGCAAATTTGACAAATTGTCGTATTTTTCATTTTTTTTTTTTTTTTCAAACGAAATTTACATTTACATTTTCTTATTTTTTTATTCATTTTTCAAACGATCGACACAACGACGAAGTACTCGGTACACATTTACATTCGTAGTTCTGCTTCGATCTTTAAAAATCTCAAGTTTTGAGTTTATTAGTTTTTTTTTCATCAATTTGTAATTAATGCTTTTTTACGAATAATTAATCAACTATCGTCGGGTTTAATAAACCGTAACCCCATCGAAACGATGTACAATCATTTCCAGGAAGCACGAGGAATATTTCATCGTGGAAATTCTCGTCAATATTGGAAACGCGAAATGCCACGGGCTATGCGTCTAAATTGCGTTCTCAGAGTGAATCGTTCTCTCTCTCTCTCTCTCTCTCTCTCTCTCTGGCAAAGCGTTCATCGATGACCGCTGATTTAATTAAAAGTTCAATCGTATACCCCAGTCCCGTATCAATTTGCCAAAGGCATCCTACAAATTCAAGTGCCGGAATTGAGGTCGAAACGAGAAGCGAATGAAGAGATTTTTTTTAATAAACAAAAAGAAAAACAAAAAAAACCTCGGACAGTCTTCCGCAGATCGTCCGATTTTCTGCCGTATTTACCTCGCGTACGGCGCGCGCCGATCGCCGGAACGAGAGAAAAGCCCACGGATGAAAAGGAAATGGGCGAACCGACGTTCGCGGAAAACCTTGAATTTCGATCGGGAAACGAGAACGGGAATTGTCGAGCTAACTGCGAATCCTAAACGATATTGGAAAACGTTTTATGGCTCCGAAAAGCTCTTCGATAATTGAACGTCGAATTTCGATTCTTCTCCATCGACGGCCTAGCTGTACGTTTTTTTTTATACACAGACGTTTGTTTATCGACGAAGCAGGAAATTTTTTCTATTTTCGTTACGATTCTAACCGAGTCTTTTCGAGTCGATCGCAATGCAAACACCATCCGGCTTTTATTCTTTACTTTTCCATATGGATAACGAAAACAAAATTTTTAATTTTTTTAATTTTTTAATTTTTGTTTATACAGTTTTTTTTATCTTTTTTTTACAGCCTGCTCTTCTTTCTCCCCGACAAAGAGTTCGAGGAGCGCCACTTGTCGTCGTGCTACCGTACTCACACTGTAAAACTCGGTTATCTCGGTGTTCACGCGTCGAGCTTTACGACAGGCACGTGAGTATCTTTTTGTCTTCATTTTTTTTTCATCATCTTCAAGCTTCTCGTAGACCCCTTAATTTGTTTCTTGCTTCCGGCTATGCCCGGTGGGCGTTACGTCACGGTTACCAACGGTTGGCGTACGCTTGACTTAAAAAAAAAAATTCTTAATTATTTCGTTTTTTATTTAATTTTTTTAATTTTACTATTTTTTTTTTTAAGTAACTCGGTCATCGATTTACCAGCGTAAGGTAATGCAATTTTTACCACCGAAATGTTAAACCAAAAACTGAGGGGAAAAGGAAATAAAAAAAATTTAAGATTTTTGTGACGAGAGTTTCGTGGAAAAAAAGAAAAGAGTCCAACGACCTTCTTGTCGAGGACGGGCGCGTTGGAATTGCCGGGATGAGAGAACTGGAGCGAGACTTTAGGCAACCGCAGTAATGACGCAACGTGCGCAAACACACGCGGGCCCAAGCGTCGTAAAACTCTTCTCGGTTCTCGTATTAGCTTCCCTCTTTTTTTCTCTCTCGCCCTTTCGGCTCGTTTCCTCGACCGGACACCCGACGTACGTACGAGCCAAAGTTAAACAAGTCGCGACGCTCGGTCCTCTCTCTCCTCAGCTCGGCTCGCACCGAAGCAGGTCGATAAATTTTCGTAATAAACGCTCCCCCTTAAGAGCGTCAGCTCGATAGAAGAACGAGAAAAGCGAAACAGTCGCGAAGAATGAGAGAGAGAGAGACACGAATGAAAAACGACGCGCTTGAGAGAAAAACGAAGAAGAGGGAAAAAACGTCTTTATTGGCCGAGAGCAAGAAATGGGGAAAAGCTCATGGGCCAGGTATAATAAAGTATCCGCAGGATACCTCGAGGGGGTATGCGCGCCTCGACTATTCCATTGCACCGACGATATTACCGTCGGGGGATGAAGCTAAGGGAGAAATGCGTTTGGAAACGCTTCATTCTTCTACCCCTAGGTGTTTTATAGACTCGATCGTAATTTTCTCGCCTGGCACTTTGACCCCTTAACAGGAATATCGTCCTCGAACCATCGTGGTCAACGAGCTGGTCGAGCTAGAACGGAAAATCCAGCGTGTTGAATCACTTTCCCTCGATTTTATAAGAGTCAAGGTCATTCAAAGCTCAACGTTTTTTCCAAGGGTGCAATTTTGTTTAGTTGTCAACGAGAGGTCTGACTCGATTTCTCAAAGTTATCAAGAATGGTCAATTTTTGAAGGAAACCTTGATCGAGCCAACGAAATTGAAAATCCCATTTACAACGTGACCACTACTAATGGACAAACTCTTGTTCAACTTTCCGCCATCTTGGATCACAAGCTTTCCGCAAAATCTGAAGAACGAGGGGTTCCACTTCGTGGATTTAGGATTCGCGGCGAGGCTTCAATCAGGAACAGCTGGGAATGGTGGTCGATCGTTAAAGCTCCGGAAGATTCGATCTCACCACCGGAAGTACCGGAAGCCTCTTGGAATCCCTGTGATTTACCGAGTGATCGTGAATACGTCGGCTGGATGGAAAATTTTACTGGTTGCGTCGAACCACGAAAGAGAAAGAGACGACGAGGACGACGACGACGTTGGAGTTACGGGAAAGTACCCAGCGCGGTTGTTTCCCAGTGATCTAGGCGGGACCAATTTTGGTAAAAGGGTTTTGCCATTTTGGCCTCGGTCGGTCTGGTGAAAACCGCAACGGTTTCGTTACAGTCGCGGTGTATCGTTGTATATATAACGCTTCGCGTGCACCAGGTGACTTCGCTTTCCGGCTAAAAGCCATTTTCCATCCCTCGCACACATATTCAGGATGAACGAGATGACGAGAAACCCCGGGATAGAGGGGGTGGTCGTTAAACGCCTCGCGTCACTTTTGTCTTTCACGATGGAAGTAACCAAAGTGCTTTAGGCACAATCACCCCTGGGAATTATGTACACGCGGTTTTACCCACAATGAAGGATCGCAACATTTCGGAATTTATTACGGAAGACTTTCGATAAATACTTAAACCTATAAATTTTCATCCCTTAGGTTTATTCTCGAACCTTCTAAAGAAAGAGGAGATGAACAAGATGGAAGCAGTGGAACGATATTAGGAATATAAGGAAAAGATGGTAAATACCACGAAGCGTTGCGGCTCGTATTTAATAATGCAGAAGAGAAAAACTACGGGGTAAAAAGTGGACGGTTGGGGTAAGAATGAAAAGAAAAAATATAATTTCGAGCAAAATATGACGGAAGACAAGAAAAAAAAATTGCATAGGGTGTGGGGTAAAAGAGGACACAAACGAGCCGAGTCAGAGAGGAAAGAGTAAAACCTGGTGGAGTCTGTGGTGAATCCTCCAAGTGCCCGGAGGCATGAGGGAAAACACAGACGGTCTGGACAGAGTGGAGGCTCGTGGAATGAAAACGGGGGTTGTTTCTCTCGTACACCCCGGGGCAAGGATCTCGTCACAGACGTCGACCGAGAAACCGAGAGAGAGAGCTCGCTTTTCCGCAATTAAAACGTTTCTTTATTCCTGCTTTGGGTGCCGTTCAAGATTTTTTCCCTCATCCCCACCTTGAGGATGAAACGAGGAAGATTCGTGGGGCTGGTTTGGTCCATCGTGTTTGGTCCATTCCGGAAGTTGGACGAACCGCCTGTCTTCGTTGCCGCATCAGCGAACGAAATTAAATTCCCTTTACGAGTAAAGAGGGACGAAACGATTCTCCGGGGGATCCTCGAGTGTTTTTTCGTCGACGTAGGTGGCGCTAGGGTGTAGAAGGGGATGTTTTCGGTGAGGTTCGACTTAAATAATTCAGTCGTCGAGAGGTTTTTCCGCGAACTGCGTCAAACCCATCCCACTGTTTCCCCGGCCGTCGGAAAACAACCCTCCTAACCCACCTACCCCTCAAACTTTTTCTTCAACCCTCGAACTCTTACTTCGAGACGTTCCTTTGGCTCACGTTTTTTCTTCCTTCCTTCTTTCGCAATTTTCGTCGTTAGCCCTGGCTTAGAAAACATCAGCGAGGTCTGATGGCTCTCGCGTTCTTCTCCTTACTTCGTCATTTCGTATTCCGTACGTTTTCCAGGTTTATGCGAATCGAACGTCTCTTTCTCTCTTTTTGACTCGTTCGTCCAGGGGGTTGAAACTGCTGCAGCAGTGTTTCATCCGCTGTTCGCCGAGTCGCGGCAAGCTCGGTGGCGAATCAACCCCGGGGGGGTTGCTCAGGATAGGGGTTGGACTTTTCCGCGGGGGTGGTAAAAAAGTACGTCGCGTCGATATTTTGCCAACGAGGGATGAACACGTGGCGTCCCCATGGCGACGAAAACGTACGTACCAAATTTTTCTCGATTCTTTTTTTTTTTTTTTTTTTTTTTGCAACCCTCCTTCATCCCCTATACACCTTCTTTACTTCGTTCCATAGAGAATCCCATCGGGTCCGGCTGTGTGCACAGTGACACTACGTGTCTAAATGCGTGGCGGACTGCGAAATGGACGCCTGTCCATCGCCCGTCAAATTCATCCCCCTGTATCATCCCCTAGTTTTTTATTAATGTATATAGATATATTAGTTAGGGTCATTTTTCGACGGTGGTCGACCACGATCGATCGCGAGATTCTCGAGCGAAAATGTGTGGGAACTGCCGGGCTGGGGGATGAATGGGGAAGAAAAAATAAACACAAAGTAAGAAACTCGTAGCTCGGAGTGAAAGAAAGTTGAAAGTCAGGCCCCGTGCTTTTTGCCTATCGCGCTAGGGGTGAGTTTAGAAATGGTTGCCAGTCATTATTCTTCTTTTCGAGATTCTGGCAGCCTTGGCGAGACTCGAGAAAGAGTTTTTCAAGGAAAGCTCGATCACGCCTTGCAAAAGCTTTTCTCACCACCGATCCATTTCTCGTCTCGACGTTCAGCTGTTTTAAAAACTCGTTAGGGGTTGTTTAGGTCCAGGACGTCTTAGGGGTTGGGTAAAAAAAAAGATTATTCGATAAAATCGATCACGAGTTATCGACTGTAAATTTTTCATCCCCTTGCCCTCTTCTTACACATTTTCTTTCTTACTTTCATCCCTGGATAAGCCCAGGGGCGAAATGAAAAAAAAAAAGAAAAAAAAGATAACGTCCATTTTTGAGATTCGTTAAGGAAGCAAGATCGTGGAAAATTTAAGATATTCTTAAAGGAAATATTGTGAAGACCCGTGTCGACACTCGACGAGACCCTCGAGCAACGTTGAGGGTAGCTGGGGCCAACCATGACTAGCTGGAGTCTGGGCAGGGTTGGGATACACTTCAAGAGACATCGTTTTTCCAGTATAACTCGAATAAAGGGCGAACGTCGACGACCCTGCTTCTCTCTCCGTCTCTCTCGAGTTGAAATTTTCGGAGGATAAACGAGAGATAGTCACGGGGGTGGGATGCATGGGGTGAAATATTTGCTCGTAGGGGATGTAAAGGAGTGAGAGGGGTTGAAAGTGACTAAGAAGGGATATGTAGGAAGCGAGGTAAATTGAGCGCTAGGTGAACTCGATTTCCACCGGTAATCCGGAACTTCCGTTCGTAACGGGGGTTAGGGGGTTGCCTCGTTTTGATTAGCAGCCAAATTCATCCCCCCGGTGCACATCAACTCGTTTAGTTGTTTCTCTCTCGTTTTTCAATCCTTTTTTTCACCCTTTCCTACGCGATTTCATAAAATTTATCAAGATCGAGTTTCATCTTTTTTTTACCACCCCCGACCCTTTGCACGACATTGAAAACTCGAGGGATGAAAAAAGTACCAGTCTCTCGTCGGGAGTTTCATAACTTTTTCTCCTACCCTCCAGCCCTTAATTACTTTTGATTAATAACGAGGTTGCCTTTATGTTTTTTTTGTTCTTTTTTTATTTTGTGTTTTTTTTTACTTTTTTGCTTAATATACGCCCAGAGTCAAAATTCATACAACCCGATGATTTATGGTTGAAAAAGCGCGTCCGAGGTAAATGAATATTGCCGGACGTAAATCAACGTTATTTTTTTATGATTTTTTCGCCTGCCGAGGCAGACGGAAGGGAGAGAGAGAGGAGAGAGAGCGGAGGCAGAGCGGGAGCTCCGGTAAACGATATCGTCGGAGCGGAAAGAGGTAGGTAAAAAAAGAGAGAGAGAGAGAGAGAGAGAAAGAAAATAAATAAAAATTGCCGGACCGGAAAGAAAGATCGAGTGGAAGATAATGTTGTTGGCAATAAAATTCATTCCTTTCCTTGGGGAAAAATTGTGAAGTAAAATATATTTCTTATCTCCGGCAAAATAAAATATCGCTTTAAATATTTTCCAGCATTTTTCTCATGCTCTTGTCGTAGAAAATATTTCATAAATTCCTGGAAATTCGTCGTGTCGTTCCTAAGGGTTGCAAAATTTATTTAAAAAATTCCTTTCGATCGTACAATTTTATTTAACCACCAGAACAAATATAAATCTCCTAACTTGTCAATTATTTGGTAATATTCCCAAATTGACCGGATGTTAATTGCCATCTTAGTCACATGACCGGAAATCGAGCCAATCCCTTTTGACATTCTCCGTTTATAATCGCCGTTCCTCGATTAAAGGGGACTCGACGCCGCCACTTAGAACGAGTCTCCGAGGCCAAGCCTGTGTTACAAGTAAAGAGCGAGAGAGCGAGATGATCGCACGGGCTAGCAGGGTGGTCCGAGAGGCTCGTCATTAAAGCGTCCCACGGGGCGTTAATAATTTCCACGCTGACGCGTCAACGTGACGTTGGAAAGGGCCGAGAGAGAGAGAGAGAGAGAGAGAGAGAGGAAGCCCGGTAGGTTAATAATTTGTCGTGCATAGCTGGTGAACGCTCAATAGGGGTGAGTTTATTCTCGGGGGTTGCAAAGGAGGAAGGGGGTGGCTTAAAGGTGACGCGGTTTCCGCTTCGAGGTTTCCATTGAAAATGGTGGCAGGTGGAATTTCTGGCTTCCTACGTTCTCCCCGGACGATCCGACCGCGGAATTATAAACGAGAGGGTAGCAACCCCTACAAAGGTGAGAATTTAAAACGAAGAAAAGCAGCTCATTGCCTCGCGCAACATCGTAAAGTGCTCCGCGATTTTGAAATATTCTTGCAACGAATTAAACAATTTATTACCCACCCATTTAAGGGTGAACTACCCTTAAAATACAGTTTTGTACGATTGGTGTCATTTCGACACCAATCGTAATTTCGATTTCGGAGAAATCGAAATTAATCCGAGGGATTGAAGAAATTAGCAGTGACAGTTGTAAAACCGATGAGCCGAGCGAATTACGAACTGGGGAAACGGAGTTAATCGACGATCGATGAATTATCCAGAGGGGGGGGGGGCAGGGGGGTAGTACAGTGCTGTAGAGTCGTTGAATGGAATTCCGCGCGTCACTTCTGGCACGTGGTTCGCGGTTGTGCACGGATTTACTGGCGAGAGGCGTCAGTCGATAAAGATAGATAATAAACGAGACGAATAGAGCAAAAGAGAGAGAGAGAGAGAGAGAATATAGGGGATGAGGGTTGAAAAGTGACACGAAGGGTTCGCCACCGGGTGTGTCCGTGCGCGTCAGAGAGACGTCATTCGCTAGCCCTTTGTGACGGAACGACGTGGCAGCGGTACGTTGTCTCGTCAGGGTTGGAATTAAATTCACCCCCTCCATCATTTTCATCCCTTAAAAAAAAATTAAAAATATGGAAAAAAAAGTTTGAAAATATCATCGTTATAGAGAATAGAAAAATCGTCGAGTCGGAATAACGAGAAATAAGGAATGATCAATGGAGCTTTGGACGAAGAAAAGATAAATTGTCTTAATAGGTAATTAATTTTCTTCTCTCGATTTTCTCTCGACATACATTTATTCGAGAAAATAATACAAGTTCGTTTCCCGAGAACAAGGCGGATGCGACCGAGCGAATTCCTAGTAATTCACTGAAATTGAACGAAACAACAGCCAGAGGGGTGGTAAAAGCATCTAGGGGGTAGTTGTAGCGGTGATTCTCGGCATTGTTCGCTGCAATGGCAGGTAATTAACTTCGTGCTATTTATACGTGGCTAAAAAACTGAACAAAAGTATCCAATGCAATTTACGATAGAAAAATGGACACCTAAAACTTCCCTCAGGAGTGGCGATCAGAGGGTAGTAAAAATTTTCAAGAAAATCTTTTTATAATTGATATTTTTTAAATTTTATTTTCAATTTATTTTTTATAAATCAACCCCTCATCAAACACTCGAGCCAAAGATTTTCCATCGTGCTTGCCGTTCGCCAGATTTCCCAAGATACAACGGTGGTAGGGTCGAAAAAAGATAAGAATCAAAGAGGATGCGAGGGTAGAAACACAGCGATGCGTGAAGGAGAAGATAGAGGATCACGCCCAATTCCTCCTCAATGACGTCGCGGTATCCTTTTTCGATTCTCCAACCTCGTGACATTGGGCTTTCCATTCGAGCGGAAGTTCCAATTCGTCGCTACGAAAACTTCACCCTCGACTCTCTCTCTCTCTCTCTCTCTCTCTCTCTCTCTCTCTCTCTCTCTCTCTCTCTCTCTCTCTCTCTCTCTCTCTCTTGTCTTTCTCGCGTTTCACGCCACAGGAACGTGTCGAGGGAATGAGAAGCGAGCCAGAGTTATGCGTTAAGGAGAGGAGCCTCTCTCTCTCTCTTTCTCACCCCTGGTGTCCTGGAGTGACGAGAAGGGCCGGAGAATGTCTCGGTGCACGTTGAAGCTTGGTACACTCGTAGATAGGTGTCACTAGCTGCTGCTACTGCTGTTCCTGCTGGTGGCGTTATGGGCGCGAGCTACTTCGAGGAATATACGACGTTAGGGAGGAGATCGAAATTAACTGTCAATCTCAATTTCTCCCTCGTACCCGATTTCGCTCTCACCGCATGTATACGTTGGGACGAAGGGTAGTAGGGGGTGAGTTTCGAGAAGCCACCCCTCGCAACTTGGCACAGGGGAACGGAGGGCACGGCGTGTGTCAATTATAAGCCCTGGGCTGTGAGTTCGATCCCGAGCGTGGTCACCCAAATATTGCGTCCTCTGACTTTCGTGGAATGTCACGTGATCCTTCAAGGTTATTTAATACGACCTTTATTATAATCCCCCTAGTCTTAAGGGTAGCGCGCGTGACGTATTTTGGCAACACGTTTTACAAAGTTTCAACCATACTTCCGGTCTCTCGAGGCTCAAGGGTCGGAGGGAAGGGTTGAAGGATTTTTGTTTAGGGGATGATTTTAAAAAAAGACGTCACGTGAATCACCTCGCGATCCGCAGAGTGAATGAAGCGAATCGTTTCTGACAGTCGATCGGGACGAAGGCAGAAAGGGGGTGCTAATGCCCCGTATAATTGAGGGATGCTTTCGACAGAGGGATGAAATGGAAGAAGCCAGAAAATTAGGATCGAGGACGATGACGGATTGAATGCCCGAGACAAAAATTTATTATCCGGGTGAAACCCTTCGAAGCTCATAACCATCATCGGGCCCAACATATTCGACGACTTTTCGAAGCCCGAAACCCACCCCTGATATCTCTCTTTCCCGAATCGAGCAATCTTGAAAAGGGTGGAAAAATTGAATTATAGGAAGGCAAAAGTTTTCGTCCGGGGGACTGGTGCAAACACAACGAGAAAAAAAAGAGGGATAATATCGTACGAAATTATTTTTGCAAAAGACCTTTCGTCAAATATTTCCTCCCCGTGTTGATATAATCCGTGATCTGTCATGCGACACACGTGCCACACTGCCAAAGTCGTTGTCACGTGACTACGTTGGAAAATATTGGAAGGCCTACGCGCGCCCCCCCTTGCGTTCTGACTCGAGTTTCAGGACGTTGCCCTCACTCGTATCTCGAAGTTTTCACAGGGGGATGAGGTTGAAATAATATTCAACTTAGGGATTGTGAGGGGGTTGGAAAATGGCCATTTTTTTAAATTTTGTCACGGACGCAATAAAGATGGAAGATAATCGTCGTATAAAGGAATGGTGAAAATTAGTCGTCTAGAACGGATATCCACAATTATCTCATAAATCATACGAGGGGTCGAGTAGAAAATATGTTGATACGGAGTAATGCCGATAGGGGGCGAGATTTTCGTCGAACCAAGATATTCGGTCACGTGACCACTCTAACGATAAATATCCGCAGTCTCATGCCTGAGATAAATCGCATGGAACAATGAGGCGAAGGGACCGATTGATATTTGTAAGGCTCATCTGTTGGAAGGGAAAAATATCGCTCGGGTCTTATATCGGAGAAAGGAGACCGGATATCGCGACGATGGTGAGAGCGCTTTTAGATCTCTGTACGATCGTGACAAATCGAGTCTCGAAGGAAATGCGTCACGGTGAATATCGCTCTCCCTTCTAGCTCAGATCGGAATCTTCCCTATCATTTCCTCGATGGCAGATCGAGAGCCAAATCGCTCTTGACATCCCCTCGGGGTGGAAGGGGCTGCACTTTGCAATATTCTCGTACAATTTTTTGTAGATTCTTTTTTTTTATTAATATAAATGCTGTTAACAGGAAGTTCGATCAAGAGAGAAAAGGCAACGGGGGTGGAAGGGAGAGTGATCGTCATTCTCGGTTCATCCAAGGGGTCACCTTTGACCTTTTCTTCGGGGTGTCGTCACATCGAACCTTGAAGGTTACACCCGATACCTTTTCCCTCTCATAGGCTTCGTTGCTCCCAAGCCTATCATCTCAAGGTGAATGAGCAAGAAAAGCCACGTGGGTGTTGTTTGGCAAAGAGGGAAGGTAAATGGTGATCACCTAGGGGAGGAATTCTTACGCTTTGTCAACTTTTCTCTCCTGGATCAGACTTCTCCCAAATAAAACCCCTCGATTCACTTCGAATTGCAAATTTAGAAGCAACTATCGTCTTCTCGATGGCTTCATCCCTCCACTCGTCCAAGCTCCCTGAGATATTAAAATGTTTACTACCCTTAAAATTATTGCAAATACAGTCATTACAGTGGAGAGACTGTCAGGATCAACCAAAGTTCGATAATTTGAGGTCGTTTTCATAAAATTTGATATCACTGGTCCCTTTTTGCAAGGGTGACCCTCCAATGTCCACTGACCCGAATTACCCCACCCTGTCCGTCCTATCTATAGAATTTCTCGGTCGAACTGTTCACATTCGCTTGCTCGCTTTTTCGTCAGATTGCCAACGTAATAAAGCTCTGTGTTCGAGGAAAGAAAGTAAGGGGAGGAGAAGGGTACACAAGAGGAAAATAAGGGCTTCTCACGATACCGAGGGGTAGGTAGCAGTCCGGAATTATCTCTATGCTGCAACACGCCTTGTGTATCGGAGAAAAGCTGGACGAGGAGGAGGGTCGTCCGGCAAAGCGCGAAATCAGTGTTATTGCGACTGCGCGAAACGATGCATCAAAATCATTCGACTGGGTTTACACGATAGCGACGATAGCCGGACCTCCGGTATTCGCAGTTCTCGTTTTCTTGTAACGGGTGTCCCGTGGACACTCGGTTTGTATTTTTAAATAAAAGTTGTATTGAAAATGCAACATTTGTTTCATTATTTATTTTATAATTAGAACTGTTCGGTACTTCGACTCGCTACTCGGTACTCGGAACTTTTAGTGCTAGTATTTGGTACTCTGATTTAATATTCGGTACTCTGGCTCGGTATTCAGACTTAATATTCGGTATTCTGACACTTTTACGATTTCTCAGCTAACAAAATTTCTCCTTTTTTTTGGAATACCTTCCTGCCACCCTGTATATACCCCGTCCTCTCTGTGTTTTCCATTTTGATCCCAACCGTTCCATACAGCAGTCCCTTCTGGCTGCCACTGCGTTACACACGTATTACGTTAAATCCCCGGCCATGGTATTACGTATTATCGGTAGGGGGAACGTGGAGTGTACGGTTTATAGTCGTCGGTGCTTTGGTAATGCCGCGTCGAGAATCGACAATAGGCATTATTCTAGAGGTAGGATGGACCGAGAGAGAGAGAGAGAAATTATAGAGGGCTGATGGCAAAACCTTCGCGAGAATTAGTCGCCGCCAAAAGCTGTCGCTGACCATTTAGGATAAGGCCGCTCGTTCGCTTCCGGTATGGTCTCGCCTCGTCCGTTAATAATAACGCTAGCAATGCATATATCTATAACACCGTCCATTGTAAAAATATATATGGGCCGTTCCGTGCTAAATTTTGTCCAATATTAACTTTTTTTTAATAAAAAAGAATAAATTACTCAGAATTATTTCGTTGGAAAAACAACTTTCTAATGGAAACTATTGCTTTTTATTTTCCAAAAAATTACAGACGTCAGCATTTTTCTTATAAACATAAATAGAACATTGCGAAGGTATCGATTTAGTTTCTTTTTCTCGCGAAATGCTCCGTATCAATTGTGTATAGCAATGCGATAGTGACATCATTGTTTAGTTCGAAACAATTCCGTTGCACGTTGCACAGTCCATATAGATCGATCCCGGTCGTGCATAAACGCGAGACAAAATACTCAGGGTATCATATTCTCGTTGAGGTATCACATGTCCCGCAGCCTTCCTCGAACTTTGCCCGTGTCCCTGAATTATATTGGTTGTGCGAACTTCTATCTATCTCTCTCTCTCTTTGGTATTATTCATTGTCGCATTCGCACCGCAGATTACCCACCGACCCTATCCTCTCGTGGCTGACCCAATGCTGAAATTCTACAATTGTCGCACGGAATTTACCGGCAATGTGGCGAAGCTGGAATTCTCGACATCGGTTAACTCTAGTTTTATACATATTTCATTTCTGATTAAATATTTGTTTGTAACACGAAATTTCCTGCGATTTTTTGAGATTGGTTTTATACTTGCGGCTATTTATCTCGCATTTTTCCTTCGAGGGTTCATAAGCTGTAACCTTTTTCCAACTTTGAACTCACCTAAAACATAAATAAAATCGTTTCGTTATTCTCTCGTTTTTAAAAAATGTTATTATTGTTGACATTCGCAATTTATTATCTCTAAATATTATATTAAATATATTACATCGTAGATAAAATTAAGATAAGCTTAAGACGTTCCAAGTCTGATGCAAAAATGTAATATCAACGAAACAATATTTGTACGATTGAGTGTAGACTGACATGGGCCTGGTGCGAACTAAATTAATATACTCCGCGAGTTAGGGCGGTTTATATGACACGCTACACACTACAGACTGCAATAACCTTCCATCCGCCTATAATACATTATTGTTCGTATCTTCGCTAGGGTAAAGGGCAATTTGCCCTGTGTGTGTTACACGTGGACTAGGCCATTAGGTTCACGAAATTGGCAGTCTGGTATCTCGTTGATGGCGCCAATATCGTTCCGGATTCGATCCTCACCCCTCCAATTCCTCTTCGTCATTCGATGCAGGACGCCTTTAACTTCGAATCGCTGAGTACATTAGTCACTCCTGCCAATGTTCAAAGAGACGTAGCGACCATTTTATTTATACAACGATGCGAAAGAGACAGAGAGAGAGAGTAGGTTGGGTGAGTGTAAGGAGGTTTGCTCGAGTAAGTTTTGGAGAATGAAAACCAACCATAACCATAGTCCTATATAGCCGCCTGTACGTGCAAGGCACCGAGAGTGAAATTAGTGCCGAGGCGAACCACGCCCTTACATAAACAGCGTAATTGCGGGGGCGCGTTTCATTCCACACAGAGCACACACTATCGGTAATGTCGCTTTTCTCGTGGGGTAGAGGGTGGTTTTGACTGACGGTTGGGGAGGCTCTGCGATGGAAGCACGGGGCGACGATATGCACACTTCCTTGCTTTAGACCCCACTGGGCTTTTATCCACTATTGTGATAAAACGACTTTACTTCGGTTGTCTCGCTGTAGGGCGAGAGAGGGTCCAAAGTTCGCAGAGTACCTTTGCCATGGGAGAATACGAGGGCGACTTTAGGGCTATATAGGGTGGATGGGTCTTTTTCTGTGAAACGGTATACTTTGTTGCATTTCCCATAGGAAAGGAAAGACTGTACCGGGTGATGTGAAATGAGGAGTTTTTTTCGTTGCACACACAACAGACATACAGCCACACACAAAATAGCAAAGAAACAACCCAATTTTTCACACACAGCACACATATAGTACATACGCACAGTACACACGGTACATGTGTGTAACATACGTACAGAAAACAGTACACATGTACAACATACAGCGCACACACGACGTATACACAGTACACACACACACAAACAACAGACAAACAGCGCACACACAACAGACACACAGTACACACAGCAGACATATACAACAGCCACACAGCGCACACACACCAGACACACAGTACACACATACAACAGCCACACAACGCACACACAGTATATATGTACAGCTGACACACAGTACATATGCACAACAAACACACAGTGGACACACAACAGACACAGTACACATTATACATCAGTCACACAGCGCACACAACATATACACAGTACACATATACAACAGTCACACAGCGCACACACAACAGACACACAGTACACATGTACACACATCGCACACAGTACACACAGCACAAGTATATACAACAGATACACAGAAAGACACAAAATAATGAAAAACCAACAAATTTTCGCAAAAACTTGAATTTTTAAGAATTTGGTCGAAAAATTGCCAAATTTTCCCGAAATTTTAAATTTGGTAAAACCGCGAAAATTTTGTGAGGGGGTAATGCGGGTCACGGGGTAATGCGGGTCAACTCTGAAAATTGACCCTCATTACCCCAACTTTCCGAAAAATCGCGAGAGTTCGTCCAAATTCAACATTTTCGAAAGTGGTGGGGCAATGAGGGTCACGGGGTAATGAGGGTCAATTTTCAGAGTTGACCCGCATTGCTCCCTCACAACATTTTCACGGTATTACAAAATTTCGGAAATTTTAAAAATATTGTCGAAAGTGGCGGGGCAATGAGGGTCAACTCTGAAAATTGACCCCCATTACCCCACCACTTTAGAAAAATGTTAAATTTGGACGAAAATATCACTTTTTCGGAAAGTTGGGGTACTGAGTGTCACGGGGTAATGCGGGTCAATTTTCAGAGTTGACCCTCATTACCCCCTCGACAAATTTTCGCGATTTGAAATTTCGAGGATATTTTGAAATTTTTCGTTAAAGTTGGGGAAATGAGGGTCGCGGGGTAATGAGGGTCACCAAAATTTTTGAAAATTTATGTTGAAATCGACAAAATGATTTAAAAATTCAAATTTTTGCGAAAAATTTGTTGGTTCTTCGCTATTTTGTGTGTCTTTCTGTGTATATGTGTGCTGTGTGTGCTTTGTGTACTGTGTGTCTGTCGTGTGTGCTTTGTGTACTATGTGTCTGTTGTGGGTGCGCTGTGTGTCGGTATTTATTGTGTGTATCTGTTTGCGCTGTGTATCTGTTGTATATGTGTGCTCTGTGTACTGTGTGCCTGTTATATATGTATACTGTGTGTTTGTTGTATGTGCGCTGGGTTGTGTGTAGACTGTGTGTCTGTACCTGTTGTGTGTATCCGTATATGTGTATTGTGAGTACTGTGTGTCTGTGTGTGTTCTGTTTGCGCTGTGTATCTGTTGTGCATGTGTACTGTGTGTCAGTTGCACATGTGTGTATGTTGTATATATGTATTGTGTTTACTGTGTGTGTACTATTGGACATGTGCGTTATGTGTCTGTTGGACATGTGTACTGTGTGTCAGTTGCACATGTGTGTATGTTGTATATATGTATTGTGTTTACTGTGTGTGTACTATTGGACATGTGCGTTATGTGTCTGTTGG
Organism: Netelia virgata; assembly: GCA_951802705.1. Lineage (NCBI taxonomy): Eukaryota > Metazoa > Arthropoda > Insecta > Hymenoptera > Ichneumonidae > Netelia > Netelia virgata. Next base: position 18,979,850 of record OX637867.1, read on the forward strand.
ACATGTGTACTGTGTGTTCGCTGTGTGCACGTGCATCTGTTGTATATGTGTGGCGTGTGTACTGTGTGCCTTTTGCATATGTTTGCTATGGGTAGGGTGTAATAGGGTATTTGAATAAAGAAAAATTCAGTGCAATACGAATAGGTAAAAAAATTCTTTATTTGATCGACTCAAGAGGTACAAACAGATGAGAAATTTGCATTCAAAGTTACAGAAGTTACAGGAAATAGTAGATTTTATATAAGTTCTAGGGGCTCGGAGTCTTGTAAGTCTTCTTTTAAAGCCTGTAAGCTTGTAGAGATCCTGTGACTGCTGCAAGTCCTGTGAAACCAAGTGTATGATGTGCTTGTGTGTGTGTGTGTGTCTACTACGAGCGCTGTTTGCCACTGCGTGTGTTATCGTTTGGATGTTTGAGGTCCTCCCGTCTCTCGCGTAGACTCGCGCGTTCTACCCCTTTTTCCATCCCCCGAGTACGTACACGCAGCGGTGCAAACGAGACCACGAATAGGTACGTGCTTTTGATGCCGTGAATACGAAAATTGGTGATGCGTGCGTATGCGCATCAAAGCGAGCTATGATATCCCTAACCGCGACCCCACAATGTCACACGACGGAAGAAGATCCTTTAATTAAAAACGATGCGAGAGTACAACCGATATCTGTCTTAATTAAAAACTGTAACAGAGATAATAGCCCTAATTATCGATCGATCGTCCTTTATTGTTTACAAAAAAAGAACGCTATACAAAAAAATACAAAAGAATATTCCAGGACTTAATTACGAGAAGTGTATTTTTGAATCAGCAACGAGATCGTTTTTTTTTCATCACGCTCGATGATCGACCAAGTGAAGACCTCTTGTAACATCTCGTTGTTAGCGAACTACTCGTGAAATATTATTCCGTTAGCTTACGTCTAATTGCCATTCGAAAATTCGCATACATTTTAGTCTTTGAAGTAGGGAAAAAGCAGGTGCATTTATTAAATTTCAAACATTAAGAGACTATGGAATTTACATTAATCAAAAAAAAAAATAAAAATAAAAAGTACAAAGCAGTCTTCGCATCGAGAAAATAGAATTCTCTTGTACGCGACTGGAGCTTTCTGAAGAGACACCTCGTGCGCCTGGTACACGATGAAGCCACTTACGGTCGACGAACCGAGAAAGCGACCGCATGCAGATTTAAACGGTGTTAAATAATATATAGATATAATAACGAAGAATGGAAGCAAAAAAAAGAAAAAAGAAAAGAAAAGTCGACCCCGGTGGAATGAAAGCATACCGTAGGGTTCTTTCAAATTGGAAGCAGATGAGGGAGACACCCGGAAGAGTAGAAGTGGAAACGTAATATAGAGGGAGCCTTTGTGTCTGGGTGATACTTCAGACGAGCGTACGATGCGCCGGTTGGTCGTGTGTCCTCGTGTTCCAACAACAATGAGAGAAGAACCACCGGACCTTGCCGAGAGAGAGAGAGAGAGAGAGAGAGAGAGAGAGAGATAGATTCGACCCCAATGAGAACGAGACGAGATGAAGAACGTACGACGAAGACGAAAGTCGAATCTTGTATCAAAAAGAAAAAAAATTAATTTTATGAAAATTTGAAAAAAAATATATATGTCTTTTTTCAAAACCCTTTATTTATATTTCGACGTTAATATCGTCAAGCTCGTAACCGGTTTAACGGATATGCTAGACAGTCGGAGGGCCGGAAGGGGTGACTCGAGATCAAATCGATTTTGCACCCTCGACGAGACGTTCACGTTTCGGGACTAGAAACGTGCGTGAATTTGCGATGCCTGCACTTCCGGTGTTCCTCACTCGAGCTCGTACGTACCTCGTATATCGGGCTTTGATTCAGCGAAATTCGAGACGCCTTTACACGACGAGCAATTCACCCCTCTCTGTCCACTACAAGATTGTACTTCAAGGGAGGGCGCCACCTTCGCTCTATTGTCTCGTGTGGGAAACCGAATTCTGAACAGATAGGACCGGAGGACTTAGAATCTCGCTATCGTTATGGAAACCTCATACTTTTTTTCCCTGGGGTTGGAGAACTTGCCTCGTTCTTTTATTTCCGTCGACACGAAGGAAACGAAAAAAAAAGGATCGAGGGCGTTTCGGTTAGGGGTAAGTGGGTCGTCAAAGGACACACAGGGATCGAAACCGCGAAGCTCGAGAGGTTGCGCGGTCACCGGTCTTGGCAATATCGAATTTCCTTGGAGGGAAGGACGATCGATATTTTCCTTTTTTTTTGTCTTTTTTGTCGTCTCTCTTTATTTCATGAAACGAACGACGAGCGACCGTGTTCGATCGAACAAACGAACGTCGCTCTCGAGGGGTCCTTCGAGAATGGAATTATAATACGATCCTGCCAGGATTTTCTATCCTCGACGTAATTGGAGCTATCGCACGGATTTTCGAATTATTCGGGTTAATAGGATTTTTCGTATTACTCGTCGTACGACTATTGTGTCGCACGATAGACGAACAAATATTGGAAATAATAAAAATATAAATATAATTTATTATTTGTATTCATTTTATTATCCCATTCTCTCTTTTCTATTTCGACGTGTTTTAAAGGACGCCTTCTTTTAAATGTTAAATGAAACGAGAAACGTAGAGAAAGGTCGAACTGCAAAAATATTTCGAAAAATATTCTTTATTCGACCTTCGTCTGACCTTGTCAAACTTCTAAAATTACGTAAACGCGTTTTTTTTTATTATTTCCAAAGAGCATTTTTCATAAACGTCGAAAAGTTTGGTAAAACTTTGCGATTGGAACGAGAAAAATAAATGGGTAAAAAAAAAGGCAAAAAAAAACAACGTGTTTGTTAGAATAAAGTTTATCCAGCTGACGCTCCAGCCCTCCCTCTTTCTTTCTCGTTTCTCTCGTTTTCCATCTACTCAGGCGTTTGTTCGCTTTGGCCTCTGGGATCTCTCAAAGATTACTGCTAACGTCTCCACGTGCCTCCTCGAAATACGAGGAATAATAGGGAGGCCGTGTTATCTCATCGCTTTTGCGAAAGCAAGGCCCCCACCCCTGCCCATTCGTTGCCTCTTTGGCCTTAAGCTTTTCAGTCTCGCGATTCGAGAAGAAAAAAAAAAACAAAAAAAAAAAAAACTGGAAAAGAATCCATCGTGAAGAAAGAGCTACCGGGGTATTTTTTTTCGTTTTTTATTTCTCGACGACGAGAGAAATGGAGAGCATATTTTCCATGGATGGTTATTTTTATCCCGGGGAAGAGCGGGCCATCTCGAGACTCTCGAAGAACGTAAACACGCGCAATATTCCGTTATGCGTGGCTCGACCGTACCGTTAAAAAAACAAGACGCGTACACAAGGTCGCGCGAGAAACAAATTTAATTAACAATTTTTTTGCAATTTTGTAACAAAAAAAAAGAAGAATTTAATTACGAGGAAAAAAAATTACGGTTTGAAATTTATTATCGACCGAGAATAAAATTGTAATTAGAGAAATTTCGATTTACGGTTTATTAACGCGAATTAATGCACGATAAATTAATGGGAATCGGAGTAAGAACGAGTTTGCCGAAGCGGCGAGAAAACGAGGAAGAAAACGATAATCGTGAACGAGGGAAAAAATAAAAGAGCGAGAAACGGTCGTTGGCAACATCTGTGCACACATCGCCCGATAATCTCGCTTCGTATCTCTAAGCATTCGTACACGTGCGTGTTCGTTACTCGATGATCTATGATCGTAATATGAATATGCCAGGAGAGAGAGAGAACTATTCGCACGATTTTATAAACATAGCTAGGCGAGAGCTGTCGTAAAAAAAAAATCACACGTGGACGGATGGACAAAAAAATTTATCGTAAAGTCGATTAATCAATCGACGCTCGATTCGCGACGAGATATATTTTCTTTCCTACGAGTCGTAAATCAAAAAAATCCCAGTTGTCGATGACAAAGAATTTTATCATCGATCGTGAATTATTATAAATCTTAGAGACGCGAGTAATAATGAAATTTTGTTTTTTATGGTTTCAGGACGGTGTGTAAAAACGAGGAGACGAGAAGACAACGATCTAATTTTCCAGACTGTCGAATTTTTTTGGTGGCCTGGCACTTTGGGTCGCGATAAAGGAAGAGTGAAAATTCGATTTTTACCGAAGGCTGAGGTATACGTAAGAGTGGATGGGAAGAGACACAGAGTCGAAGGTCTCGAGGGGGATGAAGAGAGCGAGACCCTCGCGCAAGATTCGAGGGTGTATATCGAAGAAAATTCTGCGAAAGAGAAAAATCCGTCTCGAACCTGAAAAATAAAAATGTTTTGAGCCGAGTGGATTCGTAAGGGAGAGGATAAAATATGTTAAGATGGGAATAAAAGAATTTTTTTTTATTACCTTCGTTTGTAACAATAAATATACAATATTATAGAAAAGATAGAGAAAAAAAATACAAAGTTACGAATGCGAGAGAGGATTGACAAAAGCGTGAGAATTTTTACAACGAAACGATGAGAAGATAACAGTAAGAAAAAGAAGGGGGTGCGAATGTATCCTCGGCTGCGAGCTGAAAGCCATGCAAGTTGGTTTACAAAAAGGCGACACGTACAACATTGAGATTCTCGAGGAGATCTTTCATCCCTATCAAAAATACAACACAGCCGTGTATCATCTAATATACAATATGGATAAAGCCGGGAAATATGGACCAGATTCGCTGCTACGACACTACAACACTTAACACCTCGCTAAGCCCCCGATATGTTAAATTTACAATTAAATTCCCTTAAATAAAAATTTACAGATAAGCTTACATTTAACGTTACATTTAAGTCTATAATTAATTTTGTACTCACGTGTATGCTTAGTTGTAAAAAAAAAAAACAAAAAAAAATCGGTGGTCCATATTACCCCGAAATTTTCTCAACATAGAAAAACGAACCAGGACTAAACACAAGCCCGTGGGTGTCACCCTCTCTCGCGAACTTCGCGGGTAGTATTGATCCTGTTTGTCCCTGGACCACGTCTCGAGTGCGAGAGAGAGAGAAACGAAAAGCAGCAGTAGGTAGCGCCTGATTTTAGTATTCCGGGTGCAAACTTTCGTGAAACGTGTGCGGAATTTATCTGGCAAAGGACAAGCGAGATAGTCACACGAGGAGTGAGAGGGAGAGAGGATGAGACCAGAGGGCTGTGAGGGACTCGACTGAAGCGAGGCCTACTCTACGTCGTAATTGTAGATTCAAAGGATATAATACGACTGGAGACCCCCTCTCCTCGATCCCCGGGGATCGACGTTTCGTGAATTTTTGGCACATGACTATATATATATATATATATAGAAATGCTAAAAATTATTCTATAAATATAAAATACAAAAATTTGTGTTTGTAAATTTTCTTATGAAATATATAAATATAATATTTTAATTAGATATATTCGTCCATGACGAGAAAAAAGCATGTAAGGTGTAACGAGAATGCCAGGAGTCCTAAGAAAATATCGAGCAATGTACGTGAGAAGAGACAGACGACAAATAAAGGAGCGCAGTGAAAGTTTTTCCCTTCGTCTTTCTATCTCTCGTGCTCGCCTATCTCCCCCACCACGATCCCAATTTTTTTCCTCCTCTTCCGCTTTCCTAATGAAGTGAAAGTCGTTGCAATTTTTTTTTCCTTCACTCCCTTTTTACGTCGCTTTTATTCGATTCTTTTCACGTGCTAAACAACGCTCTCCTAGCGAATAATTTTGCTATACGAATCTCACGATTCTTATACAAAACCATCGTCATCATCGTCGTTATTATTCGTCACCAGGCTAACTCTCGTATATCATTCCGGAACTAATCAGGGGAGGGATGGACTTTTTTGTCACTAGAACAGTTCGACAGATGTCTGGAAAAATGGTAAGAGAAGATGTATCGACCAGATTATTACTAAAGGGAGGAGACACGAAGGGCTCGCTCGACCCTTAATATATATACCTTTTTTCCTCGATGGATAAATCTCAAATTCGAACCAATTCATTGTCATTATAAATCGATGAACAATATTTTTTAAAACAATATTTACCAATGACCTAATTTCTCAAGATCAGTCGATTTATAAATTTGCCATTACAGAGATATTTTCTAGATTTAACGAAAAATAATATCTCGCAAGTGTTCACTACGGAAACGCGAGGTGTCGAGGACGTAATGCTTGCCGAGCTAGTTGTGAATTTAAAGCGCGACACAAAGGGAACGGGTAACCCGAGATTCTCCTCCACGCTAGTGTAAACTTCGCGAGGTGTGTACTTCGGGTGGCTGGAGACGCGATTACATTTTGTGCCCGAGGAGCAAGATCCACGGCGCGTGTTTCATCAAGAGAGATCCGAGTGCGCGATATAATTCACGACCGTTATATATATATATATATATAAGATATACGTACGAAGAGAGACGATTAATAAGAGCGCGAGATCGTTAAGGAGGTCGGTACAGGGTAGTGGAATACGAGGGTGGCTTGCGTTACACCGCGGGGTGCAATTACAGCCTAACTCGAATATCCCCGAAAATAACGCGAATTGACGAAGAGAAATTTACTCGCTTCGACCCAATCTACCTTCGCCGTTGGTGTCTTTCTGGAAGCTCGGATGAATTTATCAAGATCAAAATGACCCTAATTGCAATTAGGTGAAAACGAATACCATCGGATACGTCGCAGAGGGAGTTAATTCGATTCGTGCACGAATCTGTCTCGTATATATATATATATATCGAAATATTTAAGAATATTCAAATATATTTTAGACAAGGCTGATAAGCCCTTTAAATAAATCCTTTGATACAAAACTCCGTAAGAACAGAGAGAAATACAGCGTCAGAGATTCAGAGACGTGAAAAGCAGATCCACGACAATTAAGACGGGAGCATCCGAGCTCCCTAAAAGTGACGGTGCTTCGAGCAGAACTGTCCGAGCGAGACTCAGAAACGGACAAAAAAAAAGATATATTTGTCGAGGCGTTTGGGAAAACGGGGAGGCCTAGTTCTCACACGACGTCGACTTTAAAACGTCAAAACAGCGCTCTCGACCCTCCTTTCGGTTGCGAGTGCAGAGTTGTGTAACCAATGCGACACGTGTACGCGAGAGAAAAACTAGTTTGACGATGTATATCTTTTCTTTTTAAAGACCTCTTTACTCGTGCGAGAGAACGATTTTCGTCCAACAAATTTATCAGTAAATTCCAATTGAAATATGCACTAGCGTCTTTATACGATTTTAAGCAATAATTTTTTGCGATATATCGAAATAGATCGATATATCGAGATAGATCGTTACATCGAAATAGATCGATATATCGAAATAGATCGATACATCGAAATATATCGATAACCGAGATAGCCTCGTAAAGACCGGCCGTTTTGACGCAATAGCCTCCCGTGCGGTCGACTATTTCCAGCCAAAAACCCTCTCGTGTGGCCGGCCATGCTCGGTAGCACGATAAAAACACGAGTATACCTACCAGTGACGCTAACACGAGTATACTCATGACCGGCCGCAACGTTCGGTCACGCTAACACGAGTATACTCGTGACCGGCCAACGCACTTTTAAAAATCTTAATTTATGAAAATTTCTACTGTATGGGACAAATTTACGTTTGACAGTCGCTGTAATATCTCGTTGTTAATTAATATTCGCGAGCCTACGCAACGTTCGAGAACGGACCAAAGCCACGGTGGAAGACACGAGTGCGTCGGCGAGAGAGTTAGCACAGAGACGAACACACCGAGGCTGACTATAAGCTCGCCCAGTGGTTCGTTTCAATTAGTGGAACGAGAGAGACACACAGTCGACGGGAAACCGACTAATTCTAATTGAGTGTGGAGTAATTCAAGATCACAAAGTCCATATTCGCGAGGACGCTATACGTTTTCGAGGAAAATTTTCGGGGTGAAAATTCTCATCGTCGTCTCTCTCCCTTATCGGGAGGGCGAAAGGCTTTTTGCTCGAGCCGTCTCATCCTCGCTACAAGAAGACAGGAAGTACTTTATAACACCGGCAAAGGCTACAGAATCAACATCTTGAGTAGGTTATTTCTGGGGTACATTACAGTCACGTCGCGCTGCTTCTCGAGCTCTCTTCCTTCGTTAAAAATCGTTTTTTTAAAATACCAGTGAATGAAACGATAATTTAATTTCCCAGAGACATTAAAATATTTAAAATATACGTTTAAAAATAAATATTTTTACAAAATTTAGTTTCATTCGATAAAAAAAAACGAAGCTTTTTCTTATTTTTGTCAATTTTATGTTAAATAAAGAATCTGCGAGTTAAATTTTTCGTTCACGAAGAAAAAGCTTGAAAATTGAATGAAAAGGAGTGAGAACGTGGCGAAGATGAGTCGAGGGGGTTGTGCTCGTGAGAGAACGAGAGACGACTTAGCTTTGATTCTGTTATCGGAAGTAGTGAGACAGAGAGAGAGCCTCGAGTGGGACGCGGGTCGTGGGCGACCCGATGTAACGGGTAACGAGGAGAAACGTTTCCCGTCGACGTCGGGGTCGACGTTTGCATAATGCGACGTTTACCCACGGAGAGTGTTCGTCGCGTATGCAACGAGAATTGAGAAGATACCGGACAGAAGGAAAGCTCGAGGAAACTCGAGATTGCCATCGCGATACAATGCCAAAGTTGAACGTCTCTCGAGAGAAAATTGTGCAAGCCGAAATGAGAAACCATTTTACAAAAAATATAATTTTTTATAAATAATAAATAAAAATGTTTTTGTTTTTAAATTAGAATTTTTATCGAAGTCAATTTTTGTTTGTTTTTTATTTAGAGATGTTTTGTTGAAACTGGCATTGAAGTGTTTTTTCAAGCAAGCGAAGTCTTACAAGGGATGAGAGCCGGGGCGAAGAAACAGATCCGTCGAAAGGGAGAGAGAGAAAGAGACGAGAGTTGAAGAGCGAGAAGAAAGTAAAGGGGGTGAAGAGAGTCGGTACGTTGCGAGAAGCCCCGCAAATTAATCGAAGAAGAGACCGAGGGTAGGGAGAGAAGAGGGCGTACGCGATGCTTCCGTGTTGGTTATAGATAGGAAATGGGAACTAACGAACGAGAGAGAATAACAACGCGATCGTCACGAAACGAAACAAAAACCCTTCGACGTATAAATTCAATTATTCAATTCTCGTCGTTCGGGCCACGCGACCGATCGAGGGCTAACGATACTCGAAGGGCACTCTTCCCATCAAGGGTATTCTCTCCCTCTCCCCTACTGTTTTCCTCCCCCTTAACGTAGTTGAAATAATTGACGGTCAAGTGGCACGCGATAAAAAAAACGAAAAAAAAAACAATCTCGATTAATCGTAAAACGATTCTAAAAGCTGCCAAAAGGCTAAAAGTCTCAAGATAAAAGAGAAAATATAATTACAATCGCGTGAATTTAGCGAGAAATTAAAAATTTTGAAAAATCACGATCTGTGAAATTGTCGATTTTTTTTTCACGATGATAATTACCGATTTAATTACAAGCCATTGAAACTTTGAAAAAATATAATCGATGTTTACGTAGAATAAAAATGCTCGATGTTCGAGAGGCGAGGACCGTGAAATTGCGATTGGTAAAGATTAATGAATTACGATAATATTAATTGAAGTTCGGGGGATCGAGGCGAAGGTGAACGAAAACAATAATAAAAAGAATGAGGAAATATGAGTAGCAATCGGTGACGGTCAAATTCACACGCTTTCCCTATTATAAACCATGCAACGATCTCCTCTCAAGGTGGCAGTCAATGACTGCGATCATCAACTTTCCAACTTTCCCCGGATTATTCGTTCGGGGCTTCTCGTATTCGTGACAGACGTTTACTCGACAAGAATAGACGAAACGCATCCTCTCTCGGCCACGAATGAATGGAAACGCGTGCCGGCTGTTCCGACTCAACGACGACTAAACTAATTCAACCGTGATAAATAAATCCCGAGAAAGGCGAACCCGTAAACATACCAAAGTATGGTATTCGTTAAAGCATTCTCAAAGTAAAAAACTGCGACGTTAGGCAATTTTACAAAAAAAAAAAGAAAAGAATTGTTAGAAAAACAAAATTTTACAACAAATTTTTATTTTGGAAAAAAATCACTCGAGAATCTTTCGAACTTTTTGCGACAATGTTATCTAGGACTGTTTAACGGTTCTTAAAAAAAATAATGGAGACGAGAAATGCGTGGATAAAACACTCGCGACGGTCGCACGATCTCTGGCCTTTCTTTTTATTCCGGAACGTCGTAGAGCAACTGTACTAATAATTGCGTCGTGAAGTCGCGGTCGTCCGAGCGTGGCTGGTTTACTACCCGATAAAATACGAAGAGGGGAAGTACATTGTGGCAAACGAGAGAACGGTACGAGAATAATTTCGTTGGCCCATATCTTTCGCCAGTTTCCTATAGTTGGGCTCTTGTCAACCGTGAAGACGCGGACGGTAAAATAAATAGAGGATTGGTAAACAGCCGAGACGACGAGAAAAAGAAAAATCTGTAATGTTTACCGAACGAGGTAACGAGATATTCCGTCGATGAAATAAAAAAAAAGCTTGTCGAACGAAAGAAAAATAAACAACAATCTATTTCATTTTTTTTTTTTTTTTTTTTTTTAAATAAAAAGTGGACTGTAGAATTGAAAAAGAGAGGAAATGACGTTTCGAGAATGGTCACACGCCTATTCGCGTCAACGCAAGGAAATAATAATCAAGAGTGATCAATCAAAATCAACCCCGAAGACGCAGCGACCACGTGACATCCGACATTCGACCGAGGAATACACAAACGTACGAGACACGAGAAGAAAAGAACAAATTCGTTCGTCCTAAATTCCCCGGACGATCCGTCACGCTAAGGCCTCGTCCTCATCCCCCTAATTCACTCCCTCGTCGAAGCACAATTTAATTGACGCCCATGAACGTGTACCTAAGCTCAAAGGAAAAAAAAAAAAAAAAAAAAATTCTCCCCGATATAAAACGAACGAGACAGAAATAAAATAAAAAGCATACGCAGACACGGACAAAAAAATCGTCTGATATTTCACCGACGATTCTTTTATTCACGGCGAATTGTGCGAAAAAGAAACATAAAAGAAAAAACGCGAAAGAAAAGTCGACGTTAATGGCGGCGTTAGTAGAAATGTCCCTGGGGCGCCATCTGTCGGGATTCGCGGTATACTACTTCTCTCACTCTAGCGATAATTATAACGTCGTTTAAGTGACTTCCGACACGTGTCTACCGGAAGTTGGACGAAGAACGGTGAGGATAGATAGAGAAAATTGTGGAAGGAAAGTCTGAGGGGTGGAATTATTATATATACAGATATATATATATATATATATATATATATATATATAATGTATATATACATGTCGAGAGACTCGGGGTAGTCCCAACGCTATAAGACATACCCGTATGAATTCCAGAGCTCTGACGCAGCCTCGGGGGGTGATCCATCAAAATCATCCCCCTTTCGTAGCAGCCCAGGAGTAATTTCAAGATGGCGCTGCGATCGCATCGTGACCTGGCGAATATAATTTCTCGTATACACGAGTTACAACCCTGACACACTCATACACAGAGACACACACAGACAGGAACAAGGGACGAGCGCGAATTAAGGTCCATTCACATGAAAGATATTCTCCCTCACCACCTGAATTACGATCTATTGAACAAAATGACTGGGCTTTTGCCTTCGACCAACGCTATTAATTATAATAACCCAACATCTCGACCAACCAACAGGCTTTTTTTTTATATATTTTTTTTTACGTATGACGCACACGTGGACCTCTCGAGGGACGAGCCCTCTGTCGAGATCTCGAGGAATCCCTTTAGGGAACACGTGGTAAATATTTGTCGCGAATACATAAATAAATCACTCGTCGTGGCGGGAGAGAAACGTAGGTATCGTCTTAAGGGGTGAACGATATGTTTTCATTAGAAATTTGTCGACCTCCTGGCATTTTTGAAAATTGTTTTTCTCTGTGGTTTGAAATTTACTTGTTTTTTTGGGTTTTCTCTTTTTTAAATTAAGGGACGATACTTAAACTAGACTGATAAACTATACTTAATTCGTATGTTTTGGCAGTAATTCGAATCCGAGGAATTCTCGAAGAACCGACTGCTTTTTTCGTCGCACCTGAAACAAACAAAAAACAAAAATTTTGTTAATTAAAATCGTAAAATATATCTGGGTTTATTTATTTATTTTTTAAATTTATTCGTATATTTTTAATTAAATACTATCACATGCTACGGTAATTCTAAATATTCTTTAAATCGATTTCGAGCAAATATTTTGACGTTCGAGCAAATAAAACGAAATCGGATTATTTCATTCGATATATTTTTCACGAAGTTATATTTTGTATCGGGGGATTCGCCACGAGCTACTTTTCGTGGCTGGGAATAACGGTAAAAGTCCGGAATTGACATTTCGATTTGCCGAAATTGTTCGGCTAAAGCGACGTTACGATCGAACTGGATTTCGGAGAGATAACGATAATAACGGGAACGTATCGATCAGCCACGAAAAATAGAGGGATTTAAGAATCGTAGAGCATCTTCGACGATGCACGAAAAACCTATCTTCCTCGGATCAATTTTTGCTCTCGGGTGGAAAAAGTATTGTCCGGACTTCGGGGCTTAAGCCAGAATTCCGTCGAGTCAGAAAAATACGCTTCGTGTATTTTTCCAAATCTCCGAAATTTCTAGCTATCGTTTGTATCTGGCTTCGACGATAAAAATATATTGTTTTCAATTCACAAAAAAAAACATTAGCAAAAATAAACTAAAAATCATAAAATTTCGTTGATTTTTTCCAAGCCTCGTCTAATTCGACCAGAGATATGAATAGATAGAATAGAGAACAAAATAAATAATATATAAATAAAATAATTATACAAAATCATGACATTTTTTAATCGTTAAAATTCCGCTCTAAATAATCGCTCGGTCGATTATTCGATTATCGTGCGGTTCGTTAATTTTTCCCGAGGCTCGTCTAATAATTCGACGAGATATATATATTTATATATATATAGATAGAAAAGTGGAGGGGGGAAACCGTAAATAATCACGGACGAGTAGATCGGTAGCGGGGTTCGACCGTAACGATAATTATTAATCGGCATTGCTCCCTTTCCACACAACTGGCCAGTGGCGAAAATTTTGACCATTTCAAGTATCATCGTGGATACACGATATATATTTCACCAGTGCTAGACACGAAGAGAGAGAGAGAGAGAGAGAGAGAGAGAGAGAGATATTCGCGTTCCATTTTCAACGACCGTTACGTCGCGAATGGGAAAATAACCGCGACAACGTTATACATTTCGCTCACGGGCACGTTTGATGCAAATTTCGGGGCCGAAACGAGAATTTCGTACGTGCGCGAACGATGATAAATTCATCGGTCCGGGTAATTAATGTTCCGACCTCGGTTTCAACGCTGGTCTCTGCCCATGCATACCGCGCATCGCCTCATCAACCCCCCGACTAGAGGGTACTCGGAAACATCGAATTACCTTTGGGATGGTTAAAAGCAAAAACGTACAAAAAAAAATAAAAAAATAAAAATAAAAATAAAATGTAAAAACGAAAACGTATAGTACCTACGACTTTTCATCTCTCATGGGGAGCTAAATATCGATATTTCATCATTTTTATTTAAAATCATATTTATACGAATTTTGAAAAAAAATAAATAAATTTTTGTCGAGGGGAAAATTTCGCGTTTTTATTCGTCGTTGACGAAGCGACGAAGCGGAGTCGTTCTTTCGCGGGAGTAGCGAGCTACCCAAATATTTGTCATTAGAATCGGAGCGTTCCGCGAATCGCGAACGAATAAATATTAGCACGCGGGAGCTCGCAATTCGCGGGTGAATTTTTTTGTTGTTTCCTCTCGTCTCCATTTTTTTTTAATCTCCGTCATATTTCTATCGCGCGTCTCGTGACGAATATCAATACGTTTTTGTTGGAGCTTTGCCTATTTATTTCTCGACGAACGTCATCCACCCTCTCTCTCTTTCACCCCCTGGCCAAGGGGGGGGGGGGGGGGGGGGGGGGATGAACAATTTTTTTAGCAAACATCACGAGCGAAATTCAACGAACAATTTTTTCCAACTCAATTGACTCAAGAACGCTCGATGTTTCAATTAGCGTACCCTCGCCAGCCACACTTTACATTTTCAACAGTTTTTCCTTACAAAACAAAAATATTGAAAAAAAAAAAAATTTCGCTGACAAAAAAATTTGTTTTTCACAGTCTCGACTTGATTTACGTCCCACTTGATTCTCAAACGTCACCGGAATATCGTAAAACTGTCGCAACGATTTTTTCAAATTATTTATGTTTTTACCATAAAGAATAAAATATGAAAAAAATGGTGCAAAATTCGCGAATTTTATTTTTCCTTTTATTTTCATTTTGAAATATTGTTTTTCATGTTTTTTTTTTCTTCAAACGAGTACGATCGGATTACGACTATTGAAATGTTTTTTTCCTATGCTAGTACGGAGTTTTTCGCGCAGTGTGAATTTCCACTCGAGGGCTCCACGCGTATATAGGAGGTGGGGGAGAACGATGTTACGGTGACTAGCGTCGCGGAAGCTTCGCTGGAATTTTTCGTTCGCGTGACTAATCTATTCTCCGGGTGCAACGTGCTCGATCGAGAAAGATATATAGATATATAGATATAAAGAACACAGCGCGTACGTACGATAAATTATATTATTCCATTTTGATTTGAGAATCTCTCGAGTTTGAATAGAAAAAAATAAATAAATTCCGCTCTCTCTCTCTCTCTCTCTCTCTCAACGCTTGCACGCTCGATGCCTCAACCCTCCTCGCTGTATCTCAGTCGTTGATCTCGGACGTAATTATAGAATTACACTCGCAATCGTTCGCGTAAGAATAAAAAAAATTACAAAGTCGAGAAAATGAAGAAAAAAAAAGAAAACAAAAATTGTTTCCTCAAATCCAAATATTGTGTAAAAACAACAAAATAAAAAAGATTTAATGAGCTTGGCGTTCGTGCGAATAGGAAGTTCGATCTCGAACGTCCCGTTCGAAAATCGAATTCGTTCGTTTTTCGATCGTTCCCGAGGGATGAACGAGACGTCGAGCTTCGATTTCCGGGTAAAAGGAAGGAGGGAAAGGAAACGTGATGGACTTTGGCGAACGAGGAAAAACAGGAGAAGCACGTAGTCTCCGTACTTTAGTGAGAAATCTTTAGTGAGAGAGATGGAAAGAGAGAGGAGGTTGAGGCCAGGGTGTGGAGAGTGAAGAAGTCACGTTGCCTCGATCGCTACGTTCGCGGTGTTTCCCACGAATCTGGGGTGCTCCGGACGAACCGTCGCCCATTACCGGTGCGGTAAGACCGACAACCTCGGCAATGGCGATGAAAAAAAAAGAAAAGAAAAGAAAAAAAAATTGTTGGCGAAGAAAAAGGGTGAAGGGAGGTGGAAGGGCGTTCGAGCGTGTAGAACGCGGTTCCGTATCGAGGCTTGGACCCATCGTTTCTTCGTCTAATATAGTTCTCGGACGCGCGAGCGCGAAAATATACCTAACGGAAGTAGAGAGCGAGCGGTATTACGTTTTGCCTCGACCGTCGGCCACCGAGGACACGCTCGACCTCGCGCATTAAACACGACCGAAGAGCGATTCGGGGTTTCCGGGCGACGAGAAGAAGATCCTCGTGAAATTGAATTCGAGATAAACGAAATAAAATAAATGAATAAAATTAATTGATAAATTTGATAAAAATAATAAAATTGATTAATTTTAATATATAAATTATTAATTAAAAAAAATATGTTAATGTTAATAAAAATAAAATTAATAAAATAGTACAACTAGTTAATAGAAAATAAATAAAGAGATATATTTTTTTGTTTATGAAAACTAAAATATTTTTAATTAAATTTTTTGAAAAAAATTAGAATAAATTTAATTTAAAAAGAATAATTAAAAAATTGAAAAATGATATATAAAGAAATATTAAATTGAAGAAAAATTCGGTCGATCTACGAGACGAAGATGAATGAAAATGAGAGGGCACACGTTCGTTAATTGCTCAATTTCGAAGCTTCCTTCGTCGCTAATTGAGACTTAACATTTGAGCGTCGACCCCGAACGTCCGCTTTTCACAATTCACGAGAGACATTTTTGGCTTCGACGAATTCCATCGTCCTTTGTTCCCGTCGATTTTCTCAAATACCCTCTTTCCTAATTCTCCATCATCTCGAGAGTCCTTCGACGGAAGAGAATCGTGAGTATCGCGTCGAAAACTCAATTACGTGTCGCGACCGCGTCGAGAGATTCTCAAAGTCAATATTTGTTCCGTCGATTTTATAATCTCGTTGTTTCCAACGAGAGAGAGAGAGAGAGAGAGAGAGAGAGAGAGAGAGAGAGAGAGAGAGAGAGAGAGAGCGAGAGAGAGAGATATTTTCTCTTATATAAAATTAGAATTTTAGATATGCTCGAAACCGACGATGGATTGCATTAAAACGAGGAGACAATAGGAGAACGAAGAGAAAGAGAGAAAGAAGAACCTGCGTTCCGCTCTTTCGATTATCTTTCAGCTTTTGGGACACGGCTGGTGATGAAAGCGAGTGTCTTAGACGAGAAGAAAGAGATGGACAGGAAAGGGTCTGCGGTCTCTCTTTCTCTCTCTCTCTTTCTTTATGTATGTGTAAAAGGAAGATTGTGTGGTCGTGCTGAGAAGCAAAGTTGAAGAAGTGGCCCTTTGTCCGGCTCTGGGATACAGGTGCTCTTTCGACGGTGAAGAGAGAGGGAGAGAGAGAGAGAGAGAGAGAGAGAGAAAGTGGGACTCCCCCAACGTCGACGGGTCCTTCACGAAGCCAGTTGAGTTCTACCCAACAGTCGAGTATAGAAAAGAGAATAGAAGAGCAGACTCTCGAGTAGAACCAAGAACAGGTTTTTACCGAGAGAAAAAAAAAAGAAAAAATCTTTCGCGAATCTTCGCATCTCGTCTATTCCCTCTTTGTCTCGCTCTCTTTCCCTCGTTCTGTCTTTCAGCAAAATTGCCAAACGTCCACTCGAGGGCCCAATGAGGAAATACCTAAGAACGTTTTGAACGTTTAAAGATCGATGTGATTTTTTTTTTTTTTAAATTATTCGAAATTTTTAATTTCTTTATTTTTGTTGATTTTTTTTTCTTTAATTTTGTTTTATAAAGAGCTTTAATTTCTTCGATAAGAGGGAAAAGAAATTCCAACGGCGAATGCGAGAGAAAGATGACGTGTCTCCCTGGTAACTTCGCATTTTTTCCTCCCCCCCCCCCCCCCCCCCCCCCCCCTTCTCCACGCCCGACGTCCCATCACCCATTCATCGTGGACCCTTTTCCGAGTAATATATCCTGTCCCCTTCCCCTCGGTCAAGACATTCACTGCATGCTAATTCAGAGTGGCCGAGAGAGAGAGAGGACTGAGAGAAAAAGACTGAAGAGAGAGGAAGGGAGGAGAGCAAGAGGAATTTCTTTTAGTCCCATTCGTAGAATTTCAAGCCGCGAATAATAAAGGGACAAATGAAGAGATGCCAAAGTGCTAGAGAGCAACGGCACCGAAGATAATCAGAAAAAAGATTTTTTTTCGTTTCAACTGTTTGAAATTTCAACCCTCCTTAAAAATCACCGTAACACGTCTACGATTTTTTCTTCACCCTCTGTAAAATCTCTATTGCTATTTGAGACAGAGACCTTTCTATAAAATTATCGAATAAAAAAAGCATTATTTTCAATGTAAAATGTGACTGAGCGAATTTTTTTGTAATCCTGCGACGCTACGACGCCCGATTTACTCCGAGAATCTTTCGACGTAATTCGTGATTTCGAGACGTAGGACAGCGATAGAAATTTTTTATGCTATGGAAGGAACGGAAAAAGGATTTTTCCTTGGTCCAGACGGGTTTTCAGGGGGATGTTTCCAGTCGAACTAAATTATTCCAAGACGTCGACGACGAAGTGTTCGTCTCTCGAGGATTATTTCTCCGTTCGTTCGCAACAACGGTGCACTGTTGTTTCGTAAGGCTCTCGAGAATCACTCGGATGCGCGGCAGACGAGTCGAGTGACCAAGGATGGATAAGATCGTCGGGTGTTCTCGACGACGACGACGACGAATACGACGGACGGTGTACAGATTACTTCGTGAGCATTCGTGGACTGGGTGTGATATTTTAGTGATTCAAGTGGCCTGGGGACCCTTAATACAGTTGCATACGTTAAAAGGCTCGTGGGCGGTCTTTAATTCACGTCTCGGCAATATTCCATCTATTTAATCCTCGCTCTGTCTCTCTCTCTCTCTCTATCTTGACTTGGTCACGTGACGTCAACGGTCGAAGCCCCATCCCCTCGGGAGAGTTCGTTTAAAACATCATTAATGACCTCGGTTTACGACCCGTTACATTTCAAATTGACATTCCATCCGGAGTATTTTTTTTTTTTTTTAATAACCGGACGCAAAATTTCCGGAATTCAACGACCCTTCGTTGTTTTCTCGTAATTTTAATTCTGTTCACGTAACGAAACGATGTTGAACTACGAGAATACTCGTCTCGAGTTGAATTAGGAGAAGACTAATTTTTTTAGATTAAATTATGAGAAATTTTAGTAAAAAAAATAATTTTCTCAAAGTTGAAAATACGGAAGTCGATGGTTGAGAAATGGGAAGAAAATGTTTATCGATGAGAAAGCTAGATAAATGAAGTGTTTAACTTCGAGATAAATTTATCGTAAGTTGTACAGGGCCAGTCTCGTCACGTTTGCTCTTCATCCTCGAACATCTTTCGCGGTTATAATTAATTTCAATGTTGCGGGCGTATAAACAGCCGAGGAACTTTAGAAGTCTAGACTCAACAATTACTCAGCGTCACGGAACGCGATTCGCGAGTTTTGCCCGGGCAAAATTTTTGCCGAGGCGGTTGGATATGACGAACGGAAGAACGTGTGAGGAGGAGGAGGGGGGGGGGGGGAGTAGAAGGAAATCAGGACTGCCGATGTGCCGAGCGAGAGAAAAGTTACGTAGCTTAACGCACGTCTCTCGTATACCCTGCACTTAATGTTTACCCTCGTTTTCACGCCTACCTTTGCAGAAACATCGACGCACGACGTAGGTAGGTAGGTACGTGTAGATTTTCACACGAGCCTGTACGCGGCCACTATGGTTATTATACGAACGTTGGAAATAGCGAACCGAGCGCATATTCATCATGGTCAAAGGATTCCAGGCTGGAATCTAACCAACGATGTATCGGGCGTTCCTTCTCGAAAATAAATAAAATAAATAAAATAAATAAAATAAATAAAATAAATAAAATAAATAAAATAAATACAAAAAATACAAAAAATAATATAAATGAAAATAAATAACAAAAATGAAAGATAGAGAACTAATTACGAAAAAAATATATGAAATGACTGATGCAGTTGACAGAGAACGCCCCATGCACGCGTACGTTGATACGTGCGCATGCCCGTACGCATATGGGAATATGGATGTTTTGTTTCAGAAGGAAGTTTGCGCCTCGTATAATCAGCTCGGGACACGTTGGCGTAAATACCAGGAACACGAATCGCGTAACTCTATATCCTCGGTAGGTATACATATTTTTTTATTTTTTTGTTTTTAATACTTTCTATCCCCTCTCCTCGTTCTCAGTCTCGAGAACACACCTATACTCGCATGATCTCATTGATCACGAGATTGCACGCGATATCGGTGAAGCAGTCCCCCACCTCTCTCTCTCTCTCTCTCTTGTTCTTTCTCCGAGCTTATAGTGTCGATAAGCCTACCGGAGTTTCGATAAGATAATACTCGTGCCAGGTTGCACACACCGTGTTGTTAAAACTGTGTCCAGTCAGCGATACTCGTGGCACGGAGTTGCAACGAAAGAGAGAGAGAGAGAAAGAGAGAGAGAGAGAGAAAAATCTTGCCATAAATGCGTGGGACGAGGCGAAATTATTTCCGGACCAAACGTGGTCTCGACGTTCGATCGATTCACCGTGACGATCGATCGAGAGTCACGTGTGATTAATTACGTTTCAGAAATTTTTTTTTAATAAAAAAAAATATATATTGAAATTGTTAAAAAATATCAAAAAATGTTCAAATTCGACGAAATTTCGTATTACAAATAGGTAACGAGGTTTCAATAATTTATGGATCGTATTCGATGTATTTCAAGGGTGTACGAAAAATTGTTTTCAGTAGGAGGAAGGAAATGGGAACGAGAGCGAACCGCGTCACGGATCGTTGAAAATTTCTGTATCCGGCGTTTTACAACCCTTTCTTCATTCGTTTGGCACGGGGGGCCACCTCGTTTTTTCGTCTTATTTCCGACCCTTCCCTAACCGCCATTCTCACTTGCCGGGATTCCCGTTGCCCCACGATCGGTAACGAGAAACGGAAGTAAAGTAGAAAAAAAAATGAACGATCGTATACGAGCCCACGCCCATTTTCTTTTCCACGTTACTCGCAGAGTACTTTTTTTTTATTATCGCACGAGCACATAACGCTCGTGGCAATTTAGTGTGTACCTATCGAGCGCTATAGAAACTCCCAATGGCGTATTTGCGCATATTTTTCCTAAGCTGGGGGTAACGAGGGTCACCTAACGAAAAATTCGCAAATTTTCGTCCTGGACTAAACATTTTCTCACGTCAATGATAAACTGACTTCTCTTCTCTGTGATAAAAAAATGAAAAAAAAATTATTTAAAAGAAAAAACAAAAATTCCAAATTTTGTATAAATTATTATTATTTTATTATTTTGATATTTTCGAATTTGTAAGAAGACCGACCCGCATTACCCCCGGGTTCTCGCCCAACCAGCAGCAGGCGCAATTTACTCGTCGTTCTTTTTTCCTCTCCATGTTCTCTCGTCCGAGACAAAACGAAGAAATAAAATAGGGCGTCCCGTCGCATAGATGGCGAGGCGGAATGAGGGGTGAAGTTTAAACGAATGAATGAGGTGGAGTGAGAGAGGAAGGGTGGAGGAGAGCAGAAAGAAAGAAAAATAAAACTGGTCACGACTCATTAAGCGGCGCCAGTCTATACGCTATGTGTTTAACCACCATGCGAGCTGGTACGATGTTGTTGTTTTAAAAAAAATGTATTATTATTATTTATTATTATTATTTATTTTTTTTTTTTCATTGTTTTTTACACTCGTTAATAAATACGTATATACATATTTTGTCGGCATTACGTTGGCCTAAGTGTGTCCACCGCGCCCCACAATAAAACCCCTAATTAGGCAGCTTTCCACCGACCCTAATTGCCCCTCGAGACAAATTATTCCACGGAGAACGCGAACGGTTTTCGCCCGCGCTCTCTCATATTATTTACGATCAATTTTCATTCTCAGGTTCGCACGGGTCACAACGCTACGAGCTTGTCCTCGACGTTTTATTCGCTTTTGAAATTTTTTTTTGAGTCTATACATTTTTTTTGAGAAATTTTTACTATATTTTTGTTTTTAAATTTTTGAGGGTTGGTTTGAAAAATTAGGGGATGATTTTTCAAGAAATTCAAGGATGATTTGTTATTAAATGGATCGAGATAGTTGGCGGAAACGTGTGTATATATATTTTTTCTGTCATAATCGAACGTTTTTCTCGAGAGATTCTCAAAGCAAATTCCGGAAAACCGGAATTTCGCCTCGAGCTCTCTCCTCCCACCCCATGGCTTATCTCGGTACCGCAATGAAATTTTATAACTCCAATCCCCCGTGCAATTCGCAATAAGAGTAAATATCTCTCGCGAGTTTAGTTCCGGGTTCGCCTATCTGCGCGTCGACCAACGAAACGACGAGACGGCGTCCCAAAGAGAGAGAAAAAAACGCGAAAAAACGCAAAAAAAAGAAAGAAAAAAAAACGTTACGTAGGAATTCCAGCTCGACAATACCGGTGGGAGGGTAAGTTATGAAAAAAAGGGTAATAAGCGAGAGAACGACGGAGAGATATTTGCTTCGCGACAAAAAAAAACCAAAAAAAAAAAAAAATGAGAAAGAGAAAGATGGAAAACGAAGAAGAGCAAAAAAGTCTTCGAGAGAGAATACAAAAAAAGAGGGTGAAAGAAGGTTATAGAGGTTACTGCGGAATGTTTTTCTCCAGTCGTTCTTATTCTTTCGTTCTCTTCTCAACCCTTTTGTATCCATTTTGATATTTCTCTCTCTCTCTTTCTCTCTTTCTTTCTTCCATTTTCTGGCGAGGAACCCACGAAAGTTTGCCCTCTTGTATCGAAAGAGATTTCTTATTTTTCTTTTCTTTATTCCCTCTTCTTCATTCCACGGTGACAGTGGTAAAAGGGAACGAGAGATAGCGAACGAAGACAATAACTACCGGTGCGCGACGTTCTTCGCGACTCTCTGGCTCTCTTCCTCTCCTCGTCTTTTTTCTCCTTTAATATTTATCCCTCGACCGTATCTCTCCTCACACTGACGTATTTCTTCTTCTTTGGTGCATCTTGTGACGTCTTTTTTTTTGCTTCTTTTTTCTCGTTTCTCTTCTTCTTGTTCTCTTCTTTCTTTGCGAGGTCGTGTCATACGTTGGCCCTGTCCCGGTGACGATTATGTCCCTCTTTGTGTGTCCGTCGAACTATTCGGTGAGTAACACTCGAGCTCGCTTCTATCGGTCTATTATCTTCCTCGAGTTTCTCTTTCTTTTTATTAGGTGCATATTTTTATTATTATTATTTTTTCTTTTCCATCGCGGCAAAGACGAGACGAAGTTTGACGATGAGCGTGCGTTCAACGATGTCTGGGAGCTTAGGTCGTAATTTTACCGTTGACGTGGGCAGACGTATTGCTTTGTTGTTGTTTTTTGTTTGTTTTTTGTTAAAGGCTGAAACGACGATGAATTTCACGAGGTGACGAAAGTCTGGCGGGATCATTATTGATGTGATTATGAATAATTTTGTTAAATTGTGTTTTATGGAAAAAATGAAATTACGTATGAAGGTGGACAAAGGCCTGGGGAGAGATAAGTTTTCTTTTTTTACAGAAATGATTTTTAAAGGGTATATTTTCATGGGAAATTTCCTGCACGTTGCAAAAATTAGAGGCGTTCTTTCGTTATCTCGGAATTAATAGTTGAAAACCCGAAAAAATTGTTAGATTTTATATTTTTTTTATTTTTTATCTAGCATTTTTGGTGCGAGCGAAAAATTACCCACGAATTCGTGATCAGCGAGCAATTGCCAATGCAATATAATATCTAAGAATGAATAAAACAAAACCGAATACGATAAAATTAATTTTTGGAGCCTAATTTTCCACCTTGCGACCTAGGGGGTTGGAAAATAAAAAATTTTATCGCAGAAAGATTCCACCTATGCCATTCGATGGGAAATGCCGCGCTGATGAAGATTATGTGGTTATTTTTCCGGATAGCTCAAAAACTCTAAGAGAAAAATGCAAAAAACCGAAAATAACGATTTTCCCGCTTAAAGTCGATAGAAACTCAAAAATCCAAAACGAAACCGGGATTTTCTTGTTGTACGGGAAATTTACGATCGACATAGGTTTTTAGAGCTTCGGAAACGATCAAAATTCACCGGAATTCGATAGATAGCGAATTTCGATGGGTATCGCGAAACCCCGAAAAATCGACTTTTCATCCTTCCGTATCGCGGTTCTCGTTAGTCCTACAGAAAATTGCACGAATAACTTTTTGAAGAGCTTGCCGAGACGAGAAGAATGGCGCAAGAATCATCGGGATATCTTCATTTTTGTGGCTGTCGTGAATTTTCGAAAATCGCGATTTTTGGACGCAAGGGGTTACCCCCCAAAAAATAGCCCCGTGGGTGGGAAAAAATTTGTTTCTCTAAAATGATTTAAACACTACGTTATTCGATCGGAAATTTCCCACGCGTTACGAAAATCGTGGTTATTCGTTCGATAGTTTGAATCTAATGGCCAAAATCCCCCAAAAACGCTAAAATTTCACGTTTTTTCACGGTTTCACTTATACATTGTCGTCCGAGCTAAAAATGACCCACGAATTCGTGATTAGCAGGAAATTGTCGATTTTATAAGTGCCCGGCAAAATTATTTAAAAATGAAAACAAAATTATAAAATTTTGCAAGCCAAATCATCAAAAAGGCGAAAGACATTTTTTCTCAAAAATGATTTCAAAATTTTAATCGAAAATTTCCCATACAACGCGAATTATACAGTCGTTCCTTCCATAATTATAAATCCATAGGCGATAAATCGAGTTCTTCCTCCTCTCGTTCGAAATCGCGAATAACCATTTTTTGATTTTTCGAGGGAATACCGTCAGTCACGTATACCGAATAATCCAGGTCAGCTATATAAAATTCTTTTTATCCAATTATTAACGCGTCAGCGCCGGTCGTTCTCCAGTCCCTCGAAAAAAATCGCCGCGTATGATTATTTGTTTCCAGGTGGCGTCAAACCAGCTACGTTCAAATTTCAAAACAAGTTGTACAACATTCACATTTTCGATGTTTACATTCGCGAGGTAGTTGAAAGATCGTTTGTTTCAACGTCGGTCGTTTAAAATAAACAAAGGCGTAGACCAAACAGGGTATTTTTTGTTTTCACGCGAAAATGAATATTATTCGTAGCTTGGGCTCTCGACACGTTTAAAATCTCTCTGCCCGGAATAAAAGGGCTCGCGGACTATCCGCGGCTCGTTCTCGTTTCATCATTTTCTGAACGACTGAGAGAACTCGGCTAGAAGATATATAATGACCGAGGCATCTCGTTCGCTCACGGCTAATGTTACAACGGAGGGCCTGCGTGTGCGCGAGCAAAAGAAGACTCGCGGGCGAGCGGTAGAGACGAGAACTTTACGGAGAATGTGTGCAGCGTTTTTCTACGAGGGTAGAGAGTAGGTCGGGGTCATATGCATCACTCGTTATTTCCCAGTACAAAAATCTCAAATCTCTTCTCTCATTCACACCTACGTCATTTCACTTCATATTTCACACTAATCAAAACAAAATTTCATCAAATATTTTCCTCCTCGAAAAAAACAAAACAAATTTCGTATCGATTTTCTTTTTTAAATCGTCCAAATAATTTTAATTTTAAAAAATACACCACTCGGATATTTTCTTGCCAATGAAATTGTATAAATAATTCATACACGCAAATTACATTTAATTAAATTGATCGTCTCATTAAAAAATTCTCATGAATGAAATTGAATTTTAATTAGCGTTAATAAAAGGACGCGAATGAAAATACGTGCGAGACCGCAAAGGTAGTCTAGGTTGGATTTAAATCGTGACGAGTTGTAACACGCGGACGAGTTTCCGAGGCGTGTTATACACAGTGTCCTCGGAAAGTGAAACCGTCTCGTCCAACGGTACTCGTCGTCGTCGTCGTCGTCGTCGTCGTCGTCGTCGTCGAGCTCCTATCGCTACGAGCCCGTGTCCATCGTACAACATATCTTTGTCTCTCCTTCTCTCTTCATCTCTTATTCGCACAGTTTCTCGGGACGAAACACGCGGCATACCTCTCGTGTCTTTTGTGTTTTATAAATTACGAGCATTTCGCGGTAGGCCAAGAGAACGAGAGAACGAGAGAGCGAGAGAGAGAGAGAGAGATAGAGATAGAAAAAGAGAAAAGTGGGGGTTGTACACGTTTGTAAAGTAAGCCGAGGCAGAGTGCAACTCGAATAAGAAGAAATGAAAACCTGGAGTCGAGAGAGCTCGGCTCTCTCTGGCTGCCGACGGAACCGGACTGGAAAAGATCAGTTGAGAACGAGAGAGAGAGAGAGAGAGAAAGAGAGTGAGAGATCAGTGGCCTCGGGGGATCTTGAGAGAAGTCGCGTCTTAAACGGTCTCTACCAAGATCGAGAGAGAGAGAGAGAGAGAGAGAGAGAGAGAGAGAGAGAGAGAGAGAGAGAGAGAGAGAGAGAGAGAGAGAGAGAGAGAGAGAGAGAAATGCTATGGATAGAAACGAGAATAAGACGAAGACAAAAGGAGCGAGAGAGCGAGGAAATTGAGAATGAGATGAACGAGATTCCCTCAAGCCTTTCTAGTTCCTACGATCGAAAAAAAAAACGTCAAAAATTCTTAAATGCGAAAATTCAAGAAAAAATAACAATATTGTTTTTTCAAAGAAATTAATTTAAAAAATTGTCTAGAGATAAGAAAATTAAATCGTGGCTTGTTTCATTTTAATTTATTATTTTCCGAAAGCAAAAATGTTGAATAATTTTATTTTCTTACTATTAAATTTTTTAAAAAATTCAAAGACTGTTAAGCGTTACCGTACGTCTTTTTTTTCAAGTTTGTCTACGTTCCCGGGATTCCTGACGAAGTGAACGAACAGTAAACTCTCGGGTAAGTGGAAAAAGAATCGAGAGAGATTGAAAAAAGCTGTGCAGAGTCTGGTCAGAAGAAGAAGAAGAACGAGAGAGAGAGAAAAGGGATTAGCGAGAGAGCGAGAGAAGCAGCGGTTCGCGCGAAGGTGTTCTCGACGCGATTACGGTTCACCTCCTGGATAACGTACCGTATTTTCTCTACCTCGAGAAGTTGTATCATGCGTTTGGTTAACGTACATGACACATAGAAAACGGTGTAAAACCGTTCTCGTCGCTACGAATCGACAGCGAAGAAGAGCGAGCAACGATCCTTGGAAGAAATTGCAACGACAATCAACCTGATTTCTTTTTATTTTGTCTAAACTCACGTCCGGTTCTGTCTGGGGCCTGGCGAGGCAATAAACAGCCTTCTAATTCTTCAAAATTCGATGAGGAAATTAGGAAAAAATTATCAAAAAATTTAAGAGAAAACAAATATTTAATTGAAATTTTTTCTAATTTTTACAACGATGATACTAAGTTTGCAAAACTTTCTAAAAGTTGGAAGAATCGATGATAAAATCATAAAATGTCGTAAATTTCTTTGAAAAGAAGAAGAAGAACAAAATTTGTTTGTAACTAAAACTGGGAAGGAAATATTGGTCCTTAAAATTTCGAATTCTCTAGTGTTTCGCGCAGGTATGTCAGTAAATCACGGAGAGTCCCACGGTCAACGAATTTACAACGGTTGGCGCGGTGGGTAAACAAAAGAATCCCTCGACAAGTGCACTCTCTCACGGGTAACTTTTCCGTAACTTTTATGGTACGGTTTGAATTGTGGATAGAAAGTGCCTATATATACGTATATATATATATATATATATGTGTGTGTGTGTGTGTGTAAGATTTAGCCTACAGGAGTTTCTGTGGACACTTTCAGTTCCTTTGTTGACCGAGTCGAGAGTTACCCGGAGGCTGCAAAAGGAGATCCAAAAATCAAAAGCCCTCTTCAATATCATTTCTCATTTCATGTCACACGCGAATGATAAATCTATTTGATTATTTCAAAAAAAAAAAATACCGAGTGACAAAATTTTCTTTAATATCTTTAATTCGAAAAAAAAAAACATTTTTTACCCTGGATAATTTTACCCTGAATATTTTCACGATTTAAAAAATACGAAAAATTGGAGTTAAAAATTGAAAGAATTTGGGATAGAAGACGGTGTGCGCGGTGGATTACACGAGGAAAAAAAGTGGCAAACGCGTTTCTAAAACCTGAGACAACAAAATCTTTAAGGGGGTTCTATCCTGTACCTGCGAGAGGTTGAGGGTTCTTTGGAGGACGATGCAAGGTGGCCAGAAGAGCAAAGGGGTCCCCGGGCGACCATACGGCAGGTGGGCAACACGAGACGAAACCCGGCGAATATCCGTCCACGGGGCGTTTCGTGTCGACTCGACCAACCACCATTTTTTCAAAACGTCTCGGATTTCGTTCCTGATTTTTTCTACGATTATACCGAGACTAAACTCCACTCTCAATTTTTTTCAAATTTTTCCCATCGTCCCTAATTTTTTTTATTAATTTTCCAATTAACAAAAGAAATAATTTCACAAATTCGAAAAAAATCTAATAAATTGAGAAATTATATTAAAATTCCTGAACTATGATCGAGGATTAGTCCTCTTTTTTTCATTCGCTCTCGAACCCGATCAAACAAATATTTAAGAAACAAAAATAAAATAAACGTCGAAAATAATTAAAATAATCATTTTATAATGATTAAAAAATTGATACAAAATTCCGAGTGTTTTTTTTAGCTTCGATACACGAATAGAAAAAATAATGAGAAATCATATTCCACAACGTTCGAAGAGAGACGTGTGTCTAGCTGTCGCGAAACGCTCTGTACACGAGAATATACAGTTTGCTCAGGTGTCGTGACGAGCCAAGGGGAGACAGAGGCACGCAAAGTGCCCGTGTCGCGCTACCTTACTGCACGCGTACAATGAAACTTTCCGTCTCGAAGCTACGAAAATGGGCAACTTTTTTTGTTCTTTTTTTTGTATTCAAGGACAGTCGACAAAAGTATCGAACATGGGCCATAATTACGTCGAAAAAACAGACGTACCGTTGATTGAAAAATTAATAAAGCAACGACGGTACGATGACCTTGAAAAAAATAAATAAAAAATTTCGCCAAATATTCGAAATTACGAAATATATGAAAAATTTCGACGTTCGAATTTCGCTTTGAAGCGAATAATTCGCATCGTTTTCGCCGTATTACCCAGCTGCTATTACAGAAATTGAATTAGCCACCGCAAAGCGTTGTATATACAGGCGAATAATGTTAAAACGTGATATTGTTCTCGGTTGTTGTATATTCGGAAACAACAGGCCGGTTTAACGTTCGAGCGTGAAACGGTCGTTGGGTCGCAGGTGCACGAAACAACGAAAATCTAATCAACCTGTCCCGAATAACGTTGCGAGGTTCTCCGACCTACCCTGGGGCTCGTCGAGCGACGGACATCGAGCGGCTTAAGGGGTCACGTACAGTCAGAATTTTCAAAAAATCGATTTTTTTTACATTTTCTAAAAGTAGCACATTTGAAAAGTATTCTGTGAAAATTTTAGACGAATCCGACTGTTGGGTATGGAGATATGTAACTTTGAACGGAAATTTTTCTTCTGCATGTAAATCGTACTGAAAACTTTGAATGCGTTTTTCTCGAAACTATGTTTTCGAACACGGTGATCACTGTACCTCGGAAACGGCTTTACCGATCGACTTGAAATTTTGCTCACTTTTTCTAGACATAATTGTCCTCCGGATGAACGAAGGATTTTTCTATGCGATTATTTTTTTTTTTTATAGCTGAAAATGTGAGCAAAATTTGGGTCGAAAACACAACTTTGACTTCCAACATCCATCATTTTGTGAAAAATCATAAAATTTTCAAATCCTTCGATCAACCGGAGCATTATGCCATTAACTAATGATCCCTACTTTTATTTTGATTTCGGACGATCCGGTGACGAGCTGCACTGATCACCGCGGAGGACCTTTTTTTTTGGGACCCCTACGTTACGTGCGGTTATGGAAAAATTTCTGCATATTTTGCAATGAAAAAATTGTATTATTTACTTAAAATATATGTCTTTTGTATGGAAAAAGATTTACGATTAATTATTTAAATGTGTCCCCAAAAAAAATTCGCAAAAAACCCCTTTTTTTCGAAGTCCTAACTGTACGTGACCCCTTAACGAAATTCTCGAAATATATCCAAAAAATACAACAAAAATAAAATAAAATTTTATAAAACGAGGCTGAATAGAAAAAAAATTAAATAAATATCGCTAATTTAGAAATGATGGAAATATGAAAAATTGATTTTATAAACCGACGAAATTCTCGAAATTTATTAAATAAAAAAAAGATACAGCAAAAATCAAATTAATTTTGTTTAATTAAAAATGATTAATTGGAAATTGATTTTATAAACGAAGCTCGATAAAATTCTCGATATTTCGAGATATATAATAAAAATAAAAATTCAAGTTTGTGAATTAAGGAAATAAATGAATTATTGAAAATTAATTTTATAGAAACAAAAAAAGATAACGAAAATTTAAAGGAAATAAAAAAATAGGAAATTTGTCTCGATTTAGCTAAAAATCATGTACCGGTCGTTTAAAAACGCGATATCTCGGGGATAGCGAAGCGAAGGAGAGGAACGAGATAGGGAGATAGAGAGCTGGTTTTCTGCCGGTGAGGACGGCCGTCGGTGAAACGAGCGTCGGTCTCGGTTCTCGGGTTTTCGCGAACGAAACCGGCCGGCGGCCTGTTGACGGTTGGGCTTGGCTAAATTCAAACCGCCGGCGGAGTCGCCGTTCGGACAATGAACTTGAAACCGAATCGCGTACGTTAGCTAAATTATTATTTTTCACTCGACGTAAGAAAATTACGAGTAAATATTTCGTTTGACAGGAGAGACAAAATTTTAATGTCAAAACTGTCAATAATTTTTAAAAAAGAGGAATTTCAACGACGAACTATTTTTTTCCCTTGACAAAATAAATATTGACAGCCCATACCTTCGAGCAATTGACAGTTGACAGGATTTTGTACGAGTTGACAGTTTCGAGTTTGACAGCTGTCGACGTCCCCAGAATATTTATTAGCAGATCGTGTGTCAACGATGTCAAAGTTGACAGTCGACGGTGTTGACAGATACAATTGACAGCGTATAATATTGACAGAATAAAAATAAAATACCAACCAATACCTTGATTTGAAAATCGACAGTTTCAAAGTTGACATCATCCTGTCAACCCCGTCGCATCGCAAAAATTCAAAGTTCAAAACTCCCCCGATTTTTCTAAATTAATCAATCATAAAAAAAGATCAATAAATATATCGATAAAAAAGAAAATAGAATTTTCAATTAAACAATAATTGCACGAAGAAATAATTATTATCCCAATTAGCCAAGCAACGTATACATAATTAGGCAATCTAATCAATTTTCCTTCTCTCTTTTCCTCGTAGAAAAAAAAAATCGTGACTAAGTGACAAATAATACGTAATGGAAGATAAATCTCCCACTCTTGCTCTCGAGCGAGAATACACCCGGCGCCCGACTCTCTCTGACTCACTTCACCTGAAATTCCAACGAGGACGAACAATCGCGTGCGCGTTCCAACGCACTCGATTTCCGACGCTACATTACGTATACGCCATATATATATATATATATACACGTGTTAAGCATTCAACGCGTTCGAAAGTATTTTTCCCACGAAAGGAAATGTTTGTTTTCAATTTTTATTTTTACAAAAAAACAAAAAGAAAACAGAAAAATCGTCTAGAAAATTTTCTATAACGACGTCGGACACGCAAAGGCGGGAATTAATTCACGGACTAACCTGTGAGTTGTAACAGCACGAGGAGGATGCTCGCAGCAATCGAGGTCCCACTCCCAGGCATCGTGGCGAAGATTTTCCCCATTCGCCTCGTCGCACAAGTTCCCCTCTCTCCCGGATCCTCGATCGATCGACGATCGATGGATAAATAATCGATCTTTTCTATTTTGTTATTATTATAATTATTTTAATTTTTTTTTCTATCTTAATAAAACTCGAATCGTTCAAGAGAAGTAAAAACTGTTATTCGCACTTGAAAAACCCACTGCACGCTTAATCGACGAATTATTTTTTATACAATTCCTCGGGACACACGTACGTCGGGAACGAAAAATAAATCGATATTCGTGAAATAAATAATACTAGATTTCTTTCTATTTTTTTGTTGTTTTTTTTTCTTCTTTTTTTCAACTGGCACGACGCGACATCGATGCTCTCAACGCAAGTCGACTCGACGTTGGCTCGTGGTATACTGGCGCGCTATGTGCGGCGATAGTCGTGTCGTCACGCTGCCCGCTCGCCGAATGACGGGAGTGAACGCGGCAGGGCTATCCCCACTCTGCGCGCGCCGTTCGCGCTCCAACGACTCTACGGACTTGTACCTGTTTACGTTACGCATAGCTCCTATACATATGTGTATATATATATATATATATGTGTGTGTATACATATGAGAAATAGCAAATCGTAGCCTTATCTATCGACACTGTTAACGTAAAATAATATTCACGCGTTGATAAATTATTATCGCGATGAAGATATTATATTTTGTGAATATTTTAGTGATCGATTATGAATGAAATATTGGAAATTAGAGAACGATGATTCGATTGTTATTAAATTATCGTGATTGTCGTAAATTTTTTTGATGATAATTATTAATTATTATTTTTTAATTCGTTTGGAAAATAATTAATTTTGTAAATAGAAAAGGCATGGAGAGGATTCGTTAAAAAATAATTATTGTCAGTAATTTCGTAAGGAAATATTACGTTAATGCAATTTTATAAATGATGATCACTTTTAATTAGTTTGAAAAATAATTATTTGTATAAATAGGACAAAATACAAGACGAGCGTTAAACAAAAAAATTATTCTCGCGAGATATTCGAATAATTTGTCCTCTGTGTGCCACCTTGAATGATTCATGGCTCGTTTTATCACGAAAAAATTGTTGAAAAAAGAAGACAAAAAAATGAAAAATTTACATACGAAAGATGGAAATTGTTTCGTAATTGCTGTTATCTCAATTAGCGATCTTATATAGGAATTTTTTTCTCTCTACATCTACCCCGACGTAATTCGTCGAAAACCGGTCGAAATTGTTTGACGAGCACTAAAAATATATCATTCGTAACGTCGCCCGGAACAATGAGAAATACGAAAAAGATAGACCGTACCATCGCAGGTGCGGCGCAGTTGATACGCGAACAAATATTGTTCGCGTCTTACGAGCCCGTCGCGTGTAATAAAGACGTGTATCCTCGCTGATAAGACGAACGAGACGAGCTCTAGAGATAACAAAACAAAAATGGATGAAAATTGAGCTTCCCTTCGCGTGAGCTGGAAACCTCGTTTCTATCTTTCTTTTCCCTTTTTCCAGAGCAGTTTGCGTCGAGAAAAGCGTCAGGCCGTGTTCAGATTTGATCCGATAACGAATCTACGCGAAGATCGGGAAGCTCGGGGTCATTTGCATCAGTTTGAGAATTTTTACGATGATTTTTCTCTCGAGTGGCCAATCACTGTGCCAGCGTGCTTGTATCGTTCTCGACGATGTTCGGAGGTGGTAGAGACGAAACGTGAGACAATTTCGTGTTCCTGGCTGACTTTCTTTCGTCCCTATGCGACGAAGGACGTGCTGGGATGCGAGACCAATCTTTGAGAGATCGTAGATGTAAACAGGGGTTGACGAACGACAAACAAAAAAAAGTAACTCCACCCCCCCCCCCCCCCCCCCCCCCCCCCCAGACCGTTTCGTACGTTAGCGAGAACGTTGAACCGACCTCTTGCATGCGTATCGTACTTTTCCGCCACCGCGAGGGAGAATACGTGCCGCGGGTGAGACGATCGCGACTGCGAAGAGATCATGTTGGGTTTGTTTGAATAAGAGGGATGGTTCCACTTGGCGCTGAGTTGCCCGAGAAAGCTGAGAAAACGGATCGACGCTGCTTCCGAAAAATATAAACACGTGCAGGAGACATTTTTTCCTAACTTCTTTTTTTTCTCTCTCTCTATATATATATATATATATATAATTAATTTTTGTAAATAAATCGTACTTTCTTTTTTCCTGAAATAAATATTTTTCGAAATTTTTGAAAAGAATGTTACGATTATTTTGTTTTACGTCGACCCAACCCTTTGTTTATTTTATAAAGTGGTCCCTCCCGTTTTATTCCAAGAGATACGTAAGGGTTGTTACCCCAAGGGGTTGGAGATCGTATTTATTGTCACAAGAAAGTGTCGTGAGAATCCCTTCGAGGGATTATCGAAATTAGGGTGTAGTCGTAGTCGAGGAATAATTAGCACAGTTATTGGCAACTCAAGCGTACGAGATTCAACGTGCGACGTAAATGGTACAGTGATTGGCCACTGGAAAAAAAACAGAGTGAAATCTGGTCAAGGCTCGAGCAAAAAAGCGGCGAGACACAAACCTAAACGAAAGAAAAAAAATAAAATAAATAACAGAAAAAAAAGAGACGTTATCAAGGACGAAACCCAAAGTGAGAACAGGGCGAGAGTGGAGGAAAGTGAAGTGGTTATTTTCCTAAATTCTCAAAACGCCAGAGAGAGTGCGAGATTCGTCCCAGACGTCGAGTGTCTCGACGCCAAAATCAAAGGAAGAATTAACTTATCAAAGAATATTTAATTTTTTACGATTGTCTCGACGATTAAACGACGTTTGAAGGACGTTCGCGAGTCAAACGTTCGCCTAAAAGCGACGAAAGAATGAATAACGACTTTAAAGAATTTAAGAAAAAAAAAGGAAAACGAAAATATTCCCAACAACAACGAAACAAAGAGAATCACATCTGCCTTGGTTCGAAGAGAGAGAGAGAGAGAGAGTCTCGCGAACAATTAACATCCCTTGAAATTGTCTTCCTTTGTGCGGTTGCCGGATTCACGGGGGACTTTGTGGCAAATTGTGCACAGAGAGTGCTTCGGTGGTGGCGCAAACCCTGGAGAAAGAAGGGAGGGGAGAATGCGAAAGGGAGAAAGCACAGAGAGAACGAGAGAGAGAGAGAGAGAGAGAGAGAGAGAGAGAGAGAGATGAGGAAAATTGGCAAAACAATTCTACGCGACGACGACGTCGGGATTTCGCGACTGGGAGGTTGGTGAATTGTCCAAAAGTACGAAAGGCGAACGCGTAAATATATTTCCCCAACAAAAAGCGTGTCGAGAAAATATATATTCGTGCGTGTGTGTGAAAATCTCTCTACGTGTGTTAAACATTTTCCCGGTACATAATCCGGTCTCATTGTTCCCCGTGTACAATCTCGCCACGATCTATGGAAAATCTCTAGCGACGAGTCTCAAATAACAAACTAAAAAAACAAAAATATTAATAAAAAAAAAAAAATCTTTCGCTTTTCATCGATAACATTGTAAATTGTTATTATCTTTATATAAATAAAATATAAAAATAACATTTCCAACGTTATTTTCCCGAATTCAAGAGAATTAAATGAAAGTGAACGGTAAAATTCGTATAACACGGTTTTTTGTACGATCGTAGGGCGGTGTTCGTTCAATTAAAATATTCAATACGATAAGATGACAAATTGAGTACCGTAGAACGTTAAAGGAAATACCAGGAAGATGCTTCGTGCAGCGTAGCGAATTTCTTCGGGGGTTGGACGAACGAGGGTTGAGAGGGGGTCGAGGAGAAAGGGGAGGGAGGGAGGGATGCTGCATAGAAGCGTAACGCGATGGGTCAGACAGAGGGATGAAATGAGAGAGGAAGGGTGGGAGAGGGCGAAATGGTACGAGAGCAGCGAGATGGTAAGGGATGAGGGTGGAAAATGAACGACGCCGACGATTCTTGTGTATCGGGGGGGGGGGGGGGGGGCAGGTTCGCTGGCGCCTCGACGGCAGTCAGCCAGACGGGCGCCTTCGCTCGCCTGGAAAGGGTTTCGAATCGGAGCGTCGCGGTGACCGTACGGGATTTGTACGAAACCTACTTGGGTCGAGAATGTTGAGAATGATACGTTCTCTCGGCATCGAATTTCTCGAGCTTTACTTAATTTTGAGTTAAAATTTTTTAAATAAAAATTTGAAATTTGAAAAAAAAAAAAATAAACATTTTTTTTAATCGAGAAAAAGTAATCGATAATTATCGAAATAATGATATTCGACAATTAGTCTAATTATATTATTAAAATAATTAAATTACTAATTATAAAAATAATTAATTATCGTTTTTCTTTTTTTTTCTTTTTATTTTATTTCTCGAACGTAATATTCGACCCTCGTGCCCATCTTTCCCACCTTGTCCTACTGTATAAAACACGATCTCGTGCACGACTGGGCAAAAAGCGAGGAGAAAAAAAATTCTCTCCGTGAAGAGAAAAGAAAGTTTTTGGCAAGCGATTGCCTAAGGGGCAAAGCAACGTCGAAGCTGTCCGGGGAGTATTGGAACAATAAGCTCGAATCGTGCGAGTGAGGACGTACACGAAAGAATCGATAGCTCGACGACGAGGACCGAGAGGGGGTGAAAAAGAAATCGTGAGGAAAGATACGCGATTGAACGAGAGAGAGAGAGAGAGAGAGAGAGAGAGAGAGGGAGAGATGGCGAGGAAGGGTACGGTTGGGAAAGGCTAAGCTCTAGCTAGTCGCGAGTGCGACTTATCTTCGAGGGTCGTCGCGTCGAAAGAACGACGGATTGAGCCAGCGTATAACTGAAACGAGTGAGGTAATCGGGGTCAACGTTCAACAAGAATCGCCACGACAAATATAAACAGAAAAAAAATCTCGAAAAAAACAATTATTTTACCAAAAAAAAAATCAAAATTTGTAATATTCATTAATTTTTCTAATAATTTTTTTTTAAAGCTGTAACGATTATATCATTTTTTTTTTAAATATTGTTTTTTTCCCCAATAATTTTTGAAAATCAGGAAAACAAAATAAAATTTCCACTTTGAATAATTTTGCAATTATGCTGCGAGGCTTAAGAGTCGCGCGATACTTGGAAGAAAAATTGCCCAAAGCCGGAAACCCTCCCTGCTTCGGGTGACCCGCGTTACCCCTAACCGTTCAACGAAAAACGCCAGGACGGGCCGAGAAAAAAGAGAAAAGTCGAGAGTTTTGTAACGTCGTGGCCACGCTTGTCTATATATAGGGCTAGGCTATAGTCGCGTTTATATTCGGTTTCTTGCTGCCGCGGGAAAGGTGTGCTATTTTTCCCAAGAGGTAAAAGTCGAGTTGTGGTTCTCGGGTTAGCCCGTGGAAACACCGAGGTAGACACGCTTGCTTCTCGTTTTTTTTCTCTCTCTCCCTTCCTTTTACTCGTAAAAGAGCTCCATTGTGAAGCTCTCGCGGTTCTACACTCTTTCCCCGTTTGTAACCCGTTGCTGGATTTTTTTTTATCATTATCTGTTTTTTTCTCTCTCTGACGATTTTTTTTTATCTTTTATTTTTCTTCGTTTTTTTTCAACTCTTGCCATATAATGCTCCAGGAAAAGTACGTATAAAACGTACTCAGTGGCACACACATACACCGGAAGCTAAAAGTTTAATTCCACGTCGACCGTACCCGGCTCTCTCTCTCTCTCTCTCTCGTTGCCCTACGAAACATTTCCTCGTTTCAGTGGGCCACGTATCGCACGGTACAAACTATAGAACGGGGTGGATACGTAAAAGGCGTTTTCGCTTATTCACGAGCCACATATATTCGAGTATCGCGCTTATATACAACAAAAAAATCCCCCAGGAATCATAAAATACGATTTTTTCCAACTTTTACTCGAGAGATTCTCGAGTGAATTTTTTCCCTTCTTTTTTGTTTCCTTTTTGCTTCGCTCTAACGAAAAAATTCCTAATTTGTCTTAAATCCATCGCTGTTTAAAAATCTCCATCTTTCTTTTCCAATCTATATTCTCTGTTTACACGAATAATACTTTTAAAAAATTAGGGAAAAAAATAACAGTCGAACGTGTAAAAAAATAAAAATTCGTCAGAGTCAAACTGGGGATTTGGCTTATCGCAGTCGAGCTGTCGTTTCACCACCTTTCTCTGGACGTATACGAAAATCCAGTGGAGCTCGGGCATAGCAGAAACGACAGTCGAGGTTCGAGTGTCAAAGGTAGAATCGATTTAATCGGCTACAGAGGGCGCTCCTGGTACGGTCTCGTGGATCACTGTTGTCTAGATCCTTCAAAATCTCTCTTGTACATACACCGTTATTATCCTACCTTTCTCCCTATAACTGTATATACGTACGAATGGACATGTGCAAAATTGTCCAGGCGAAAGAGAGAGAGAGAATTGATCCAGGAAGGACAGATGGAACGTTACTATACATCCGTGTGTAACAACAGTTTCTCATACTTGTTTTCTCTCTCTCTCTCTCTCTCTCTCTGTCGAGCATTGTGCCCAGTTTCCTAATCCGATTATACGGCCCATTGAAGTCAGAAGTGCGATCTTTTAAAAGGGAGCGTAATGCGCTTGTTAAACGAGGAAAAAGAAAGAGAGAAAAAAAATATGTGAAAAGAGGGGTAGTAGGGAGGGGGGTTGGATTTTAGGGGTTGAAAAGGGCGAAGAAGAGATAGAGGAAATGCAGGGTGTATGGGTCGTGACGCGTGCGACTGGTCGATATATTCAGTCGAGAGGTGGATATAGTGGGTTATCGTCGAGGCACGAGCGAGACGAGAACTCTCTTGAACGACGAGACACCTTAAGTCTCCTACCCTTAAACCGGAAGTGACGTTATAATGGAAATAACGAGGTCCAGCGTGCGGAAATAATCTTAATTTCTCGTTATGCTTGCTTGTATTTTAGACTGCTAACCCCCTATTGCACCCTTCTTCAACCCCTTAAGGATCATTCCTTCGTTTTGTCTCTCTCTATTTCTCTGTCTCGAAATTTCTCGGGATGAGTCGTAACTACCCCCGAGGTGGCTGATAGCGGGGTTAACCACGTGGAATTCGTAAATAGGGACTGAATAGAATTGTCATTACATCGTGCAAAATTTTTGAGAGAAATGAAAATCGTAATTAAAAAAAATATTTTTTGGAAATTTGTTGAATTGCATTTTTGAATGTTTTTGTCAAGATTTTTGTCGATAATATTTATCGTATTAACACGAAGGAATATCTTTTAATTTGGGATAAGTGCTTAGGGGTTGGCCACCCCGATGTATACGTAGCTATATATTTTTATTTCGTAGACAGTGGCAGAGATTCGTTTTCTATAGATTGGCTGTGTTTGCCCGCGGGCATCTTGTCACGGATGGAGGAATATACTCGTGCGTGGGAGGGTTGGGTCCGGTTTCGTGAGTACCAGGGGGTTGGTACGAGTTGCAAGGGCGAGGAATACGATCGAGGTAGCTGTAGGGGTTGCACTATTCGTGGAGCGAGGTGACTCCGGTTGAAATTGATGGTCGAACGTTTCTTGAGTTATAGTACGGTCGCGCGAATTCTGTGCGAGTTTTCAAACGTTTCTATTCGGGGGTAGAGGGATGGAGGGAGTTGCTATTCGCTCTCTAACACAATTATTTTCATCGCGTCTGACTCACTAAATTTATATATCGTTTTCCATTTGCGTATTAAAGTTTAATTCGATTTTTATGTAAATAGAAGAATGGTGATAGAATTTTTCTAAGGGATGAAGAAAGTTGTGATTTAAAAGAGGGTGCGAAAGAAAATATGGATCCGGGTATTTTGTGAATGCGAGACAGGAAACTGCCCACTGTCCCAAAATTTGTTGGCAACTACGATCCACGATTCTATCCAACATTTTGGAATTGTACCAAGAAGGGATGAACTGGGTTAACGTCAACCCCCGAAAAAACAAATCGCGATATTTTCAAACACGAGCGAGATCCTTAGTCCAGTTGGCGAGGTACGAGCCACCGTGACATTTTCAACGAAAGTACAATGACCTCGTGCTAGTTTTGAAAAACAACCCTTAAGATTTTTCAAAAATTTTTATTTTCTATCCTTCGTACATCTTCGTCATCTCGAACGCCTCGACGCTGCACGTTCTCCAAGGTAGTCATTTATACCATTCGTCCTTGAAACGTAAAAAATAACCTTCGAGGCATAGTAAGGGTGGTCGAGATAATAAAATATCTTCCTCGAGGACATAATATCAAGGAAATGTAGCGTGAAGCGATGCCATAAGGTGCATCCCTCTCTCGTTCCGGACGTTGCACCGTCCCGTCGCGTAAACGAAGTGCAACACGCTGCTCTCGTTGGCGATGCACGTATCATCCCCTAGCCCTGGGGGTTGTTACATCCGTCCATCCCTCTCCCCTCGACTATTTTCCATCAATAAACATATATATATATATATCTTTGCCTCGAGCTCCATTGCCCTTGTTCATGCCCGCGGCCCGTAGGTTATTTATTATAGTATATCGAACATCGAACGTGCATCGATATAACACCGCGTGGCTCGACGTACCGTGATAATTCGTTATACGCGCGTGCAATATAGCCACAATATGGCACGACCATTTTCTCTCCATCGTTCTCGAATTCGCATTCTCGTTCGCAAACCCGCGAACGTACAACGGCGACTATCCGGCTCGGAAATCGTTGAATTTCGAACGAAACGCATGTGCTGCCATTCCTAGACGCCATCGGTGGTGACGAATTGTACTAAATTTTTTTTTCACGGAAATCACTGGAAAATCGTCCCAGGATCTTCGAAAAGTTGTTTTTGACGAACGAAAAGAGATTCGTCGAGGGGGATGAAATGTTTTTTTTTATTGTCGTTTATTCTTCTTGTTCCTATTTTCGTGGGGGTTTTTCCCTGCCCGTACACCGGATCGATATTCCAGGGGTGAAACACGCATAAAATTTGTAGTTTGCCTCCTTTTTCATCGCTACTCTCTTGCCCTAACCCTCGACTGTAGCTTTTTCTTCCCTCCCTCGTTCCTCCACCCCGACCAAAACCGATCAGCAATATTTCACACTTTACGCTTATTGGCCCGCAATATCCAGCCACGAAGGGTCACACACGAGAGTAGAAATATACGTAACGCGACAAACGTATTCGCGATAATACGATTTTTTTCTTGTTTTTCTTTAAACCAGACAACAAAATTCATCAATCTCCTGGAAATATCGACCAATTGGACATTTGTCATTTCATAAATTATCGTCTCGGTACCGTGTCGAAAAGAAGACGGGTAAAATGTTTTCACGAAATAAAAATAAGAAACACAAAATATTTGGTAACGGATGCCACGAATGGCGTAACGATAAAAATTTACGATAATTTGAAAATTCGGACGACAATTTGTAATGGTCGAATAAATTTGAAAAAAATGTGACAATGAATACTTTTCGCGAGAATGAGAATAAAGAAGACGAAGTTTTCTCGAAAAATTCCCTTCGAAAATAAAAATCAGAAAAAAGAATGCAAATTTTTATTGCTAACATTAAATCGATCGACTAACGTTATACTTTTTTTTCACCCTCGATTTAAAAAAAAGCCAAAGGTCGACAAATTTCGCAATTTCACGTTGCAATCTGAAAAAAGTAGTCTCTGGTCTACTGAAAAAAAACGAAAAAAAAGAAGATACCTTTGGTGTACGGCGTATAAAAATAAAGAGGGAGGTACGAGGCAGAAGCGGCTCGACTCTAATTTACAACACGTCGGAGCTGTGAGTTGGCCCATCGCTCAGCCACTCATATCGTGGAAAATATACATAATTCATAGAAGCTTCGAGCGAGAGAATGAAGCAAGGGGTAGTCGGGTGTATGCATGTGCTTACTACTACCCTCGTTGCCCCCTGGCTGCTGTGCATCGTTCTCCCCGCTGTCTTCTACCTCCACGTGTATTTTACACCCCAAACCGTCTCCATTTTCCACTGTTCCACAATAATAGAGTCGTACTCCTACCATCCATGTGGTTTTCGCGCAAATTTACAATCGATCTCGTTACCAAGGAGCTTTTGGTTCAAGGTTCAACCTTGAGTGACCTCAGAATCAAATTAAACTGTAATTTTCCAAAATATCATTACAAATTCAATCTTGACCAAGTTCAAACACAATTGTTTTTTGTTTTTAATTTTAACTTGACCTTGAGATTTAAGCTCGACCTTGAAAACTATTATAACTCAAATTTCGACCATCTTTTTATTTTTATTCGAGTTTTGAACTCGAATTATTTTTTGTAAATATTTCACTCGACCGATTTTTCCGAGGGATAATAGAAATATTAACGTCACCGGTGTTCTAAAGTAGGTAACTTTTTTCTACAAGTTGCATATCGTGGCTTTTCAAGCTTTCTACCGACTTATGGGGAGGAACGTGGGCTGTCATGCCAGGAAGATCGAGAGGAACTTTTATGACGGTTAAAACGACAGAGACCCGGAGCTACCGCATCGTCGTCGTAGACGTCGACGTCGACGTCGTCTCGGTATAGAGAACGGCGCCAGGGCGTCTTTATAGGGTCAACGAATTTTCCACGGCGTCCAGGCGCAGTTTCAACCGACGCGACGAACGGAGGAAGCGAGATGAAGAATCTGGAGCAAACATGGGGTGGGCTAAGGATTCTACGAAGCTTTGGCTCGATACGCGAAATTTTACTTACACGTTATGAAAATTTTGCGACGTCGCGAGTGGCCTTGATGACACGGTACACCGCTCTCGCTGATAACGATCGGAATTTAAGCGATAACAAAATTTGTACAATTTCAAGAAAAAAAAAATGTTTCCGGTCGTAAAAATTAAAATTTTGTTTCTGTAATAAAAAACATTCGTTTATTGAATGTTGATAAAAATGAAAATAATACAAAAAAATCCAAGTAATAAAAAGGAATTGATTAATTCAATTAATTAATTTTTTTTTTGTTTTTTTGTTATTTTAATGACTTTGATTCACCTTTCCTCTGCTCGTCCTTTTCTCTCCCACCTCCAATCGAAAAGGCAGCCATGCAGACGCATCGAGAGGGTCTCGATTTTCTTCGTCGCAAACAACGCGTCAACGCGATCTCTCGTCGTCGTCGTCGTCGAGGCGACGACGATAAAACTTGTCGACACGAATGCACATCGACCTTTTCATTCGTCGTGGTCGATAATCGAAACGATTGCAAACGCCCTCGTATTATCGAAATTATGCAACCCTGAACCGTCTGGAATTCTCACGAATCGCTAGTTCCGATAATTATTTCCCTCGGGAATAAAGAAAACAAAAATTGCGGGGTAGTTTTTTTCTTCGAAAAATAATGAAAATAAAAAATCGAAATATTTTTGTTTACCTTAAAACCTCAGGACCGTTCAAATTATTCAATCATACGCCCGAAAACCGATCTATGATCCGAGAGGGTTGAATTTTCGGGGTTGTATCCATTCGTCGTGTTTTCGACGGAAAAAAATGAAAAAACAAAAAAAAACAAAACGCGTTACAATCCGATTTGCACGAGTTCCCTGGAGCATCGTCCGGTTACCGACCGAACCGAGTTAACGAAGGGCTGTGTTGGTAAACCAGGGGTTGAAAGAGAGAGATAGGGGATGAACGAACCGTATGAAGGGTAGTACAGGTTGAAGCCTCGTTTTAGCACGCGTGTAACAATTTCTCGTGTTGCAAACCCTGAAATCAAGCGCATAATTCAACAACGCGAATGCTCGAAGAAGAGAGAGAGAGAGAGAGAGAGGGATGAGGGGGACGAAGAAAGGAGAAAAATGCACAAGGGGGTTGCAGATGCTCCCTGGCAATGCCACGAGTATAATTCGACGCATCAATCTGTGGTCAAGGGGGTGAGTTACCCCTAGGCGGAAACACCCGTTTGCTTCCATCGTTCTGGAACAACCCTTTCTCTCTCTCTCTCTCTCTCTCTCTCTCTCTCTCTCTCTCTCTCTCTCTCTCTCTCTCTCTCTCTCTCTCCCTCTCCCTCTATGTATTTCGAGCAAAACGTATAAAGGCCTAGGGCGTTAAGGGCAAGCACGTAACCAGGTGGAAATGTAATCGGGCGTATCGTCGATCTCGTATTAGATCTGATCCAAATCACGATTGAAAATCTTTCGAGGGATGTTTTTTTTAAGGGTTAAAAAAAAAACAAAAAATATCTTTATTATTCTTCGACGAAATTTAATTGAGACAAATTGAATGAATGGTGTGATAAATAAAACGATAAATTTTAATTAAATACGGGGTTTGTTTAAAACACATCGAGTAATTATGATAATAACTTATTAGCTCTCTTTGTAACGAGCTCGGTATCGTCTGGCGATTATACGAGTATTATTATCGTTGAATAAATTTACGAGATAAAACGACTACGACGTATAAATATATACGTGTATGTCATCGAGTACAAAGCCTTTGAAAATTTGCCTCTCGAAAGTGCCTAATGAAGCAATCGACAAATCGATTAATAACGAAGTGGGCACCCCGGCTCGTTGCACGTTCCAGATATTTTGTTTACGTCTTTTTCATTCGGGCGACCCTTGTTGTTTTTTCGTCTCTCGGTGTACTTTTTTTTTTTTTTAATTTTATTTTTATTTTTTTAATTAGCCTATACGTCCACGATCGCAATTAGTCTCGGGGATCGATGCCCTCCGGG
Organism: Netelia virgata; assembly: GCA_951802705.1. NCBI lineage: Eukaryota > Metazoa > Arthropoda > Insecta > Hymenoptera > Ichneumonidae > Netelia > Netelia virgata. The sequence continues at coordinate 19,023,807 of OX637867.1, forward strand.
GGGCGTCGAGACGAACGATCGGGTTATTGGCCACCTAGCGGTGAATCGGGTGAAACAAGCTCGAAAAGTGAGAGATACGTGGATATGCCAATGACTGTGCATTGTAATCGACTCGTGTGCCAATCACTGTAATATTTTCGTCAGAAAACACACAAACGATGAAAGCAATACCAGACGGGCCCATCGGCATGTGAAGAGAGGACCTCGGCGCGTTCGATACACCATAAATATACACATAACTTCGTACGCGAGAAATGTACGGCAGAGAACGAAAACGACAACGAGGGCGACGATGAGTCCCGGGACACGAGTACAGAGGGTCCCTTTGTGCTGCTCTACCAGCCCGAAACTCTCTGTTGAACTGAGTGAAAGTACATACGCACAATATCTCTCTCTCGCTCTCTCTTGTACACGAGGAATCGACTCGCGGGGTGATAAAGAAATGTGCGAGGGAATAGGTGGGGTAATATGGAATAGTGGGGCAAAATGGACCACTTTCATTTTTTTGAAACTTTTCGAATTGTGCACTCTTTTTTTTATTACGTTTGATGAGATGGGGGATGAATTTTATCGGTATGTTGATTTTTTTTTTTAAATAATAATTTTGAAATTTTGTTGGTGTGAAAAAAGATTATTTTTGAGCGAGGGTTTGACTCAGGGGGGCTAAAGATTATAGTGAAAATTAGAGAGATTGAATATGCGGAGGATAGGAATTTTTGATATACATGAAAAACGAAGTGAAATCTGCGATTTTCCTCGTGTGGCCCATTTTACCCCACATTTTTGTGTTAATGCGCCAAACGCATCGCTGTGCTCGCACTTCGTTGCGTCAATAATTTTTCTACTGTTGAGAGCGCCAGAGACTCGCTTTCGTGCAAATGAACACATTGAGAACAGTAAAACAACGTTGGGAGTTATGGCATTCCAGAAACAAAAAGAAAAATGTGCAAAGAGAGAACGAAACAAGAACCAACGGTAAAGGGGTGAAAGAAAAGCGTGTTTCAAGTGGACATAGATGGAACGAGAGACGAGAAAACAAGACCAATAAATATATAAAACAGTCGCTGGAACATCGAAAAAAAATATTTTTTTTTAAATCCTAAAAATTACAATTTTCACAAAAATTCAAAATACATCGCAAATTTTCAACCAAAAAGCAATGATCATTTTACAAATGTCGATCTTTAGAAACGTAAAGCCTCGAGGGAACTCGAGCGAAAACATCGACCGCGATCAAATATGTATCTCATGGTAAAAAAAAGTCACTCGAGAATCTTTCGAGCTTCTTCCATGATTCATCGCTATTTCGTGAAAAGGATGCCATTCACCATGATACATTCCAAAGTTACCGGTGTCGTTCGAACGTTAGTACGGAATTAGGGGGTCTAATGGAGTCCCCGCAAGGGGTAGTCGCTTGGTCCGAGGGGTTGATGCGAGTCTCGAGGGGCGCATCTACTTGAAAATGCCAGTACATGTTTTTTTCTTTTTTTCTTTTTCACGATGGAACTGTCCATACGAGAGTCGAGTTTTCCATCGAAACGTTCCAAATAAGAACGAAGTGGACTGAAACGAGAGAAGTCACGTGACCGTGGCAAATGAAATACCGAGGAGCACCCTTCTCTCTCGGTCACGTGACCTCATGTATATTTTATTTCTTGTCTCACGCACTCAATAAAAAGGAAAATAAGCGAGTCCCCTAACTGCATGACTTTTCTTCCTTTCGGCAATAACGGACTTCACCACCCCCACCCCTCTTCTGCAACGTCGTCGATGAAAAGCTTTCTCGACCATTTTTCCAACTCCCCGAGGTCCTCGAATGTGCATGAATTTATTAACGCGTCTCGAACTTACGTGTAAAAAAAAAGAAGAAGAATATTAAAAAATTGTAATCTTATCGAAACGTTGAAAAATGTGAAGTTTACGTTGCGACGTAAAACCCGAGGCTTGACAAGAAAAGAAAACAAGAAGAAGGTAAGAAGAAGGTATAAAAAGGACCTTTTGCCGACTACTTTTTCGTCGCAAAGAACTCGTCGAGGCGGGGTCGCGTTTTTCACGTCTGCGTCGCGGCATATTTATGTGGCTTGCGAATATGACAAAAATTTCAATAACCTCGTTGGGTAGACGAGAAAGCGCGAGAGACGAAGAATCTCGACAAACCGAGAAAGGAAATGAAAAAAAAAACGCGAGGGAGAAAGAGAAGCGAACGCGTTTCGTGTTATTCCGCGCACGCGTACTTTCGCCATGAGAAAAAAGAATATGTTGAAAGGGGATGAGTGACACGAGACGATAAAAGAAATTGCTAAAAAAACGATCGAATAAAAATTTAACGCAATGCCGAAGCAAAAATGAAGATTGAAATATCGTTTGCCTAGAAGATAAAAAAAAAAATTTTCTTTTTAATTTAACGAAAAAAAAAAAAGAAAAAAAAGGTCATTTGATTTCAAGAGGGATGGGTTCTTTGTGCTTTGATCGTATCGAAACGACGGTAATGCGATTGATAAAGTAACATTGGATGGGATGGAATTCGACGCTGCGATAAACGGAGTAATTTTCTTCATTAAAACTTCTCCTCCTCCTCCTCCTCCTCCTCCTCCTCCTCCTCCTCCTCCTCTTCTTCTTCTTTTTTCAACGTTCCGCAATTTTCGTCTCGACGTTCGTCATTGATGGGAATATATCGGTAAACGGAGAAGAGGCGATGCGGTCAACGCCGGGGACTGCTCGTTTCCTGCTTGACTGCTCTTTTCACTCGGTGTGTTCGCGAGAGCGAGCAGCGGGGTGGCATACTCGAAAGAACTTCAATTCGCTATTAGCACCGAGTACCGTAATCGCGGCGTACACTCGACTCTCGTTGCAGCTGTACCAACTTAAAGCGACGTTCAGACGAACGAGCCAGAAAAAAATAAAGCGATTTTGGCCGCCGGTGACGTCGCGCGTTATCGACTTCGTTAATCTTGACAACTGTGTAAACTCGACGATCGTTAGCTTTTAATTTCTTCCTCGAATTAATTTCCTCCAAAAGTCTCAAAAGTTTCATTCTCAAAGTGGCACGGGATAATATTCTCGAAAAATAATAGAGAATGAATTAAAGAATCGGAGGAGATAAATCTCCGTCGGTAAGTAAGATCGCGCTGTTACCGACGGATATATATACATATTTATGTGAAAATTTCGAAAAATCCGCGGCGTCAGTCTAATCTTGCCATCGCGCTGTATCGTCTCTCGAAATTTTATTCTATTCCCTTGAAAAATGTATGAGATATTCGCGATTTAAAATTCGAGGTGAAGAGTTTATGGAAGAATAATAGATTATGCGATAATTTTGAATGATGGGAGATTCTACGTTTTTCTCGGGACCGTGTACGTTTTGAACGAAGCTTTAAAAGCAAAGAGAGCTCGAAGTTGTACGTGAGAGCCTCGAGTAGCTCGTGCTCTACTCGCGTTAAAACGTACAGGTATACGGGCAAAGTATCGCGGGGCGTTGGCAGCCACGGTTAGAGGAAAAGTCTACGCGATAAGGGTTCGCGTACACACTTAACCGCTTGCCCGTGCACACACGAACCGACTGGGCATGCAGAAACGAAACTTCTCCCTCGCTCTACCCTCTACGAGAAGAACGTACTCGAGAGACCACTTCGTGTTGTCCACGGCCCACTCGGACTTTTCTATAAAGTCTCTTTTTTTTCCTACACAAACATACAATCTCGAAATTGGAGAAAAATTACTTTGACAAACTTTCGAATTAATCAACGCTAATGGTACATATCATTTCCGTTATTAAAACGGGGGAGGGATATTGACTCTTTGGTCACATTTAACGTACCGTTACGACAATTGAATTCTGACGCTTCGCGAAGCGTGGTACGCGTCGTCATACCTGTTTTCGTTCGGTACACGCGGGCCCCCGTCTCTCCAACGAAATTCCGAAGCGCTAAGAACGTAATAGAATTTCCATGTTATCCTTAATTGGCCGGATTAATGGTAGAGGGTCCGAACTAATTGGCTGCGGCGAGTGGAGAACGTACACGTGCTCGGCACGTACGCGGAAGCGAGTGCACGAAAACGAAGAGACCAGGGTCAGTCGCACAGTTCGGGGTAGATGGAGCTCTCGTCGCACTTTCACCATGAACCAGCTCCGAACCAGACGGTCCTTTGAAATATATACGCCTGGAAAATTTGGTAATTCGAACACGAGCTGCACCCTCATCCCTCTCTCCTCAGCCTCGATCTACCAACCCTAGCGAATTTTACTGCAATTCGCACATCTACCCTCTCTCGACTCGTATCGAACGAATTAAAACCGAACCCTCTCCATAAAATGCGAACAAAAAAAAGAAAAAAGAAATTCGATTAAAATGACCGTGAAAAAAAATAATAATAGAGGGATGAAATTTAAGTGTGAGAACCACAAGAGTGTTCTAGACGAGAGACAGGTTTCGGTCCTTTGAAAATTAATCCTCGTCTTTCTCACGTATTCGCGACAAAACCCACGCGAGAATGACCTGATTCGCATTCACAAAAGCCACCCCCACGTTCCCCGTTCTTTATACGAGACAGTTTTAGGGCGAGAAACGCGGATATAAGAGCCAATGCAGCAATATGCGCGCCGCAGCAAGACGATAATAGAATTTTCGTGTAATCCTCGAGGTAATTCCCCTGCGGTCGTGAAGGAACCCACGCCTTGTGGCTTCGTCCAACCCCCTAGGGATTCGATGAGACTCTCTACTGGGTCTCTCGAATACCTCGTGCATTCTATAATATACTTATATATACAGGATATAATGTACCGTGCACTTTATCGTGCTCTTTCTCTCTCTCTCTCTCTCTCTGGTTCTCTGGTTCTCTCGTATCCCCACGGGGGTTAATTGCCCCGTGTTTTGACGCGAGAGATATCCGAAGGGGGAAGGGGTTGGCTGCAAACGAGACGTACGAGGCCTTGGCCAGAAAGAGGTCGTGGTTCTATCGTGCAGAAACGTTTGTGTTACGTTATCGCCCATATCGACACCCCCAACCCCTTGGATCGACCGTAACTCGTCCATTACGATGACCGCTGGGATATACGAAAATTCCAGAATAGATGGAACACCGATTTTTCCATCTCTAGGCTGTTGAAAATTTTCTACTAGGACGATTTTAATTTAAGGGATGTTTTTATCGACCTAGAGTCGACTAAATTCGACCAGGGGTGGATAATGGAATATAATTCGAAGAAAAACAAATTATTTACTATGGAAATGTGATCGAAGACTCGAGTGTTCCATCTCTCCTGGCATTATTCTGCAAACATGGAATACGGTATTATATCGTGTAAATATTACGAGACGGATCATCGGGCTGATGAGGCCGAGGCAAACTAAAATGTACACACGGAAATAGGTTTATTATTCGGATTATCTTTCGACCCTCGCGAAGGGTAAGCTCTATGTACGATTCGATAATGAGCGAAGGGTTGTAAAAGTCGGAGGAGGAGGGGTAGGCGAGGGTAATACACCGAAAACGATTCGAAGGCTTCGATAACCATGATTTCCTAATCAACTTAGTACGTTAATTATCTATTTTACGATCGAACGAAAAATATTGAATAAAAATTATTATCATTTTTAGACGATTCGTTGCAGCGAATAAACGAGAGATTTATAATCGTAAACGAGACGTCGGAAGAAACAAAATTTATTGCCCTCGAATAATGCGACTCGACGTAAGAAGGGTGAGAGGGGGTTGAGATAGCGACGTTTACCCCAGCGACGTATTCAAAACTCGAGAGGAAATCATTCGTCATCCGAATCTTCGAAGAAACGGAGATTCTCGCGAAATTACGCTTTACACCGAGGGGGTGAACGAAAAAAAAAATGTATTGCACCCTAGCGCCTGCTGTATGAGATAATAAACTCACCCCCTGGCGTATCGAGTGCAAGAAGAAAAGCTGCCACGAAAATGTGATTTTCCTTTTTACGACGAGACTCGAGGCAAAACTGGAAACTACCCGAGGGGTTGAATCAAAAAAAAAATTCGTCGAACTTTGACTCTTGGACTTTGGAAAAAATAAAATTCTTGATAATTTTTACATTGTTTTACGTTCGAGGGTCGATGTGAAAATAAATAAAAAAAAAACAAAAAAAGAAGAAAATCCTGACGTTTTTCCAGGAGATTCGACGGAATATTCGAAACTCTGGATCATCTCTCGGCGTACGCTGACTGTGGAATATATGAATAATAACAAGGGGATGGAGGGAAACATAATGCTGGTGGGTAAAGTGGTGTACAAGGGGGTAGGAGGTGGAAATATTTGTGTTTGATGCTGTTAGAGGAGATCCTATGCCGAGGCTTTATCCCGCCTGGGGGCAAAAGCTCGAAATACAACTCCGTTAGTTGCGTAGAATGCAAAACCGTTGGCACGAGTTTCGGTTAATTACGTATTTCTCAATGAGATTCTCTATTACGAGTTAATTTTGGAAAATTATAATAAATTTAATATTTGTATCGATTCGATAATAATCGATTATAATTGATTAATATCGATATTACGAGATAATAATAATATTGGAGGACGTGAGTGCAAGTTCGAGGTCAGCCCCGGCACGATTTAGCCCCCGAGCCAAGTTCGCCAAGATTTTCTCCGATGAAGGTTCGACCGCACGTAGGAACGAGAATACCGCCGGCTTTTCCCACGAACCTCTTGGAAACTTGAGAAACCCGGGCGTAAGCTCGCCCCGGCTACCGCGACTCGCGCCAACACAAACTAAAGGAACCGTCCCCGAAGCCATTTTCCAACTCGTTTTATCCCAAACAATTTTCTCCGTTGCAATTCCTAACTTTATTAAAAAATTGTTTACGTATAATAAATGAAAAGAAAAATTGAAAAAAGTGCAGCGTAACGTAATTTCTCCATTTTGGTGGCAAATCCAATTATTCAAGAGCGAAAAGAGGGTCGATCGTTGAAAATATTCGAAAATTTGTCAACGAAATGGAAACATTAATTTTCAATCCCTAAAATCGAAACAGAGGTCATTCGAGTTAAGGGTAGTTTTCTAGTTTTGTACGAAGCAAGGTTAACATCCTTCCTTGCGAGGACAAAATTCTCGCAGTAACAATGATCCTTGTGGCGAAAGCTTTCGTCGTCTACTTTTTTGTCTTCATCCCCTCCAGCTCAACCTGCGCGGTTTCTTTCGGTTATTTATTTTTATGGGGTTTTTCCCTCTTAACGTCGACCAGATACGAGCCGAGGATATAAGCAAACCGAATGGGGGACGAAGGGGACAGGATTCTCACGGGACCGTACGATCCTCCAGGAGAGTATTGCGCCTTCTACGAAGCTTGCATTGGACGTAGAGAGACAGAAAATGGTAGTGGTGGGGTTGAAAGGGGAGTAGAAGGGGAGGGGTAGCTTGCAAACCGTACGAAGTCCACGATGCTGTAAAGCTCCGGTGGAAAGCGAGCCAGGGAAACCCCATGCTCGCTTAATGGCGTTACGGGGTTGCCATAGAAACGCGAAACCCCCGTGAAACCAACGAGAGAAATAGGAGGGGGGGTTGCTTGCAGCGAGGAAGAGTCGACCCTGGCGAAAAGCCCATTTATCCTGGAAAAACATTATAAGAACGCGAGGCACGAGTCACTGTACAGTTCACCACCGACAATTTAAGGGTTTTTTTTATATTCCTGTATTTCAACCCTTATCGAAAAAATTTTGCAAAATATTTTGTTTTTTTTTTCACGTTGGCGACATAATTTTTGTTTTTTTTGAATAATATAGAGAGTGCTGTTTCGATTGAATTTGTTTAATCGAGATTTTTTAATTGAGTAAGTTTTTCTGTGAATTATGAGGAATAATAGTTAGGGGTGATTTTTGAGGAGAGAGGGCGCCACTGTACGGACGACGTCTTCATCGATCAACATTCCTGAGGGAAAAAATACAGTCGGTTAAAAATCCTGCCGGAAGTACGGGTCGCGTTCGTTTCGCGGTGGTTGTTCAATTTACAGAACTACCCTTACTGTCAGGGGGTGGATATAAGAAGGTCGGTAAAAAGATCGTGGTTCTTCTTGCTAGTGACGAAATAAACGATAAATTTCATTTCTTTTTCTACTTGGTTAGAGTCGAGGCGAATTCAGGGGGTTGTTTCGTTTTCAGGTTTGCGATATAACGTTTTCTCGCGATAGCGAGAGCGAGGGTGCGAAACAAAAATTCTACTTCTTCTGCCTTATGGCGTCGGGTAAAAAGTTCGAGCTAGAAGGGGATGGTGGACTTGGAACAATTACAAAAGTTCGTAGCTCACAGCTAGACGTCGCGTTTGAGGGCTGGGGGTAGATCGAGGGTGGAAAGTACGGGGGTGTAAGGTTCTAAGTAGGTCGATGGGTGATAAATTCGATCGTTCGGGCTTCGTGCCCACTGTCTCTTCTCCGCCCCTTCGTCGACCATCTCCATCCGGACGCTTTTCCTATCGCTGGATTTCTCGTCGACGTTCACGAAAAAAAAAACATTTCGGCCAAATCGATCGATGATTCTATTTCTCGTTCGACCTACATTCTTTTTTTCCCCCACGCCCCTTGAATCGTTTACCGAATATTTTTCAATAATTCGTGAAACTATTTTCTAAATATTAAAAAAAAAATTTCAAAAATTATTTCATAATGAATTTTTAAACAATTTTTCACATCGAACAAAACCAATCCCCTATCTCTACAACCCTGTCGATTCGTCGCTACGAGTTCCGGAAATGTGTTCACCGTGTACGAACTTTGCAATTTCGCTCGTCAAGCACGTTTGGGCCCTGCGTCAACGCTTTTCCCAGGGTGTATTTAGGAGAGTCTGTGTAACTACGTGATATTTCGCAACTCGGAGGATCAACGAAGCAAAGACGCGTCGCGGAATCGGGTGTTGAAACGAGCCGAAGCTACAAATCCAGGGCCATTGTTCATCGACGATATCCTACGTTCAAGGATAATCGTCGCGTTTGCGCAATTTCTTTCGTATTAAAAAAATAAAAATAAAGAAAAAAATTGTACTTGACGCGTTGCTCGCGACACGAGTCGTCGTACAATTTCAGGGTTGACTGAATCGCACGATCGTCTGATCGTTTTTCGTCACGGCTGAAGGAATCGAGAGAAGAAGGAGCGGTTTTACTTTGTACTCGTATCCTGTCGTTCGTACGATATTCCTCTTTTTTTTTTCGTCACCCTTGATGAAAATAAAATTTTCTAATAAAATTCGAAAATATTCTCCATCCTCTGTTTAGTATTTTTTTTCTTCTTCAATACAATTTTTTGTAAAATATTTTATTCTCTCGTTTTTATTAATTTTCCTTATATTTTTTCTCCCTTGGTCCTTTTTCTTGCCAGGGGGTAGTTTTCCACTTTCTTCCGGTGTTGGCGACGGAAAATCGAATTACACACGGGCAAACACGAGGTATTACTTCGCTGTGAAGTAAAAGGGGATGAAGACTCGAAGGGTGAGAGGAATATCAGGATGAAGAAGCTTCGAGGGTTGAAAGCTAGGGGGCTGTTTTTTTTTTATCGAATATCGATAAGAAAGTGAGAAATGAATGATTAAAATAAATCAGGCAAAGTGTCGAACGCTGGTGTATTTTTTCACCCCCCGCGCACTGCCCTTAGACCAGAGGGGGTTGAAACGTCCGCAATTACCTAATCAGGTTTTTTTCTCTTCCCGTTTGCTTTTCCATCCTCTCTCTTTCATGCTGATTTTCTCGTCTCTTACCTTCGACGTATTTTTCGTCTCTTCTGATGTTTTTCCACCACCGACGACATTTTCATCCCTTCACCGAAGTCTGAATTTTAACGATTAACCTCAAAACTCTTTTTTCACCATCTTTCGACTCTCTCGTTATTTTTCCCTCCTCTTCGTTTTATTCCACTAATTGCCCGCGAATGTCAACCGTTTTATTTACTTCATTCGCGAGTGGAAAGGGGATGATTGATCGAAATAATATTTCTTCGCTGATAAAAAAAAAAGAAAGAAAAAAAAAAAGAAAAAAATGAGTCTCATCCACGAGTAGAGTCGTTACTCGTCCACTTCGGAGAGAATTCTAGCTGTCGTCCTCGACCATACGCGCCGAGACGAAGAGTAAATTACATTTAGACAAAGCGAGGGAGAGGAGTTCGCGACGAACCCCAAGACGAGGGGTAGAAAGCTTTTAGCATCGAGTTGTCCATACGACTGTGAATGTCTCGAGGCGTCGTCGTGTTTCATCACAAAAACAAAACAAAAAATTACCGTCATAAAAAATTCCACATAATTTTTCACGTGTAATTTAATAAAAATTGGATAACGTGGATGAGGGATGCACAAAAAAATGAGGTGATCGATGAGATCTTCGTGATAAAAATTCTATTCTTTGATGATTCCGTTGATCCAGTCGATATAATAATGCACGTTGGAGAAAACGTCGGGGATGCCAAGGCCACAAGGGATGCCGAAGGACACGACGCCCACCAATACATCGTCGTAAACGAGAGGACCACCACTGTCACCCTAGAGAGAGAGAGAGAGAAAGAGAGAACAAAAAAAAATTGTCACTATAACTGTAAAGAAAATTGTATCTGCGCAGAAGAAGATGCGCAGTGAGATCGTCGTTCGAGACTCACGTGACAGACGCCGAAGCCAGGATAGTGATAACTACACAACTGGGACGGTTGAAGGTCCATATCATGAAAACTTTTCTTGCACGTCGCGTGATCCAGAGTGTACAATGTAACCTGCTGCAGTCTGTAAACGAGGTTAGGTGTCCTTATGTCGTCGTAGCCCCAGCCGGTTGCAACGACAGGAACGCGATCAGGTGCATCCTTGGTCGGTAGTTTGACCTTGTTCTGATTTTTATTAAATTTGATCGGAGATCGTAGCTAAAAAACGAAAAAGAATGAAAACAAATGCTCTTGAGACAAAATGGCGTCTCAAAGTGTCGACAAAATGGCCGACTGCTTAGTTCCGAGTTTCGCCGCTAGAGGCGTTCTCGAAGCTACTCACCTCGATTATTGCGATGTCGTGGACGGGGTTGGCAGCCTTGCCATTATACTTTTCATGACAGAATATCGATTTTACCGAGTGAGTCTCACCCCCCATACTGTAAACCGTACCAGTCGCGACACGAAGATCCCAGTATCGAGATTTTGGTATGTCGCTGACGCAATGAGCTGCTGTGAGGATATGACGATCGCTGATTATCGAACCACCGCACAAGAAACTACCCCGATTTCGCAATGCCACCTGGTACGGAAATTCACCGACGGCTGCTAAGTGTCCTCCGATTATTCGCTCAGGGGGCTTCGCGCTTGTCTCTGTAAAATAATCCGATGAGAATCTTCGATTGAAAATCGATTTTTTTGTTTTTTTTTTTCATAATCGAAACACTTACCGATCAAGATCAAGACGATCGTTAAAATTGTCGATAATCCTCGTACACCACACATCTTGTCTTCGATCGAGAACTGTTAACGGTTTGATCTTCGTGATGAAGAATCGATCGTTTTATACCGATCGTCGTCGACAATAAAACAACACAATAATAATAAGTTTGCGTGAGGTCGCATTCGAACGAGCGCAATCGTGACAACAACTCGATGTTTTGATAACGATTGTCGTATCAACCGATCACCACCTGTATTTCCATTTCTACGAAGCCGCGTCTCGTTCGTTATTAACGTGAGAATCTCGCATCTGGCGCAATCCCGTGTAAATTTGTATTACAAAAAAACAAGAATGACATTGTCGACCCGTCACAACGATAAACAACGCGTTATTATGTTACCGATCGTTTTAACGATCGTTTGTAGGTCATTGTTTCCAACCTCGTTTCAATCTTGATTGTTTAATGTTGTTACCCACTCGATGTATTATCATCGATAAGATCGTTCGAACGAAAGATCGTTAAGTCGATTTAAATATTTCGAAACGAGGCGACTCGAACAATTATTGACGATGGTCATGGACAACGTGGATTCACAGTTGGTAGGTAAGTTTCGACTGTAACGTCGAGGGTGAATCGAGGGGAAAAAAAAAGATCGAACGAATGACAGACAGGAGAAAAGCTAAGACGTTAAGGGGGTGGAAAATGATTAACGATCGTACGATTAAACGAGTATATACGTTTCGCGAAGCATAATGCCTTAATAGCGTATATATACAAACCCCCGATTCATTCCATTCCATTCAACCCAACAACGATGCTTCATCGATACGTTGCTATACGATAGAATCGAGGATCCCTTCGCCGCAAAGTGTTTCCGACGTGGCACCCCAGCGTGTTAAGGCGGAGTTCCTGACTGGCGATTCACACCCTGTAGCTCGTTCTTAAGGGCTGGGGGAGTGAGTATTTCCATCCCTCCTACAACTTCTCGAACTAAATCAACGTTGTGACGGAAATTAATTTTAAGGGTGGATAATATTTTAAGGGTGAGAATTTTTAAAAATATTTTTTTTTTTTTGAGACAGTTTTTTTTGTTTTGTTAATTTTTAATGTGAATTTTTTTAGGTCGGTGTTAGGGAGAGTTGGACTGTAGGTAGTCGATAGAGTCGAGTGACGAACAAGAGCTTAACGCGAGTCACGGGGGCGCGAGAGGGAAGGTGAGTTTATGGTCGATCCCGAGGACTTTACGATTGACCCATGGTCCTGGAACATGCTGAATTACAACGGTGGAGAGCCGATGATCCTGCTCTTTCGCGACGCGAACGAGCAGTCCTTCGATCGTACCCAACCCCTGTTTTCACGTTTCAACCCCTCCTATCACGAGGCGTTACCGAGCTCGCTCGTTAACATACCCCTGGCTTCGAAGTGAACGAGAAAAATTCCTGGTTGCTTTACGATGGTAAAAAAAATTCTATCAAGGTCATTCGATGACCTTGAAATTTGAAAAAAAAAAAAATTGACGAATTTCTTCCAATTTCGATCGTATTTTAATTTGATCTCGTACACTATTTTGAATGAATACTTTCATCGTAGAAACGACGAATAATTGATTAATTAATAATTAATTAGTGAATTAATTGTTATTAAGAAAAAATTGTTATTGGTCAATAAAGATTAACAAACGATAATCGTAATGCGACAAATATTATCAGCTCCGTTATCAGTTTTATGTTTTACTCGTTTATTTGCACACCTGAATTGTGTTTTCATGTTTGATTTCTTCAATGGCAAGTTCGTTACGTTTTGAAAAAAAAACACACACAAATTTTTTGTTAATCAAATTATCGTAACGCGTCGAGTCTCGTTCCCCTCGAAACTTCCGTAACCCCCCAACCCCCTTGCCACTCCCTCGAGACGTATACAAATGGCACAACCAAGTCGTGAGAAAGTTTAACCGTTTCGACGTCAAGTAGACCGAAGCCGGATAACAGACGAGCGAAACTCGTCGTATTAATTACATTCGAGAGATTGTCATACGCGATTCGAGAATCCGACAAAGCGGAGATGCCTGCAACTAGATATCTCTGCTGGTTTCTACGATATAGGGAACGGTGTTTAACGTCTTCACAAAGAGAGAGAGAGAGGGAGGAATAATTTGTAAAGATTAGTAGAATAAGCTTCGTGATAAGATAAAACAGAACGAAGTTTATAATGGGAAAATATGATTAATCTGCGAACGATAAATATCGAATATAGAGAAATACAAGAGTGAACGAAAATTGCATACCCTTTAAAAATTGGTTAATCAACGACGAAGTGAAAAGGTGGGAAAACGGACGTTCATTCATCAGTACGATAATACATTGAATAAATTACAATGGAGATTTTTTTTGTGTGTTTTCATTCAAACCTTTGACCGTTGGCCAGATATTGTTTCCAATTCACTGGGCTGTTTTGCGTGGAATAATTCAAGCTGCACCGTGCGAGTAGACCCGATGGCTGCACGTACACAGTGGGGCAGGGGGCGCGCGATACGGCGTGAAGCAATTGGAAATTGCATTTCATAATTACGACGAGACTATTACCCGGCGATGGAATATTTTGCTATGTTCTACGTAACGATCGATCGTCGGTGGAAAATTTATGGGGGATCGTGGGGGTTGAGTGGTAAATATGTAAAAAAAATAAACGTATTTTTCAGGTTTTATGGGTATTGAAAGTGAGATGTTTCATCGGTTTGTGGGGATTTCCTGGGTTCTGCGAAAACCAGAAAAACTGACTTTTCACAGGGCTGTTATCATCGTTTCCGTTTGTTGGACAGGAAATTTCACGAATGACTTTTTGAAGAGCTTGCCGAGACGAGGAGAATGGCGCAAGAAAAATCCGGATATCTTAATTTTTGTGGCCATGGTGAATTTTCGAAAATCGCGATTTTTGGACGAAAGGGGTTTACCCCCCAAAAAACTAGCTCCGTGGGTGGGAAAAAATTTTGTTCACTAAAAATATCTCAATACTACGTTATTCGATCGGAAATTTCCCGCGCATTACGAAAATCATGGTTATTCGTTCGATAGATCGAATCTAATGTTCAAAATCCCTGAAAAACCCTAAAATTTCACGTTTTTTCACTTTTTCACCTGGAAATTATCGTCCGTTCTCAAAACTACCGACGGATTCATGTTGAGTGAAAAATTTGCAATTTTATAAGCACCTGACAAAAATAATTTAATTGAAAAAATCAAAATTAACAAAATTTGGAGGGTAAATAGCCACCAAAAAAGCTAAAAAAACAATGATCTGAAAATTGATTTAAAAAGCCTATGCTTTCATCGAAAATATCTTCTACAACACGAATATCACATTCCTATCTTACCTGCCTAGTTCATTAACCCCTGAAAAATGAAAAATACAAAAAATTCCCACTTTTTAAAACTCTCATTGCCAAAATTTCCGCGACAGCGGAAATTCATTTTTGCCAAGGGAGGCGGAGGATGGGATGCCAAGGGCATCCCATCCTCCGCCGATCCTGCGAAACACTGGAAACTCTTGAATCAGCCTTAAACTCCCCGCGGAGTTTCTTCCATCGTACAAGAGGGGGTTGGGGTTCACGATACCCCGCCAAACTCCTTCTCCTTCGCACCCTCGACCATCCCTCTCGCGAGAGCTATTCGGCTCCGGACTTTTCCACCCTAAACACAAGAAGGAGAAGGCAAAGAGGGACGCTGGTCCCTTCCGATAGGAGATCGGATGTGGCGCTGGCCGGGTAGCATCGTCTCGCGTAATCCGTATCTACACCTTTCTTCGTCTACGCAGCTCTCTCTCTCTCTCTCTCGCTCTCAACCACTTTAACACCACCCTCTATACTACCTGCCCCACTCTTCGTCTTTCCAAAATCGATTTTGCCTCAGGACCGCGCCCAGCAGCTCCGGAATCAGCAGACCTAAACATCCGAATTACCACCACTATCGAACCACCTCCGGTCCAAGTGTGCGAGATATCGACGCTTTGAAACGTGGTCAAAAACAATACAAAAAAAAGTTCTTTTTTTTCTACTTAAAACTATATAATATCGAAGAGAGGTTTAAGGCTTTGAAATTCCTTATTGTACATTTTTTTTTATTTACAACGATCCATTGTCTTTTCACAAAAGCCTGTATTCCCCATGAAAGGCTGAAGTTCCCTTTGTGTCGGCTAGATGGCGCTGCGACTAGTGCACTTGGTCCCCGCCAGGTGGCGGCACACTCGCGCTCGTACCAGGCGCGCTCTAACAAGGAGACGCTTCGCTGACTGCTTCTGTAATCATCAATTAATATCTATCCCACCTTCTCGACCCTAGAAACACAAATGGGTGTGAGGAAAATTGGCGAGAGTCTGGATTCGACTCTACTCATCCTCCACCTAGGGGAATCGATAATTTATGCACGGAAGGATTTTCGTCGGACACAGGTTAAACCCTCGAACGTCGTCACGTGTGTGATCAAAAACGTTTTTGCAAGACTCGATAATCGATGAGAGAGAAAGAGAGAGAGAGAGAGACAGAGTGAAGTTAAATAGCTAGGTCGAACGTTTATTGGACGAGAGTTGGGGAGTTGAGCTTCGTTGGTTATCGAATATTTTTCCTTCCATCCTCTCGTACCTCTTCCCTCTTGTGCTCGACCATACGTAAAACATAGATGGATATTTGAAAAGTTACCTCGAACAACCGACTGAAGAGTTTTTAAGTCGATCTTGCACGTGAACTTTTTATACCGTAGTGTATATTATAAAGCGCTAAGAGAGTCGAAACTTTATGAAGGCAGGTGCTGCCATCGTCGGTAGACCGACCGAACTATATTTTGTTTTAGAGACGTATACCTCGTAACGGCATTATTCTCGTTCCTAGGGAAATCTTTTTACGATAGACACGATTTATGTTTCATTTAAAAAAAAAACAAAAACAAAACAATCATTTTTTCATTATTTCATGGGTCGTAATTTAAAAAATGGCAGTTTTGAGTTATCTTGAAAAAATATCAATGTCATTTTGGATTACAATATTTAACTAAAAATTATACCAACGTTTATACGGTCAGAGAGAGAGAGAGAGAGAGATAAAAAGAAAAAGAAGAAAAAATATTTCGCAAGATATTTTGTTTCCGAAACTACCCCTATTGCTAGACGGGGGTGACATCCTGGTAATTCAGGGAGCATGATATTATTTCGGAGCATTTCAGCGAGTTATCGTTTTCATAACTCAAGCGTGGAAGGACGAAGAGAGGACGAAGGTCGTGAAAGAAGGAGAATAAGAGAAAAGGCCGGGTTGGAGGACGAAGTAGCACCCTTAACGGAGGGGTTGGGAACAGGAATATGCCTTGGTTACGAGAGGATTCGCGAGGATTAGCCTCGAAAGATTTAGAATGATCCTCGCGCGAGAAGGCAGCCCCGAATACACGCTAAACGTCTGATCCGTATTTATAGACGCTATTCAAGGTCCGTTTTCTCACCCCCCTAAGAAATTTATTAGAATATTTTTTTATTTTTTTATTTTCAAATTATTTGAAAATTGTATCGACTCGATTAATCTAATCCCCCCTCGCGAAAGACGTTTCGATCGAAGCATCGAATCAACCCCCTTAAAGTTTCATCCCCTTGGACGGTCGAATTAAAAAATTGTCTTTATCAAAGTTATTGTGTTTATAAAGTATAACAGGTAGGACGTACGAGCCACAAAAAAACAAAAAACAAAAACAACTCGAACACACCACCATTAGTTCACGGTCCCCAAGGACGGAAGGGTTGAAGCCGAGAATGTTTATGGGAGCCAACCGAGCGATATAAGCTCGATGGGGTCGTGCAACGTTGTTATATCACTAGTCTCGGTACTATCGCGCGAAGGGGAACGTAGCGGTTGCCTTCGAAAGTTATAATTGCCGCGTGTGTTCCACAGTGACTGAAAATAGGGGTAGGAGGGTTGAAACTGTAAAAGACGAGTTGGAAAAGGACGTTTCACCGCAAAATTTCATTTTCCTACGTAGACACACGCTTCAGCATCGCGTGTTTGTATTTATTTATTCTTTTTTTTATTTACACCCTCGCCGGTCAACACCGAGGGGGATGAAAGACCGCGAGAATTTTTTTTACCATTCCCTTTAACTATTTTTTCGATGTAACGTAGATTAGACAACACTCTTGTAAATTTGGAGGAGACTAGATTTTTTTAGTTCGGCCAAGCGACGCGAGATGGCGCCACTTCTCGGTCGTGCAAGAAAACTTTGAGCAAAGTTTGGCTCGATTCGCGACGAGCGAAGCTCGAACTTCGAGGAGGAATTCGAGAGGTTTCGCGTGCCCGGTTTTTTGATATTCCAAGCCCCGTATTACATGAACTCGAAGCAAGGAGATTGTTCAACCCTTAAGCAGGTGCTAGCGATAATTTGCTGCGCGCTGGGCGAAAATTTAATATCAAAGGGCGTTTCTCTACACCCCTGGATTACTAACTCGGCCCAAATATCTCAAGTTTCTACGTTAAACCCTGAGCATAATTCGTTATTAAGAACGAAAGTTGTGTTAACTTTGTGTTGGGAGTAAAGTTTTTTTTTTGTTTTTTCGTAGAGCAAATATTTATCAAGAACTTTGCATCTGATAATATTTCTTCAGTCTGTTGAGCCACTGTTTCCAATATATCTGCAATATTGTCTCATCCAGTTGATAAACCATTGGATCACGTCCAGTTGTATATGCAATCGCGACGACACCCCTTTTTATCTGTGAAATAGAACATTAATTTTTTCCTAGCAATCTTACGACTCCTCGACTATCTCCCTGATTCCACGCGATTATTGATATTCTAATCTTCGTGTCCTATCGACGATTGTAAGTTACCTGAAAGGGATAATTTGTGTCCGAGTTCAATGCTCCGATGTACGATGCTATCTGCAACGGAGCGTCGTACGTCGAGCTCAAGAGATCCTTTGGCTTGTCGGATTTTTTCCAATCGATTAGACACAAATTTCCTCTGTAATAAAATAATTCACTAACTACTGTCGCTCGTGCGATTATAAACCTGTTTTAATTACAGCGATGGTCTGCGCATTATTAAAAGCAGCGCGGAATGCAAAAATACTATTATCTATTTTTGATCAATATCGAATTTGTCCTATTTCAATTAATTTCCTATGGGAGGCTTTAATACCTGCTGAATAAGGTCTTGAGTTCAAATTTATTGAAAATCTGGCTAGCAGCGCCATCTCTCGTTCTCAGGTGAGAACGAACCTGCTGGTTAGAGATAAAAGATAAAACAGCTAGATGTAATCTTAATTTCTACCTCATCGGCAGTTTTCAACGAATTGTGAAAATAACACAATATAAAATAAAATATTAAAAATGATCCAAAAGTTCAATATTTTCTGAATAATGTCCCAGAAATTAAAAGAAGAACGACGTTCCCTACCTGTACGATGCGACGCAGTCGAGAACACCGTGATAACCGAGCTCACGATGAACAACATGGGATTCAATCGCTCTGACTTCCTTAATTTCTTTCAAAACAGTTTGAACGCTGTTGAAACAAGGCCTGAGCGTTGCTGGCACTTCGACTGGCATTTTTCTTAAAGCATTGTCGACCAAGGAATGGAACTGCTTCCCATTAGCAAGAAGATCTGAAACAAATAAATTTCATCGAAAAACATATCACTGGAAATATCAAAGATAAGTTCCTAAAGGAAAAGAAAAAGAAAATTTTCATCGCAATGGTTCACGCTCTAATATCAATGGCAATGTCCAAAAATTAAGAAAAAGGAACCTTTCTTGTACGCATCAAAACCATCTTGTCCGAGGTCGCGAATCATCCTCGCCATCCACATTTCAAGCAATCCCCTCGCCGAGTCTGACATAGTGGCATTTAAGATTTTAGTCACGCTGGGAAATTTCAAAAATTCTTGGTCTTTCATCGTGGAGATTGAGAGAATCGTCGAGTCCCAACCCACGGCGCAGTCTTGCGCCTTTTTAGTGAACAGCGAAGCTCGAGTTATATTCTCGAAGCACGGATCCTGAGTATCGACTGTAGATTCATCCTCGCTTTCAGATTTCAAATCTACTGTTTCAGATTTGTTTTTCGTTAGTGGTTTGAAAAATTCTTTTGTTTTAATTGGTGCTATTGAAGGCATAGCTATTGGCGCTGTTATTTTGACCTCTTTTGATGCTGTAATTTCCACAGCTTCTGGCGCTGTAATTTTCTCAACTTCTGGTGCTGTAATGTTCACAACGTCTGGCGCTGTAATTTTCACAGCTTTCGACCCTGTAATTTTCACTGTGCGTGGCCCGACGGTTTTAATTTTTGGGGCGAAAGGAACTGCGCCAAATTGATTCTGCGAGATAATGTTCTTTGATGAGGAGGGAATGTTCGAACGAGATTCAGGATTGATTCTGATCACTTGCAGTCGACTTGGGGTATTACTTAAAACCCAGGCTAATTCTGAATCCACATTGTTCTGTGGTGGAGCTGGTGGTGTTACAGAAACAATTCCTTTCTTCTCAAACCTCGATCTTTGATTTCTTTCTTGTTTCGTCTCGAGCAACGCACCAAAGCATTGTTTCTGTTCTCTCATTAACCTCTTTATAACATCGGCTTTCGTGAATTTCTTTCTTATCATTTCACGAAAGATTCTTTTGCCACGATGAGATTGTGAAACTGACGAATATATTTTCAACATCTTGGACAACACACATAACCTCACTTCGAGGAGACTGTCGATCGTATATTATTCGCAACGCCACGGTGGGTATACGAGCGATATTCAGTTAACACTCGATTCAAGGTTATGAACGGTTCACTACTATTAATATTAACAATCTGATTGTTAGTTTTATAACAATACATGAATGTTTCTACGTAAAGAGGGACTAGGCTTGCTCTCGATCGCCAACTAAAGAGGTTACACGCAACAAGTGTGAGGGTCGAGGGGGAGGTGCGCGCGCACCATCGTCCCTCTCGCACTTTGCCGGTGTCTCTATCGCCCTTTCGTGATCGAATATAATATTCCACTTACTTTTATATTAATAAAAAATGACTATGCACACATCCTTCGCCTAATTGATAAACTGCACGCTATCTTCTACGAAACGTCTAATTAACTGACTTTTATCCATCTAAATTATTCATAAGAACTTTGAAACAAAACTCCAGGAGAGACGACCGAACGAGCGTAGGACAGCTTTGTAACTGAAGGTTTTAAAATGGCTGTCCGTCGTCGTTCGGATGTACGCCGAGAGATGGCGCTGGTCACATGCCTGTCGGTATGATAAATATACCGACGGTAGGTAAGTTACCTTCGTACGTTAATTACGAGTATTGAGTGCAATTTTATTTCTGATGGTAATTGATGCGATTGATAAATGACTGCACAATAATATTGTGTACAGTCGATAATATATGTATATATACATATATACATAATTATATGCAGTATGTGTCCCGTTGAGTAACACGAGAAATGCAAAGATTTATTTTTCAAAGCACACGGACGTGCTATACGTAACCCATAATAATACAGATCTAAGTATAATTGTTCAATGACTCATAAGCTGACTTATCGCAAGAAACTCATTTCCGCGGGATGCCGCAGTATCCTTTTCAAACTCAACACGTACGGTCACAATTCCTCGCGCATTTTTCGAGTCATCGAGGGAGACGTATATTTCGCTCATCAACGAAAATGTCGAGAATATTAATTTTTTTATTAATCCAATTATCGATCGGATTGATTTTTGCCCAGCACAAGGATCAGGAGAGTCTTTGCGCTGCGCAACAGACGTGCACGAGTTGTTTGCAAACGCCGACGTGCGTTTGGTGCTCGGAAACGGTATACTTTTTTTTTAATTAAAAAATTCAATAATTAATTATTTTTCTAAATTCAATAATTAATTAATTAAGAAAAAAAATTATTATTTTTTATAATCCAATTCGTTTAGAGTTTCACGGACAAGGGTGGTCCACTGGTAAGATGCGTGACGAGAACTCAGTACGAGAGAGAACAAGGCTTGTGGTGTCCGAGTACAAAAGTGATGAATGACTTGTCCGAGACAATTATACTTAAGAATCAGCCGCTGATGTCAATGAGATCCAGAGAACCGATACAAGTACAACCACAGAGAATAAGTATTCGATTGAGACGAGGTGAATACAAATTAGCAATAATTTAATACCATCATTATTATTATTTTTTTTTATTTTATTTTTTTTCAGGCGAAGATCATCACGTGACCTTGAGATATAGTCAGGCACAGGATTATCCGGTCGATCTCTACTACCTCATGGATTTATCTGCCTCGATGGAAACGTACAGAGATCGTCTCTCGGGCCTCGGTCTTCAACTCGCCGAGGCAATGAGAAAATTAACCTCGAATTTTCGTCTCGGTTTTGGAAGTTTTGTCGACAAGGTCGTATTACCAATGACGAATACTCAAAGTGACAAGTGAGTCGAAATAATAAAAATTAACATTAAAAACAAATTTATTAATTCATTAATTTGTGACATTTTTTTTTTCATGAAAAATCGAATTTAGATTAATATCGCCCTGTGTTCTGGAATCGACCAAAGAACCTTGCGCACCACCTTATGGATATAAAAATCAAATGCCCTTGACGGAAAACATCGCACTTTTTAAGGTGAGAAATATTATTTTTTTTTTTTTAATATTTAACACGGTAGCAAAAATTATGATAATTTTTTGTATAGACTCGAGTACAAGAAGCTCCGGTTTCCGGTAATCTCGACGCACCGGAAGGAGGTCTCGACGCCATGATGCAAGCGATGGTATGCACGAACGAAATAGGCTGGAGGCCAAAAGCTCGTCACCTTCTCGTCTTCTCGACGGACGCGAGTTTTCACATAGCCGGTGATGGCAAGGTAAACCCCAAGTTTTAATTAATTCTAATAAAAATCGGTTATTTCCATTAATTCAATTTTTTTATTTATTTTTTTTTAATTCTTCGTTTCAGCTCGCTGGAATCGTCGAGCCCAACGACGGTCTCTGTCACTTGGACAAAGAAGGATTTTACGAGTATTCACTCCTGCAGGACTACCCCTCGATTTCTCAGGTAATAAATTTCCAAAAAAAAAAAATTAAATATTAATTTGTCGATCGGAAATATTCAAATTTTAATTTAATCAAAAATCCAAAAGCGTTCTTGTCGAATTAAAAATTAATAAACGCGAAGGAGAATAATTAAAATAATTAATTAAAACAAAATATATATTCTTAAGGCTGTCGAATGTTGAGAAAGTCACGTTTTTATCGTAGATTAATAGGAAAGCTCGTGAGCACAACGTAAACATAATATTCGCTGTACCGAGCCACAAGAACACGACTTATCAATTACTCAGTCGTCGTATCAGCGGCACTTCCGTCGGCTTGCTCGAGCACAATTCACAAAATGTCGTTGCCCTAGTGAGCAGCGAGTACGAGGTAAATTTTCCATAATAATAATAATAATAATAAACAAATAAAACAAAATTGATAAATTAAAAAACGAAAAAAAAAAAAAAAATTCTAGAAACTGGTGGATTCCGTTGAATTGACGGACAACGCGCCGGATTTCATAGACGTTAGATATTTCTCGAAGTGTCTGGATAAAAATGGTGAATTAAAGGAGAGAAGCGAGTGTGGCGGTCTTCGTTTAGGCAACGTCGTCGAATTTGACATCGTTCTGAAAGTAACTAAAATCAAATTTTTCCGAAATATATTTTGTTTTAAATAAAAAAAAAACACAATTTTTTAAATTCCAATAGGCAGTGGAATGTCCAAAGGACCGGAAAGATTGGCAGCAGACGATTCAGATAAAGCCACGCGGTGTCAACGAGACATTGACGATCGACTTTGAAATAATTTGCGACTGTGCCTGCGACAAGCCAGGACATCCGGTAAGAATTTTAATTAATTAATTAAATCAATTAATTGACTGTCTTAATTAATTAATTATCTATTTTAATTAATTAATTAATTAATTAATTAGCTATTTTTAGAAATTAATTTTTGTTTCAAGGACAATGAAATAAAGTCGAAACAATGCGAAAAACGCGGTGATCTCGTATGCGGCGTGTGCTCGTGTAAAAAAGGTTTTTACGGGAAACGTTGCGAGTGCGAGGGCAACGAGGTCGGTAAAAAGGGCGTTGAAATAACGGAGGATTGCAAGCCGGCGAACGAGACGTTGATATGCAGTGGTCACGGTGTTTGCAAGTGCGGTGTTTGCGACTGCGCACACAGGGCTAATCCCCAGGAAGTCTTTTTCGGCAAATACTGCCAATGCGATAATTTCTCGTGCAAGAGAACCGGTGGCCTGGTGACTATTTATCAATTTTTTTCGTTTTTTTTTTTCAATATTAATCATATTAACAATAATAATAATAATAATATGAAAAATTATTATTATTATTATTATTATTCAGGTCTGCGGTGGACGAGGTAAGTGCGAATGCGGCACGTGCAATTGCCTGCCGGGATGGGGCGGCGAAACGTGCGACTGCAAGGAAACCAACAGCACATGCACACCACCCGGCGATAACAGCGAAATTTGCAGCGGTCGCGGCGACTGTATCTGCGGTAGCTGCCATTGCCAGGAGAAAGACAGAATACGTTATTCCGGACAATATTGCGAGGAGTGTCCCGTACGACGAATTAATTTTTTTTTTTGTGAAAAATTTAAAACAAAATTGTGTTTCAATTTTCAAAATTATTTTCCAGACTTGTCCTGGACAACGTTGCGAGGAGCTCAAGGATTGCGTCGAGTGCGTCGTGCACAATGCTGGACGTCTCGTCGAGAGCGGATGCGCCATGTGTTATCATCAAATCGATATCGTGAGTTAAATTTTTTTTTTTAATTTCAAAATTTTGCAAATTTGTTTTTTTAAGCAAACAAATTTTATTTTTTTTCCCCAAAGGTTTCTAAAGTCGAGGAAGATCCTGAGAAGGACGCG
This sequence comes from Netelia virgata, assembly GCA_951802705.1. Classification (NCBI taxonomy): domain Eukaryota; kingdom Metazoa; phylum Arthropoda; class Insecta; order Hymenoptera; family Ichneumonidae; genus Netelia; species Netelia virgata. The sequence continues at coordinate 19,048,108 of OX637867.1, forward strand.
ATAACCGGTGCTCGTATTTGTCGAGCGCCCGGTGACGCCGGCTGCACATTTATTTTTAAATACGAATTGTATAGAGAGGGAACCGGCGGGGACATAAAAATATTTCAAATTTTCGCCCAGAAGGAGAGAGACTGTCCTACCCCCGTCAATGTTCTCGGTGAGTCGAAAATCGAAAAAAAAAAACAAAACAAAAATGTTCGATCGAAAATTTAAAAAATGTATTTTGTTTTTTGTCCACCCAGGTGTCGCCCTCGGTGTAATAATAACAACGGTAATTCTCGGTTTTCTAATTCTCCTGATCTGGAAAATTTTACTCATGCTGCACGATAAGCGAGAATACGCGAAATTCGAGAAAGAACGAGTGACTGCCCGCTGGGACAGAGTAAGAGATTTTTAATATTTCAAAAACGAAAGAAAAAAAAACTTCGAGAAATAATTCAAACTATCAACAATTAATATATTATTTTTTAATTTTCCAGAGCGACAATCCATTGTACAAACAAGCGACGTCGACCTTCAAAAACCCAACGTTCACCGAGACCCCAAAAAGTTGAATTCCATTTTCAAAAATTCCCCTCGATTTTCCCCTCGAAAACTCTCAATTTTTTATTTATCATCTTTATCGACAATTTAATTTATAGACTGATTAACAAACTCGAAGCAAAAGAAGAGAGAGAGAAAAACATATTGTAAATTAGAAGAAAAAAAAGAGCGATGTTAAATTTCGTCCCGGTAACTAGCGCCGTGGCGGATTCGCGAACTAAACTCGTCGGTAGCGCCATGTTGCTTAATTGCCGCATAATGAGTCGGCCAATCATCGCCTGGGATCTCGAACCACCCTTTCACGAGCAAAAAATAAAGAATACAAAAAATATAAAAATAAAAAAAAAAATAAAAAAAAAAAAAAATAAAACAACAAGCGGAGGTTGTTTTCCCCCACTTGGTCGACCGAGTCACCTGGTAAACGACCGGGCCGGCGCGTTTACCCGAAGCGCTCGTCAGCCAACCGGCGTTCTCGTTCCTTGAAATTCCTGTTTGACTCTCGATTCACTATCGCGTATATCATCGGGTTTGCGCGCAACCGCGGCATTTTTTTCACGTTTATATTGGCGCACGACGCGTTATTTAAGCGTCGAGTCGACTCGCCGTGAAATTGTACGAGAATTTCTCCCACCCCAGCCTCGCGTCACATTTTAATATCGAACGATAATTGGCTTATCGTCGTGAAAATAACTTCGTCATGTTTTCATTTACCTTATCATTTATTTTAACACGAATTTATAGAAATACGAACGTGAATTTGTTGAATTTTAATATAAATTTTAAAAATTCGAATTTTTGTTTCTTTTTTATTTAAAATTGTTGACTAGAATTGATTGTAACATTTTTTTACCGACGGAGCAGCGAGCTGGGCTCATTCTGTTCCCAATGTTTACAGCTTCGAAATGGCGTCGGTTCGACCGATGCAAAAATTTTATTTTTTACAAATTTTCCAATAAAAAAATCGATTTTTCCCAATTTCTATTTTTTTTTCTTCCTCAAAATTTCAAAAATCCTACAGACATAACAAAAAACAATTGAGAAATTCGTCTTATTTATCGATAATTCGAGCAGCTCGTGAATCGACGATAAAATTTGATTCGCGATCTCACGATTCGTTTTGTTTTGTTTTTTTCTTTTTTCTTTTAACGTCGAGTTCTTTTTATCTCTCTCTTCTCTCACGGTCTCCTCGTTTCTCGTCATCCCCGCACGACGATTGTTTCGAGACGTTGGAAAGCATTCGTGCGGTGGCGTTTTGCCCCTCGGGATCTCATACATAGGCAGAGGAGAAAGAGAAAGAGAAAGACAAAAAGAGAAAGAGAGAGAAAAGTTAGAGGTTCGTACTTTATCGTTCCTCCAAGCTCGTAAGACGCTCGTAAATTCGTCACCACTTGGAGCCTCTGCGTGGCTTCCCCCGTATAATCTCTTCAAGACGACCGAATATACAGTTCGCGTACCGAACCGATATTTCTCATTGGTCGAAAAATTCTTCCCCCTTTATTTTTGTTTTTTAACATCCCCCACTCTCTCTCTCTCTCTCTTTTACTCGTATCGCGAGATAAAACGTGTAAATTATAACCGAATATGCACGTATTATATAGCTCGACGTACTCGAGGGATATAAATTCGATTCGAGACGATATTTGACGCGATACGAAGAATAAATAATAAATTTCAATGTTTCATTAAAAAAACGACGAAAGAACGAAAAAATTGCAACAAGAATTATAAATTTTTTAAAATTTCACGAATGAGAAATAAGTTTCAAGGTCATTGGTTAGAAGTTCAAGGTCAAATTTTATTTAGCTCAAAATTCAGTTAGAAAAACGTGTTTGGGAATTTTGTCAAATTATCCCTTAAATAATACTCGAGAATTTTCATCGCTCTGTTTATTTACGTCTCGACAATGGAAAAAAAACAAGAGAGAGAGAGAGAGAGAGAGAAAGGATCTTTGAGAAGAAGCCTGCAGGGTAACGAAATTGTACGTAGAGACATATATAGATATAAAAATATGTTTGTAGGAGAAAGAGAGAGTCGAGGACGGGCGCGCCGGCGCTCCGCACTAAATCATCACCGCACGTCCGTTTCTTTACATTGCCAGGATTTTATTGATTATTTTACGGCCAGGAACATTGTAAATCTCTTCATCCTGGGTCGTGGGCCTCCGGCCTCGCGCCTCTCCTCTACGCTCGTTTCTATTCGACTATCTCACTCTCTCTCTTTTTCTTTCTCTCTCTCTCTCTCTCTCTCGTCTATATCGACAAAAAGGACGATCTCTCTCTTCTCTCTTTTTTCTCTCTCTTTCGTTCTCGCGAATATCCTGCCCTCGTCCAATTATAAACCAAGTTCTGAAACATTGTTACGATATTTCGGACGAGACGAATATTCAACCCCCTCGTGATCTTTATAGAACTGGACCGATGCTCTACGTCCTGGATAATGATGAATTATGTTTATTTTACTAATTTCTTGGCCTCGAATGGATTTCGGTTAACGAGCTCGAGTCTGTCGATTTTTTTTTTCAATTTTTTTATTACGAATATTTGTGAATTTTTTTTCATGCGTTGAGAAATTTTTTTTTTTTACTCACTCCTTTCGCACGAGGTCCTTTGACGAAGAGTCCAGGATGGCGAGAAACTCTGTTGCATCTTGGGAATTTGATCATTGGCAGTTTTTCATACCGAGACGATTTTTTTTCAATTTTTAGATGTAAAAATAAGGAGGAATTTTAAGACTGCGACGGTAAAAGGCACGAAGTACTTTGAGAAACTTTCGACGTTTTTTTTGTTTTAATCAATTTTAGGCTGCGTTGACTTATTTTTGACTGTGGAAAGTAAGAAAAGGGATGAATTGAAGGACTGCGACACTGATTGTGAGACGCACGAATCACTCTAAAAATCTTTCGACATATTTAAATTTTAAAAGTTTTTAAAAGCTCACTATTTTTCACGTTTTCACTGCCTTTTAATCGAGCACGCTTCACACAAAAGCAAACTCGAACGGCACACTGATCTATCTAAAACCAATAAGCAAGTAAACACAAATTTTAAACAATATTAAAAAATTTTAAAAACCGTTTTTCAAACTTTTTAGTTTTGGTTTGCGTTGACTCATTTTTAACCGTGGAAAGTGAAAAAGGAAAACGACTCGAAAGACTGCGACACTAAGACGCACGAATCACTCTAAAAAACTTTCGACTTTACCGCTATTTTCAAAATTATTATAAAAACCCTCACTATTTTTTAATCAACCCAAACAAACTTCACGAACTACACATTAATCCATCTGAAACAAAACAAAACGAAATAAAAACAGATTAAAAAATAATAATTCCAAAATATCGAGAAAAAAAAGGAAATATTTCGAATTTTTTAATGTTTCTTTGATTTTTTTTCCTAATAATCGAGGACTTTGTAGCGATCGATACGCGAGACTCGAACCTGCCAATAAGTGATCATTAATTTTATACCAAAGTGCCAATCACTGTAACTTCTTTCTCTCGTACCTGTGACGAGGTAGACACGTATGTGTGTTTGTGTGGCGATCGCCGTGCGCCTCTCGGCTCGTTAGCGCGCGTCCGTAAATCAAACCGCAGGGGTGCCAACCGCTAATATACCCCAGGCTCTCTCTCTCTCTCTCTCTCTCTCTCTCTCTCTCTCTCTCTCTCTCTCTCTCTCTCTCGTTCTCTCTCATACACACCAAAGAGTACGGTCGTTTCGAAGCGATTCACGCGGACGCCGGCATTCGGCCCCGGAGACGCGAAACCCCCGCGTGAGCAACCACCGGGCGCACGGTAAACGCTCGGAATATCTCATTCGATAATGAGTTCGTTAAATGGATTAATATTGTACGGCATAACAACTCCGCTCTTCCACTCGACCAATCCCAGATTCACGCGAGTATCAAAATGGCGCCGATTTCTCGGTCGTACCCGAAAACGTGTATTTTTAATTCTCGCGTTTGTTTTTTAAAAAAAGAAAAATAATTTTTATGAAAAAATTAATAATTTTGTTTTTTGTCGTTCGATTTTTTTTTAAATTGATTATTAATGAAAAAGTCGGGTAGAAAAATTCCTGATTCGAGCGAATATCAAAATGGCGCCGATTCCTCGGTCGTGCCCGAAAACGTGCATTTTTGTTTCTTGTATTTTAAAAACAAAAAAGGAAAATAATATTGACTAATTTGTTTTGAAAAATTCAAAAATATTTCGATTTTGATTTTGAGTCGATCGATTTTTTTAAAATTGATTATCGATGACTAAACTCGCATGGAAAAATTCCTAATTCGAGCGATTATTAAAATAGCGTCGTTTTGGGTTAAACAAATAAATAATTTTGTCCAAAAAATAAAAAAACAATTTTTTTTAAATCTCTCGATTACCAAATCGACGCAAGAAAAATTTCGTACCTCGCGAACCTCGCGGGCTACCAAGTGCAAGCTCGTGCGTAATTAATGATGCCGGTAATGAGCTGATTATTATTAATAATATTTAGCCCCGCGGGGTTAAGAAGCGGGTCGTACCCGCAGCAAGAGGGAAGATCATCGAGGAAGGTCGTGGCTATCTATGTGTTCGTTAATTGAATCTGCCAATCACCGTAATGAGCGTATCTCCCTGTCTGCAACTCCGCGAGTCCGTCGGCCATTGGCACCGGGGTGTGCGTTCTCAGTTTCGAACCAATTCCCTCTCCCTTAAAAAAAAAAAAAAAAACATCTCTAATTTTCTTTAACAAAAAAAATATTAAAACATAAAAAAAAAAAATCCCCAAATTTTCGTCGCACGAAAAAATTGAACGATAAAAATAAAAATAAATCGAGGCACGCGCGAACGTAAACGCCCAGGACATTTTACTTTTCTCAAAGCTACCGCGAAGGAACGAAGCATTAAGATAAAAATACATTACGCACTGTATTTAGAAACGAGATGAAAAAAAAACGAAAAAGAAAAAAAAAATAGATAAGACTCGATATCCGAAGAGCAAACCTACGGAAAAATCTCTCTCTCTCTCTCTTTCTCTCTCAAGAGAGTAAAATTCCTCTGCCTGGCGCCACTGGTTGAAATAAAAGTAGAAAGAACAGAAAAAAAAACAAGAAAAAAAGAAAAAAATTCTCTGCTAATCGTCGAAGTAGAATTTCGTCGTATCGGAGACGAAGACGAGGGTGGGGGAAGGGCGCTTCGTTTGGTTTAGTAGTCGCCAAGAGATCGATGCGTTTACTTATTGCAACGTGGAGCCGAGTGGTATAAGTAGCGATGATAAGACGACGGTGGACAAATGTTCACTCTCGTCGTCGACGATAAGAGAGAACCTTAAGGGGAGGGGGAGGGGCGAGTTCCTCGTAGTCACGAGCGCGTCGTCTTCTCTAATCTCCTTCAACCCTGATCCCCTCTCTTCTCGTCCCTCGTACAGTTTTCTCTCCTAATACCAAGCAATGGACCACCGTCGCATTCCTTGCGAGCCACAGGCTGACTCACGACACGTTGCGACGAAAAGTGTGATTTGTTTTCGGTGACAAAATTAACGAGACACAATATTGTCAAGTTAAATCGAAAGTTGGATGAATTAAGATCGAGAAGACATGAAAAATTATTCCATTCGATGAGAAATTGATCGAATTATTGCAAAAGTTTTGAAAGATTCTCAAAGTAAATTATTGGTGAAAAATATGTTGTTTTTTTCCTCGCGTCGATATGTCGGTTTTGTTCGTGGTTATCGTTACACGACGAGTAATCGATGCCACATTCGTGAGATGCTATCGAGTACGAAAGGGTTTACATTCTCGTCTGAGAGAGAGAGAGAGAGAGAGAGAAAGGGAACGAAGACGAGGAGAGAGATGAACCCTCGACGATACGAAGTTGCTTCGATTCTCGCAAATTTTTACGACCTACGTATATATATTTACAGCTGCTCTCATTATAAAAAAAAAAAAAATGTTATCATATTTTTTTCCTAACTTTATATAAAATTTGTTATATATATATTTTTTTTTTCATCCTACAAAGTTACATCGTGTGTAATATTAATATAATAACGTTACAGCATGTTATTGGAAAGCAAGAGGCTTGTATGAAGGGTTTTATACATTGTTATCGTACTTAAACGTACGACGAGAGTCGAGAGACTCGAGTGAACTACGGTCGCACACACGCACGAATAACGTTTCTCTCGTCTCTCGCTTCAACCCCTTTACCTCTCTCTCTCCTTCCCAGCCCTCTATTGCTTTTCGATCACTCTCTCTCTCTCTCTCTCTCTCTCTCTCGCTCTTTCTTGCTTCCATTCCATTATTTTTTATTCTTCAATTTCTTTTTTTTTCTGTTCTTTTTTTATATTTTTTTTTTTGTGCATTCGATATTCGCCTCTCTCGCTCTTCGTGAAAACTCGTTTCTTTCGACGCCCGATGCAATCTCGCGTGCAGGAATTAATAGATTAGCGAAGGGCACGTCTCCTCTTAATTCCATCCCATTACCGAGCCGAGACTCGGGCGCAGTTTTCGCATCGAACTTTCTTGTTGTGGTGATGGAGAGAGAGAGAGAGAGAGAGAAAAAGAAAGAGAGAGAGAGACAGAGAGAGAGAGAGAGAGAGAGAGAGAGAGAGAGAGAGAGAGAGAGAGAGAGAGAGAGAGAGAGAGAGAGAGAGAGAGCAAGGCGGACCCGGCCGATTACGCCAGATAGCCGAAATCACCGGTGGACCACGGAATTAGAGTGAATTGCACCTATACCATCGATTCACGAAGCTGTACGAAGAACCGACTGTACTTTATTCTTCGTATATACGATATATATATATATGAAAAACTTTCCATCGATAAAACGGAACGATCAATGTTGTCGATGATTTTTTATTTTTGAATTTTAAATAATCATTTCTTTCTTGTAGAAATATTTTGTTCGCGGAATATGTAGATTAATTAATGTGACTAATTGACAAATTAAACGGTCAGGATATAATCCACAAAATTGGAAAATAAATTAATCGATTAATTAATATTCCGAAGTTGGAATTAATTAGTCGATGGAAGAATAAATTTGATTATTGAGTAATTAACGTCATATTAGAAATATGTAGCGATCGGTCGATCGGTCGATCGAATCATAAAATATGAAAAATTAAATTAGCGTAATAATTAAAAAAATAACAAATCGATCGATCCGTCGATAAATCGATCTTAAAAAAAAAAACAAAAATTATCTCCCGTCAAATTACACGCAAAAAGTGATCGTCGAGGTCCCGAAACACGCGTCTACGACACTCTCGGGCGAATTTAGTCGAGACGAAAGCCGGAGACCAATTTGCGAAATCCCGCGGCGCCATGTACGGTCGTAAGGGTGATTTTACTGACGAGAGGACGAAGAGGAGACCCACGTGTCCCAAAGTGAGTCTCGACCGAAACAACGCGTTGTTCGAAGAAGAGTAGGAACCGAGGAAAAGAGGTACGAGCCAGCTGTAGCGCGATTTTTTTTCGGTATTCACGAGACGCATGCGCGTGAGTCGAGAATTTTACCTCGGGAGTTTCTCAAAGAAATTGTTTTTTTTTTTTTTTTTTTCGACGTTGCTGACTTTTGTTCCAGAAGGTGTACGAGAACATCTCTCTCTCTCTCTCTCTCATGGTCAATACCTTAAGGGTGTATTTGTGAGAGAGCCTCACGTATTCTCACCGAAACAAATGCTTTGAATGAAAAACGGTCGAGATCGCCACGGGGTAGAGGCGGGAGTCGAGAATGGGCCAATAACTTTGCGAGCTTATGTTTGTGGATAAAAGACAGGGGTACTTTGGCGTTACGGGCGCCGGGGCCGTATTATGCTGTATGGTCCGAGGCGTTATTTCTTTTTTTCTGTCCTTCTTGATGCTTTCGAGCTTTGCCCCGTTCTTATATATCTATATACGCAACCTATACGTATCTATAAAAAATAATAATATTCATATATGCTATTATCGTGAATGGTAGAAATTTGTTTTTGTTTAGCGTTTTTTTTTTTTAAAGAGCGTTCTTTTTTATATAATTTTTTGTATATTGTTAAGAAATTAAGAATATCGGTTAAACAATGAAAATAATTATTTAATTAATTATTGAAATATAATTCAATAAAATTTTGTTTTTTATTTCCATTTTCAATTTTCCATCGAAATTATCCCTCGTGTTGAAAAGATAATTCAGAACGTGTCGGGCTATATGAACGACCTACCCGTGGGCGATTTAGATGGAAAATTAATAGCGCGATTCGTATCACGTAAAATTGTTTTTTTTCCTTGATTCGAACGAAAACGAGTGATTCTTCTTCGGTTGGAAAAAAAACGGAGTGATAGACGCAACGATTCGAGGCGTTATTTATTTTGTTCTCTCTCTCTTGATGCTTTCGAGCTTTGCCTCGTTCTTATATATCTATATACGCAACCTATACGTATCTATAAAAAATAATAATATTCATATTCGCTATTATCGTAAACGGAAGACATTTTTTTTTAGCATTTTTTTTTGTGGAGAGCGATCGTTTATTACGTTTTTTAAAATATAATTTTGTGTATATTGTTAATAAATTAACAATATCGATTAAACAATTAAAATAATTCTTTAATTAATTATCAAAATATAATTCAATTATAAAAATTTGATTTTTATTTCAATTTTCAATTTTTTATCGAAATCATCCCTCGCGTCAAAAAAAGAATTTAAACCGTGTCGGACTATACGAACGACCTACCCGTGGGGGATTTAGATGGAAAACTCATAACGCGATTCTTATCACTTAAAATGTTTTTTTTTTTTTTTTTTTTTTTTTTTTTTTTTTTTTTTTTTTGACGATTCGAACGAAAACGAGTGATTCTTCTTCGGTTGGAAAAAAACAGAGTGATACACGCCACGCCGTTGAAAGTCAGCCCGTGAGTGTATTCGTGTGTGTAGAGCGTCTCGCGTATACAAGAGACGGGGTCGCGGGCTCCCGTGGCGCACACCGGGCTTCGACACCCACACGCCGTGTCGCCTCAGGAAACACATAAATTAAAAACACATCTACGGGGCGAAACGTCGCACGGGGGCCAAGCCGCAACGTTATTATTGTCGTGAAAACGTTCCTCGGTCATTTTTACTCTCTCGTACGATCCCGTGGCTCCCGACACTCTTGAGGACAGTCTCTCGCCGTTGACCTTTCTACACGAAGGAAAAAGAAACAATTTTTTCGACAAAAAAAAAACATTTATTTTAATGCAAGAAATTTTTTTTTTATATTAAAAAAAAACATTTTCAACGAAAAAAAAGCGTAAGATGGTACGAAGAATTTTTGTTGTTGTTTTTGTAAATTCGAGGAAGAAGAGAAAATTGTTTGCTGGGGGAAAAAAAGTACGTAAGAAATGTAAATGAAAATACGAGGAAGTCAGTGAAATTTGTTTGTTCGTTTCTTTCGTTTTGTATGCAAAGGGTGCGTTTTTTTTCAATATTGACGATAGTCGATTTGCGCCTCGCTGACTCGTTAAGAATTCTCGAATTTTTGTTCTCGCGTACGAGAGAACGCGAGGCTCGCGTGAACCGGAGAAATTCAATGATCGTTCGCGTACGAAGACGAGAAGGATATTGGAAAAAAAGAAAGCGAAAACGAGCCTGAGACACGCGGGCTTTTTTATCGTAGGAAATAAATCGTGATTGCACAAAGCGCTAGCATTTTTTTTAAACATTCGTAATTTAATTTTTCAATTCTGAATTCTGTTCTTCATTTTTAATTGTTAATCTTAATTATAATTTTTAAAAATATATTCTAATTAAAGATTTTTATTTTTCATTTCATAAAATCGTTTTATTTAATTTTCGTGAAAGATAATGAAGACTCGAGTGTTCCTAAGCACACGATAATTATGAGAAAGCTAGGATGGATGGAGAGGGGAGTCTCTGGGAAAAAAATAATACCTCGCTCAAAAACGATTTCACGGTCGATTTACCACGAGCGTCTAATTCCATTGCATTTGTACATCCTACAATATAATAGAAGAAACCGATTATCCTCCGAATATTCGCGTACTTTATAAACGAGTCTTGAAAAAAAAAAAAGAAAAATTCATTCGATAATTACCACGCGCGAGGATCCGTAACGATTTCCAACTGGCGAAACGAGACGACGACAGGCCGGAGAAACGATCGAATTACGATGTCTCGGGAGAGGAAAAATGTTTTTTTTCTTTTTTTTTATGTCGAACTAAAAAAATAAATAATATTTTAGGGGTTGAGGGTGAGTATTAAAGGCAAAGACTCGATCTCGTACGTTCGAACTGAAATTGGTCGAGAGGACAGCGTTGGCCACCTGCCACTCGTGTACGACCGCATGCCCTTTTTTTTTTATTTTTTATTTTATTTTCACGTTCGTGTACCCCGCGTATGATATACCTTGTAACGTAACGACGAAAATTGCTACGTACTGTAACACGAACGATTAGCAGAGATCACTTCCGGTTGATAATAATCACGTTGGACGATTATAATAATTTTGGGACACGATGACTTTAATCGAAAGACGATTCAGACGAAACGATCGAGATATTTTTAGAAATAACGAAGGTTGGAATTATCGAGGGGATGAAAGAGATGGAAGTCGCAAGGGTGAGATAAAAAAAAATTGTTTTTTTTTCTAAAATATTTTTCAAGGTCACGTGAAGAAAAAAAATGATGGGGGATGATTTTTTCTATTTTTTGTTCTCATTCGTGAATTATTACGACGATAAAAAGTGTAATAAAAATTTGTCAGTTGCGAGACGAGAGGAATAATACAAGTGAATACAATTTTGTCGTCGTTGCATGAAGAAGGAGGGAGGGTGAGAAGGGGTTGGAAAGTTGCACTCGAGAGGTGGCGGAGACACGTCGATTATTTATTATCGGCGGGTTTCGCGCGTTAAAATATTTATGCGTCTCTGCCACCGTGGACGATGCGCAACGCGTTAAGGTGGGCGTCTCGTCCTCGTACATTTTTTTCTTCTTTTCAATCAGAGAAAAAAATAAATATATATATAAAAAAAAAAAAATTGTTTTTCTTATTTTCAATCAAATTACGAAAAATCATGTTTCTCGTGTTATTTCTTTGTCCACGAGGGGAAAAAAATCGACCTACGCCACGTTTTTTTCTTCTTCCCGACGAGATCTCGTCGAACGAGCGAAAACGCGAGGCGAGAAAAATTTACGAGCCACGATTTTATGATCTTTGACACACGAAACGATAAAGAAAAAAAATATTATATAAACCCCGCCCGAATAATATAGAATGATAATTCGATACGAGACAGGACGATAAGCGTATATTTGCGAATAAATGAAAAAAATAAATAAAAAATAAATAAATAAAAAAAACATTAACACGCGTTCGAAAAAAATATCCCAAGAAATAACGTACGCGTCGATTAGCATTGTGTACTCATTATAATTTTTATTTATTTATTATTTTTTTTCGCCGCCTGTGCAGTAAAGCTTAGCGAGTTATTAAATAAATATAGCCCGGGATAATTTGCATATCGGAGAAGGCGTGGCAAGAAATTCTCTATAACTGTACCCAATAAATATCTTTCTCATTGATTGGCCTGTCGGCATAAAAATACAGCGTCCGCTCTCTCCCCCCTACCCTTGACTCTTGGCTCAAAAAATATAAATACACAAGCGCCATCGAGGCATTAGCATGATTTTCGTAGGAATCCTCTTAAGGAACTGACAAGAACGAAAAAAGAAAAGAAAAGAATTTTTAATAATTTGAAAACAAAAAAATCAATTTCACAATTATGCATTTTTTTGTATTTATTATTATTATTCTTAATTGTATCAACGTTTCTAGCGAGAGAGATATTGGACTGATTTTTTTATTTATGAACAATTAATGCAAATATTTCATTACGAATTTTTTTTTCCTTTTTTTTTTTTTTTGGAAGGCTCTTTTTTAATGAAAATTACGAGACGTTTCGAGAGACTGCGACTGGGCAATAACGTGAATTCGGACGAATATTGTACATTAATGTGAGATATATTCATGGATACCTGAGAGAGAGAGAGAGAGAGACGAATGGGGAATATATTTAATAAATATAGATATATATTTGATTCTCGTTGCCAGCCGGTCGTTAAAGACTAAAGTATGGGAATATTATTCGAGATGAAGTATAGAAGGTTCGTTCCACGAAGTTAACCCCCGTATAGAACAAATATTAATATTTTCGTGTGTTTAAAGCGTAGGGACGTCGATCAGCTACTTATAATGCGAGAGAGGGAGAGAGAGAGGGAGAGAAAGAACGACTGTGTGACGCGCCGACGAAGGCGTGGAAACTACAAATCAGAGAAAACGAAGAAACAAAAAAAAGAAAAAGAAAAAAAATCTCCACTAATGCGAGGAGATCGATCATTAACCCTAGGAATTATTTGTCTCGAGAGAAACTGTGAAAAAAAAATAAGAATTAAAAAAAGTTGAAAAAATGTATAATAAATTTTTGAATTAATTTTTCTTTTCTTTTGAAATAATCGCGAGACTCTCGTGGTGTGTGGGAATTATTCGAGTCGAGAGAAAATTCGAAAAAATGAGAAATAATAATAAAAGAAAAAACAAAAATTGTATAATAAATTTATGAATTTTTTTTTTTTTTTTAATTCTTGTATAATGCTTATGGGAACTTCTTCGAGCCGGTGGAAAAAAATCTCGGACACGCCCTCGCGCCGCTGGAGTACACGAGCGAGAAAAAAATTATCCCGAGTTGCAGTTTCTCTCGTTCTGGACCGAGAGAGAAAGAAAGAGAGAGAGAGAGGGAAAGATATGTGAATCCTAATTTAATTAAGACAGACCGGTTATTAACCAGGAGAAGTCTGTTCCTCTGCCTCGCCTCGTTCTTCTCGACTCCCAGCACCCGCAACAAATTTTCGAAAACCACTAAAAAAACAAACAAAAATTCAAAAAAACCCCCAATTTTATTAAGAAAAAAAAATCATAATATTTTCCAATTTTTAATTATTTCACCTATTAAAAAATCATTCGTTATCAATAAAAATCGATGGATTTTATTCTCAAAAAATCGTTTCGATTCGCTAAAAACAAAAATTTTAATCAATGAGAGAAAAAGAAAGAGAACTCGGAGCGAATGGAAAAGTAAATTCGTGGACCCCCCGTAGTGGTCTCGTATCGAATAGAAATATATATATATATATATATATACATCTGTTAAAAGGAGAAGAAAGAGAAAGAAAAAAAAAGAAAAAACGAAATACACAGACAAACGTGAAACGCCGTTAATATTCGAGTTTACGAGGGAGGAAGGTATCTTCGGGTTGCGCTACGGCGTGTATAAAGGTCTCTACGGTGGCGTGGTCGTCTAATACACTAAACGGGCCTCTCGGATATTCGTAGTCGTCGCGGTCTTTGGTCTTTGTCGCGAGACAAAAAAAATAAAGATAAAAATAAAAATAAATGTAAAAAAAATTTATATGAGAATAGAGTGTCTCTCCCTAGACCGCGCGAGAGCAGTAATTCGATAATATAGGGTTATAGCGGCGCCAAAGCCTTCTCTCTCTCTCTCTCTCTTGCCTCGAAATTCATAACTTTGTTTATTTCCATTAGAAAACGACCGTGACTCTCGATTCTCCTTCGCGCACAAATATATATTTCATCTCGGGCGTAACGGTGGGTCTATCTTCTCTTCTTCGATTTTCTCGAGAGAAATCGTGCGAGAAACATCGAAAAACAAAAAAGTTATTCGCGAAATCGATAACGAACCAATTATTATCGATTTTATCCTAATTAATTTTTTATATTAATTTTCATTTAATTTTCAATTAAAAGAAAAATATTTGTTAATTCGGAAAAATATTTTAATTCAATTAAAATTTCATGTAAATTTCTATCCTGATGATAATCGATTAGATCGAATTATCAAAAAGCTGATAAGAATACGAGAGAGAGAGATAATTAAACGATGAAACAATCTCGTAAAATAATCGATTAGCGTATTATCGACTTTTAATCTCGTTCTTCATAATATATTTATATCGATACGAAGAAAAAAAAACAAAAAAAAGACGCAAAACAAAAATTCTACTCGCATATTTTCGCGATCTCGTGCGTGCACGTGGCTTTACGATAATATATCAAACTCCCATTTATATCTATATACCAAACGTTACACCAAGCTTCGTCCTTGTTTCTCTTTCGCTCCGGCTGTCAGCGAGCCCGTTGAAATATCGTCTCGGCGAACTATCCGGCGTTCGATAATTAGTTTACTCCTCATTACGAGACTCGAGGGCCCCGGATTATTAGGCGCATCAGCAGGCACTCGAGGTTCGCGTAGTGGCCGAAAGCAGCTTCGAGATATTCGAGGCCGAGGGAAGGGAGAATTCGTGTACGAAAAAAAAATAATAAAAAAATAAAAAAAAAACAAATATATAAAAAAATTTGTTTTTTTTTTAAATTAAAAAACGAAGCTCTAATTAACCGAACGTTTAGGGGGTTAGTCGACCGACCACGCCCACCGAACGATACCGACCAGCGCGTACCTGTAGTCGTTTATACGAGATGCTTGTTTTTTTTTGTTTTTTTTTGTTTTTTCATTTTTTATTTTATTTGATTTGTTTTCTTTCGTTTTCTCGGGGTATCTATAATATGTACATAAGTCACGGTTATGCTGATGTGCGACGGTCGACTTTGTAATTAAAAATTCGACACATTTCGTCTCGTCAATATTTTTACTGTTTTTGAATTTTTTGTTTTTTGAAATATTTCACGGTGAAAAAAACGAGGGTGATAATAATTTTTGATTAACAAAAAATGAGATACGAGAGAGAGAGAGAGAGAGAGAGAGAGAGATGGCTTCTGCGCAGTGCGAAGAAGCGATCTCTGTTAATCATCGCGTAATTAACGTCGAGGCGATCGGCTAACGAGATAAAGAGGGCGCTCGACTTTTTCAGAAACTTCATCCCAACCCTCTCCCTCTCTTCGTTCGTTTCGTGCACACGAAATTGGCTCAATATCGATCCTCGTTAAATAATTCAACAAAATAATTATCAAAATAATTTGTAATTAAAACAAATAAAATAACAAATATATTTTCGATTATTCAAAACAAAATTTTCCTCGCCACGAAAAACGATCGCCACGAAAATCGAAAAATCGTGTAAATTCATTTCAGCTCGTTCAAAATTCTTCAAGAACCGTTAATTTACCCCAGGCGTTAAAAACAAAACACGTGTATTCATTAATTAATCTAAAATACGACGAAAAACAAGAAAAAAATATAGAATATTAGCCATAGTCGATGTGCGCATGCGCATAAGCGGACAATACTTGTGCAGCGAGTGGGCCAGTGTAGCGAGAGAGAGGTTGAGAGGGGGTGAGAGGGGGTTGAGCGTGCGGGGGGGCGTTACCCGGCATTCCTCGGTAAATTAACTTAGCGGGCGGAAGAGAGAGAGAGAGAGAGAGGTCTCACACAGCTCGCCGCTGCGCAGGCGCGACCAGTCTCTCCTCTCTCTCTCCCCCCTCCCGCCACTCGACGACCTCACTCGCTCCCGCCAAATATTCATTTAAAAAGGTAAATGCAATTTTGCCGTTTTACGTGATTGAGATAATGCCCTCCGATTAACTGCTGGCTGCTGTTGGGCCCGGTTTCTTGCTGCTGCTGCTGCTGCTGCTGCCTCCCTTTTTTTCCTCTCTCAACCCTTTATCCTGTGCGCCCTTCGCCGCTTCTTATTTTCCTTCTCGCCCGCTCTTTTTATCGCCCTATGCTTCTCTTATTCACAATAAGGGACGATCGAGGGCTGATTCTTCTCCGACTATATATTTTTCAACTCTCTCTTAAAAAAAAATTATTTTTTGAAAACAAAATTTAAAAATTAAAAAAAAAAAAAATTGTTTATTTTTTTTTTTTTATTTTGCTCGAACACGTCTCGTCTCATCCCTCTCGCTCACGGTAGCCAACTCGTCATTACCCCAAATTCAAGATCGTTCTTCTTCAACGAGAGAGAGAGAGAGAGAAAGGGAGGGAGGATTCCCTATTTTCCCCCACCACAGCCACCTCGGTGCAAATGTGCGTGCGCGCGCTCATTCTTCTCGGTAGGCCTCAATGCAATTTTCGATACGTGCCTGTGCTTCCTTGATGGAGGATGAAGGACGAGGGGAGAGACACAATGTTTTGCGAAACGAGAAAAAAATACACGTGCCACGAAAGTGAGGATAAAAAAGAGAATTTGTAAAAGAAAAATAACGATTTTTTTTTTGGTAATTTGCAAAAAATGAAATTCATTGAGCAATTTTATCGCTATAAGGTTGTCTCGCTCGAGAGGTATTTCAATAAATAATTAATTTCGAAGGCTCGGTGTGTGGATTTTTATCTATTTTGAATTTTTAAGAAATTACTCGTTGATTTTTTTTTTTTTTTTTTTAGTCATTAATCATCATTAACCCGGCTAATTCGGGTTCTACGGAACGTTTATCCCGGTTGAATAATTATTTCGGGCGATGAACGTGGCAAGCTCGTGTTTCTTTTCCTTTTCGCGGAGTAAAAAATTCATTTTTTATTTTTATTTTTATTATCGACGTTCGATAAAAAGAAAACGAAAAATAAAAATTATTTTCGATATTCGATCGATACAGGCGTAAAGCACGTTTCTACCAAGTGGCATGATTCGCGCCCGAAAGAAGTTCACTAATTGCCGCCATTCGTCGAGTGTAATTTTTTTTTTTTTTTCTCGAAAAAACTTAAATTTTTATTTTATTTTTTATTTTCTCTCTCGTCTTGACCGGAACGTTCGCGTTATTGATGAGACTCGTTAAAGAGCTCTCGGTAGTGCGGATCATTTCTTCTTCCTTTACCTCTCCCCTCGAACAATTTTTCATCCCTCATTCTCTCTCTCTCTCTCTCTCTCTCTTTCTTCGGTCTTGACCGCGTATTTTGCTCGAGCCTTTTTCTCATCTCGTCATGCACGATACACACACCGTACGTATTTTAAACTCTGACGAGCCGAAGATCGACCGCTCGTAATTTTATATACGTATATATTACGCCCGGTACGTTTCATTAGTCAACGACAATCAGAGACGATACAGGGTGTTAAACAATGAAGCCTTAATTTCAAGAAGCCGCCGCGTTTCACAATGAGCTTATCAGCCACGTAGGTTCCTCCTGGCTTTCTCGAGGCCACCTGCGTTTTTACATTTTTCTTATTATATATTACATTAATATTTATTAATTTCTTAAAAATTAAATTTTTTTTATTCGAGCTTGAAATATTGACGATGAAAAATTAATATTGGTTCGATTTTGCTCGATCGATGAAAATTCGGAGAGGACTGCGATCGTAAAAGTGACGAAAGTACTTTGAGAATTACTCAACCGCTCGGTTCCATATTCCATTTTCTCTCTCATCAGGGAGAGATTTTTTTTTCTTCTTCAATGTTATATCAAAAAGAAGAATAAGAATAAAAAGAGAAGGAAAATACGAAACTCTTGACGAGAAAATACCTCAAAGTGATGATGCCTTGGTGTTAACACGATCTCGAGTTTCTCACCTCGCGAGAGATGATCGCCAGCGTATCTCGAGTGTCATTAACGCCGCTCTCGCAGACCGCGAGAGACGGAAAAGACTAGCGTGGAGAAAAAAAGAAGAAAAAGGAAAACAACGGATGGAACGAGAGGGTCGTTGAATCAGCACGTGGTCATGCAACATTGCACCGTGCACCGAGAGAGCCTCGACCGCGATGTAGGTATTATCATTATCGTTATTATTTACTCGTGAAAAATTCATCGCAGGACCAACGAATTTTATACATTAAAAAATATTCATCAATTTTTTTCTCGAAATACAAAAAATCCTGAAAAACTAATTAATGAAAAAATTCAATAATTAAGAAGATTTTTTGATCCCTCGTTGGTTTTTTCATCAGCTAATAAATAATTCTAGAAATTGTTCCTTCAAGAGTAAATATTAATTGTTTTTCAAAAATTCACACAGGACACGTGCGACCCCGTAAATAATTTTCGATCGTGCCAGAGGGATTTTGTGCTCGCGACCGTGTTGGTAAATCCGTTATGTACGTTGCCTTCAACGTCCAGTCGTGGCATAAGCTGGCACGGAGAGAGAAACTGCGTCGGCGTCGGAAGGCAAACGCGCAAATTACTAACTGTGATTGCGGCATCAGTAAGAGAGAGAGAGAGAGAGAGAGAGAGAGAGAGAGAGAGAGAGAGAGAGAGAGAGAGAGAGAGAGAGAGAGAGAGAGAGAGAGAGACAGAGAGAGAGAGAGAAAAATGAAGAAAGAGAGAGAAAAATGAAGAGAGATACTTCGTGATACTAATGACGGACAGTCGGATGAACGGACGAGGCAACACTCTCTCGTGGCGAATCGCAAACAAGGTCGCGGTTGTGAACGCAGTTCGCGAACCTGGCGCTATATGACGAGATAGCTCCTCTCCCCCCCCCCCCCTCTCTTTTCCCTCTCTCACTAATCTTTCCCACAGAAGGGTGTAAACCGCAGGCTCTCCTCCGCACAAGCACCGTGATGAGCACACGGACACTCGGGTAACGTACGGGATGTAAACAAAAATAAATAAAAAAAAAAAAAAAAACGAAAAATCCAAAATTGAAAATTTCCAAAAAATAATAAAATTTGACAAAAAAATAAATAAAAAATTCTAAGTTTCTTAACAAAATTTGAAAACGAAAAATGGAAATAAAAATAATAATGAGATAAAAATAAATTGAAAAATACAATAACGCGACACACGTCGCGGAGAATGTATTCTCGCAATGTTTTTCTTTGTTTCTTTTGCAAAGAGATCTCATCGTGACGGGGGGAATATGAGGGGAAAAAGAGGCCCCGTTGGCGAGCTGGGTCCTGGTTATTTATTTCTCAAGTGAATTTTCCCACACGGGGTGTAAACCGCAAGGCGCTTTGGTGCGTATAGCGAGAAACGACCACATCACAGGAGAAACGCTTTGACGCGCAGCGTCTTTTCAGTATTTGAAAATTTTTTTTTTATTTTTATTTCATTTTATATATTTTTTATTATTATTATTATTATTATTAATATTATGAGCCTTGGCTCTAACGTTTCGCACAATATCGGTGGTCTCGGGGTATAAACTTTGCCCGTAAGTATTTCGACCCGACTTTACTGCTTTTTCATATTAAATTAAATATTTATTTTCGTATATATTTCCTCTCATTCATCGATTCGAAGCAACGAAACTCGCGTGACGAGGATTACACCTCGTAAAATACGAGAAGAATGTTAAAAAATAATCTTCCACGATTTTTTTCTTATTCGAAATAAAAGAGAATTTTTTTTTAAATCGCTCGAATCAGAAAATCGATCGATCTATTTTTATTTTTTTCCCCTCCAGCTCTTTCCTTATCGAATAAAATCTTCGCGAATAATTACACCACCGTGTCTCTCGAACCGCGTAAATAAAAAAAATGAAAAAAAAACAAAATAAAAAATCGTTTCGCCGACGTCTCGTTTAACCCGATGATCGATGTTTAATCTCTTATCAGAGAATCTTGTCATCGATAACCGGGCTCGTACTAGGTACGTGTCGAAAGAAGTTCGAGAGACGAGGACACGAGAGGGTTGAATCTCTCGTTTTCTCCCTCTTATATTGGCCCTGTCGTCGACGTCGACGTCTTCGAGAAAAGATCGTGAGATATAGCTGGGCGAGGGATCGGTTGAGATTGTTGCACGCGTTCTCTCGGGTGGACAAATTATCCCCTCGTGTACTTATATACCTCTCTCTCATCTCTCGTCGGGCGTCAAGGTCTCACACTTTCATTCTTCTCTCTCTCTCTCTCTCTCTCTCTCTTCGGTTTATAAGGATGAGCGGCGAATCAAGCGCAGGCGCGAAAGAGTTGCATTTTGTACATAATGATCTGCGGTTTGTTGCGAGATTGAAAAAAAAAAGAAAAAAGAAAAAGAAAAAAAAACACTTGAACGTTCACATACAAAATTAGAGACGTAATCGAGATCCTGTTAAACTTAAAAAAAAAAAACAAAGAAATAATAATTATTTTTGTTAAACCCTTGTGACAAGGATGTGCAAGAAAAACTCCCAAATAAATAATTATTTTTGTTATTAACAAAAATATATATGTATAAATATCGATTTTCGAAAATAAAATTTTCGATCGATCGAGATATAAAAAAATATATTGTGCGAGATTGAAAATAAAATAAAATGAAATATTGTGCGTGTGTTGAATATGAAAGAATTTATGTGTCGAAGGTGAGAGGGGAGAGGGAAGTGCGGCGGCAACGGCAGCAGCGAGCCGGTGTAAATGCAATCAAGAAGGCCTCAATTAGACCGTCACGCCGTGCATCCCTCATCACCCGAGTGGCTGGTCCTGCCCTCTTGCCGATTGTTTCGCCTCACCTTCGCCACTATGTCCTTACCTCATTGTATCAAATCTATACATATATATATAGTTAGTAAATTTATATGTCGTTATATAAAGCAAAAAATAAAAAATAAATTTTTTAAAAATTATTATTGTAATAAAGGTCACGCGTCGATTAATTTGAAATTTGAAAACCTCACCTACCTTACCATCACATCTATACATATATATAGTTAGTATGTATATTATATATATGAGTTGGTGTATAATGCAAAAAATAAAACAATTTCTTTTTAATACGCATTGAATTTTTAATAATTTTTTTTTAAAGATTGTTATTATTGTAATAAAGGTCACTCGTCGATTAATTTGAAATGAAAAAACAAATGTTCGATTGTTGGTAATTAAGAAAACTGAGACGGATGTTGAAAAGATGAAATTACCAGCGAGGAAAAAGGACGAGACGAGGGTGAGAGAGAGAGAGAATTCTTCGAGACGCAGCGACAGGCAATTTGCATGAATCTCGAAGAGAGATGATAGCCCGAGAAGAGATCAAAAGTCGCGAGGCCCGCGTTTGAGAAGGCCAATGGAGAGAGGCTCGAGAGCGCTGGGGAGAGATACGTTAATCGAGTTAGGTGCGCGCACTACGGGCCGTGTGTATAAACCCTCAATTAGGGGATTGTTGAACGAACCGAGAAGGCAGAGACTCTGCTTTTGCTCTTTGCCTCGTCGTAATTTTTTCTTATTTTTTCTTTCGCTAAATCGACAATTTTTTCAAACATCGTCGAATTATCGAACGATTTTTTTAAATAACGTTTTACGTTAAAATTGTTAAACAAATCGTACGGATTGATTTTTTTTTGCGAACAATATTTTCAAAAATTAAACCAAACATTTCGATCGATTGTTCAAATTTATAATTTTTATTTTTATTTATTATAATTAATATTTTATAATTGAAAAGATAAATTGCAAATTTAAAAAGAGATTTTTCGAGACGACGGGAAAGAAAAAATAAAAATTACGAGAGACTGGATTATCGAACGTTGGAAGATGGAGCGATGCGTGTCGCGCGGTGTAAAACGTCGCTGGGTAATGAAGGGTTTACTAACTAACTGTTCGAGAGTTAGGACGAGATACGAGAAGAGCAAAAATTTTTTTTCGAAACAAAAAAATGGACAAAAATGAAAAAAAAAACATTTTTTTTACACGCCGAAGCGTCTTCTCTGCCTGCGGCGACTGTGCGTAATATAACGTCGATTTGTTTACACCGTAGTAATTTGCTAATGGCGGGACTCTGAGAAAAAGGGCAACTCGATCGTTCTTTCTCTCTCTCTCTCGCATTTATTCGCGCGATGAATTTGGAAAACGATGCCGTGTGCGCGTGGTCTGCATGTCGAAAGAGGCCGAGGAGGCATCGATTTCATCATCGCCCGTGCAAAAAAGAAATTGGCGCTGCCTGTCTTCGATTTTACCGTTTGTTTTTTTCCTCTCTTTAATAAAAAAAAAATCAAAAAATAAAACGATCGTGAAATCGACAGTGAGAATTATATGGAAATTTGGAAAATCAATTTTTTGTTGTTTAAATATTTAACGATTAACGTTTATCGTAAAATTGAATCAATAAAATTCAATTATGAAATAATCCCAAAAAAATGGAATTGATCGTCGATCCATATTCGAGCATCGGTCCATCGTGTATAAATCTCCATCAGTATTATCTTATAAAAACAAGGGCAAATTCTTTCCGGTACAAATTTACAACCTCTCTCTCAAAAAAAAAAATAAACGATCGTGAAATCGACAGCAAAAATTATGGAAATTTCGAAAACCAATTTTTTGTTTTCAAGTATCGATAAATAATAATTTATCGATTAACGATTATCGTAAAATTGAAACGTTCACGATTATTGAATAATTTTCAATTATGAAATAATTCCCAGAAAAGAAAAAAACGAAAAATTAAAATGAAAAATTTGCGATTGATCTCGTCGATCCATATTCCAGCATTCTCCTGGTCCATCGTGTATAAATCTCCATCAGGATCTTATAAAAACAAGGGCAAATTCTCTTCGGTACAAGTTGCAGCCTCCCTCTCATTCACATATTTATAGTCTCGACTATCACGTTCGGTCCCAAGAGCGGAAATTCTCGTCGTGTCCCAACGTGAGATTTATCGTTTGCCGATCTAGTCTCGATTAACACTCTCGGAGCGTGTCCGTTCGATCCGGCTAATTAGCTTTACGAGCATTAATGGCCCGGGGCACCATTAAACTATAAAATATTTAAATAGCCACGTAGATACGTCCGGGGGCTTCTCGGTTCGAGATCGACGAAGAGGCGTTCCTCGAGTCGACCCTCTCTCTTTTTCTTTCTCTCTTGCGATATATCGTACACGTTACACCTTTAATACACTCGCGAGATTCTCGAGAGACTCTCGAAGTTAACGGAGCGCCGTAAGAGCGCAGCGGCGGCCGATGGAACTAAATCATCGCCTAGGATTAAACGTTATCCCAGGTGCTTCCTATTATTATTATTAAAATGTTTTTCTTCTTCGCGATGGTATTTTCCTTTCCATCATTGTCCATGGCTTTTACATTAATCACACCGTTACGACCGTTTTTATTTTTTTATTTTGTTTTTATTGTTATATCGAGGGGCTAATTGAATTTTCAATATTTACGTCCCTCGGTTCGAGAATAAATCAAACTGGCGCTTGAAAATTGGAGACAATGAAGGTGAGACTCGTTGTTGTTGTTCTTGTTTTTCTTTTTTATTTCGTCCTTCGACAATTATTCGTTTATTTCATTGCAACAAAAGAAAAAAACAAAAAGAGGATTAAGGGTGGGTTTTTTTTTTCGAGAGATGGAAATTTGTTTTTTTTGTTTCTTAACTGATTAAAATATTTCTATCGATGCACAATTTTTTTGAGGCAAGGGAGAATGACGAAATTTTATTTTTCGTCGCACTGGGATTTTTTTTTCTCTTAATCGAGCGATCGGGGAATGGATTATGGAGACGGGGGCGACAAACGACTCGAGAGAGGATGATTCTTGAGTTTCTATCATTTCGCGCGTTTTTTCTCTCGAAATATTTACAAGCTTACACGTCTAAATTCACTTTTTTCTTCTTTTTTTTTTGCCTAAACTTGTAAAATCGTACACAACGATATTGTTTTTTTTTCTTTTTTAATGAAATTTGTGTTTCTTTTTCTTCTTCGAGGGTTTCGTTCGTTTTATCATTTATGTTTATTTTTCTTTTAATACTATATATATAGATTTATATATATTTATGTATATAATAGGTATAAATATTTATCTAGCTTTAAGGGCAATATCGGTCTATAAAGATATTCGGTAAATATATAGATTTTTATATAGATATATATAGATATATATATCTCTGCAGGCCACGCAACTCGGACGTTCTACTTTTAGTTTTCCCCTTAGAAAAATTCTATTTCGTATATATTTATAAACGTAGAATTTTTAAGGGCAAAACACGGACGGATTTTTCTTCTTGTTCTTTTTTTAAGTTATTTTCCTCTACGATAATAATTATTATTATATTTTATTTTATTTTTTCACCAAAGGCACTCGGGAGAGTCGTATCGATTTTTGTTTCGTTAAACTGAGAGATTATGCAAGTAGAAGCTGAGCAAACTCCCTAGTTTCGCCTGAAAATTAATTTTTTTAATTTTTTTTTTGTTTTTTTTTTAAATTTTTTAATTTGAATTTAGAAAATTGGCGATTCGTTGATACGAGAAAGATATCTAGATTTTCGTATTTTTTGATATTCTTGACACGAACCGAAAGTCGAAGCGAATCGAAGAAAATTACAATCTCGAAAAAAAATCGATGTTTCGGAAATTTCCTAAAAATATGAATAATCGATTTTTTTTTTGGCTTTGGCAATCGACGTTTCCTCGTCCATCGCTAAAGAGCACGATCGCCCGAAGAATTCGTCGATCTCTCGCGCCTTTCCATCGAGTCGATCAGCGCTGAACTAGCAAACGCCATCTTGCGCCATCCCAAAATAAAAAAAAACCTATCGATTTTCATAATTTTTTTTCAAATTTCCTCAAACTCGCGATATATTTTTCCAAAATTCAAAAAAATTCCAAGAAATCTCTCCGCAATATTTTCGATTCCCTCCATTTTCCAAAAATCGCGTCAAAAATCAACCAAAAAATCAAAAATAGTCTCCCCATTTTTTTCCTAAAAAAAAAAAAAAAAAAAAAAAAATCTTCTATCCAAAACAAAAAAAAAGCTTCAAAACCACCGCCAACGACCCTTCAGCTAATGAGATCCCCATTTTTTCTCAACATTTCAAGATGGAGCTCGTACTCCCGAGCTTTAAGTCTCAACGATGCGATACTATTGGTGCGTCGATCGATGTCCGGTAGTGCAGTGACGCTGCCGGTAGGTGAGCCTTGCGGCGAGCTCGTGCACGTTGGCGCTGCGTTCGGTGCTGACTGTGGTGGTGGGGGTAGACTGACGACCGTAGGCGGTGGTGGGGGAGGCGGCGGGGCGACGGTCGATGGCGCAGGCGCAGGCGCAGGCGGTGGCGGCGGTGGTGGGGAGTTGCGTAAAATTTTTGGCCTCTGAGCGGCCGAGATATTTGCCAGTAGTGTCTGAAAGGACGCTGCCGAGGTATACGGCAAGGTCATACCAGGAGGCAAGAGAGGGGGTGGAGCACGATGATAAGGATGACCTGGATAACCTCCGGGAAGAACGTGACCGTGACTCAAGGGTGGATAACGAAATGCCTCGAAGGGTTTTCGAAGGGCGAAAGTACCAAGATGGGCGAAAGGATTGGGCAAGGTCGGTGCTACGACTGCCGATGGCGGTGGTCCTCCTGTTCCCAGATAAGGATTGTACGGATGACCTTGAGGACCGACCTTCTCCTGCTTACGCCATTTTGCTCGACGGTTTTGAAACCAAACCTGTTGACACAATTTTTAACAATCTGTTTAACGAGAGAACTATTGTTTTGTTGTTGTTGTTGTTGGTTCTAAAATTAATTAATGTTAATTATGTTAATTATTATTTATTTTCAAGGTCATTATTCGACCTTGACATTTTTCAGGGGCTGATTTTATTACGGTAAACGACGATTGGTTTCATTTGAGAATATTTGGAACAATTTTTTTTAACGATCTGTTCAACGAGAGAACTCATTTTTTTTCTGTTAGTTCTAAAATTAATTAATGTTAATTTTCGATCTTGAATTTTATCAGGCTAAAGTTTTTTTACGATAAGCGACGATTCATTTTACTTCGAGAATATCTTTAGAGAGATTTTTTTAAAAATATTTTTGAGAAGAAACAAAAAAACGTGAATATCCGTGAGTCGTCCCGATCGGTTTTGCCGATGATTTCGAGGAAGGTATCCTTCGAATTCCGGGTCACGGGGGAGCGAGTAATGCTCCTCCCTGGAAGTCATTCGTGAAAGAAGGGAGAGACGGAAATGTTTCGAACGGCGTCGAAAACTGGTGCGAGAAGGAAAGAGAGAAAACCCTGAGGATTCCGGCTAAAGTGACGCATTCCCTTTCTACTATAATCTTTTTTTTTTCTTTGTTTTTTTTTTAACAACGAAGATCGCTCCTTCGTATCATTACGTCTTTCTCAGAGAGGGGAAAAGGAAGGAAAAGTCAGAAACGAAATCTTGCCAGGAAGGCGTGTAACTGTTAGAAGGATTCTCGATTTTTTTGTATATATACAGATATAAATATTGGTTGTGAGAAAAAATAAATAAATATGTCCGAGCTGCGTGATTCTCGCGAGCAACGCGAGAGTGTGTACACTCTTCTTCCCTCGCTCTCTCGGTACAACGATTATTACGATTTTTTTTTTTTTTTCGTCAGTAAAATGGCAAATATATAATGACAAGGGAATATCGGAGCTCGTAAAACAGCTGTTAGAGCGAATGAGAGGGAGAGAGTTACGTGAACGTATATTTTGCCTCTTTTCGTTTCCAAAACTTCGGAAAAATGTGTTTCGAGCCTTTTCTCTCTCTCTCTCTCTTTCTCTCTGACCGCACGAAATATTGAACATTGGGAAGAAATGATCGGTATGAAATTTACGAGGAGATGCAGAGAGAGAGAGAGAGACTGTGGGGTAAATTGTGTAACGAGATCTTTCGTTGAAAATTTTACTCACGGTGTAACGAGAAGAGGGCTGACCCTCTCTCGATCGCCAGAGTACCAGGAAACGATTTTCGATAACTCGAAAAATCTTTAACGATCTTCGAGAAAGTGAAAAAAAAATGCAATATTTTGCGTATTTTCAGAAAAGTATTTATTTTTCGAAAAATCCCGATTTTTCTTTTTCTTTTTTATTGGTAAAAAAATGAATGAAAAATGTAAATTGCGAGAGAATTTGTAACGTCGAGGGGTGAAGCGAGCGATTCTTCTCGCGGTCATGGTCCCTCGAGCACGACAAAAGTTACGAGGAAACGAGAATTGCCTTTGACAAGCTTCTCTCCCTTCCCATACTTTTCTCGTATAATATTTTCGCAGACCGACGCGAAATGTATCTTACTCGACGAAAGAGAGGAGAGATGGGAAAACCGTCGAGGGAATTACGGCATTAGAAAACCTTTGGCTCGCGTTCTCCGTTGCGATTTCTCTCTCGCATTCCGGACTTGGAATAATTCTACGAACTAACGAAAAACGCTTTCTCTCTATTCGACTACACGTTACAACTTCAACGGAAATCCGTGCACCTTCAAAATATTTTTCAATAGGCAAATGTTTTATTGTCAAAAATTAAAAATTAAATTTTGAAAAATAAAAAAAATAACAAAGTCGACAATTTAATCGACGAGAAAAAATTTCGTCGTGCCGGGCAGGACACACCGGTACGGTGAATCTCGGGAGAGAGAGAGAAAAAGGGCACGGGGATAAAACGAGCCTCGCGGGACGAACGCGAGACGTCTCTTGTTTTTTTCTTCAAGTTTTTTTTTGTTTTATAAAGAAAATGGAGATGGATGAGAGACGGAGACGAGAAAAGAGAGAATTGCGAAAACGAAGTGGAAAGAGCAAGGACATGAAAGCTTGTACGACGAGAATATAAAAAAAAAATAATAAAATAAAAAAAAAAAAGAAGAAGAAAAAAGGTAAGCAGAGAGACCGGCATGAGGGAGTCGACACGTGCGGGTTCTCGTGACGAGTCGCAATGACGAGCCGAGCAGACGAGTTTATTCGTCAACAACAATTCAACTTATCCAATCATCCCGGGGACGAGACGATCGTGTGTCCGCCAAGGGGTGGAGAGATTGCGTACCCTGCACTCCGCATTTCCAGGGAAAAATTATTAACCCTGTAAAGGTATACGCAGGTGCATATATATATATATATATATATATATATATATATATATATATATATATATTTTTTTTTTTAAAATAATTGTAAGGAGAAAATTTGATTATTCTTCATATAATTGAGACAGAGCTGAGGGGAGCATTGGTTTGTCGTAGGATGAATTGTGATTGAAGAAAAAGTAATTAACGAGAATAATTTAAAAAAAATTAATTCAATTTAAACAATTTTTTTTTTTTTTTTTTTTTTTAAGGAAAATTCGATGATTTTGAAAATTGGGAGGAGAATGTTATTTTATAATCGACGTTTCGCGCGAGTTTCGACGGAATTTGAATTAAAGAAAAATTTAGCTAGAACATGGGGGGGTTTTTTTTTTAATTTTTAATTTTTTGAATCAAAGAAATGCCGCGCGCACGTGACCTCGAAACTTCGGCGCCGCTGGTTCGTTACTCGAGGTTTACACAGCAAGATAAATTTTGTGTATGTGTAACCAGCAGGATGCTTACAGCTTCGTCATGCAGAGAGAGAGAGAGAGAGAGAGAGAGAGAGAGAGAGAGAGGGAGAGAGAGAGAGAGAGAGAGAGAGAGAGAGAGAGAGAGAGAGAGAGAGAGAGAGGGAGAGAGAGAGAGAGAGAGAGAGAGAGAGAGGAGTCATCGATGACTGGGCCGTTCGAGAATCGAGAGATCCTTCGATCGCAGTTCCCTCGAGAACCCTCGAGGTCGTTTTCCCCAACGTATTCGTCCACACCGGACGAAAGAAATTCGTGCCGAAGACACCAAAATTTAATAGAAAACAAATATCTCGTACAAAAATTAACGAAATAAAAAAAAAAAGATAATAAAAATAAACACAATTTATCATTTTTTTACTTTGAGAATCTCTCGACAAAAATCGCGATAATTCGCTCATAAAGTCCTACAACACTAACTTTATAAAATAATAACGTTATACAAAAAAAAAACATTTTTAAATTAAAAAAAATGTTTATTGAAATTTTTCAATTTTTAAAAATTGTGTCAAAAAAAATAAATTCAAGACGGATTTCGGCAAGTTCGTAATACGAAGCGAAAGATTTTCAATGTGAAAGAAAGAAAGAGAGAGAGAAAAAGAGGGGGAAAGAGAGAGAGAGAGAGAGAGAATGGGTCGAGAGACGAGATGAAAAAAAAGTGAAGAAGGGGAAATGGACGAGAAACGATGGAGGCGGGTGCCGAGACCCCCCACGGTGAACAGGATTGCCCCCAGCGGGGAGCTAAACATCCCCGGGGCTAAAACAAAACGGGCCGACGACGTGGTCTTCGACCAAGAGAGAAAGAGAGAGAGAGAAAAATGCTCGCGCGAGCCCAACGTTTCCACGTTAATTGCGCCACATTAATTACAACGGCCGGCAGCGTTCCGAGCGGATTAACCATTCGATTTGTAGGATGAATCTTCGCGAGAGGTTGAAAAGGCCAGTCTGAGAAAAAAGAAAAAGAAAGAAAGAGGAAGAAAAAAAAATCCAAAAAAAATTAATCTCCGTAACAGCTGCGTTTTTTTTGTTGATTTTTATTTTTTTATTTTTTTTTATCAATCATCCGCTTCATTCAGAGACGAGAAGAGAGAGAACCGATATTTAAGAACCACACGCGGAGTCATTAATCGATTATTAATACGCCTACGGGTCAAGCCGAGGGAGACAGTTCGTCCCGAAGCGTTTTAATGAATATTTAACAAGCCGGAGCGCCGGTTACATCACTAATTACCTACGCGACGTGCTCTTTCTATTTTTTTTGTTTTAATTTTTTATCTCTAGACCACGTGGTAATTATAACGAAACGAACGAAAATGTAATTTGACGTGAGAGAGAGAGAGAGAGAGAGAGAGAGAGAGAGAGAGAGAGAGAGAGAGAGAGAGAGAGAGAGAGAGGGAGAGAGCGTTGGTTTGTCGAGAAACGCTTGAAAAATTAGATAGGCGTTGATTACGCGGGTTCGACCCTGCGAGAATGAAATATTGAGCTGAACTGTTATTTTATTCAAATTGAATATTACAAACAGTGGGAATTAATTATTTTTCCTTTTTTTTTAACGAGAAAAATTGAATTTTTCATTTTTTTTTTAAAGATTGATCGTTTGGGTTGATTTTTTTTTTTTTTAATTTTACGAATCGCGGCTTCGGCTTTTAATGTTTTTTACGAGACCCGCGAAACGGCTTCCGGGAAATCCGTTACACGACACATCGCGTGCTACCGCGTCGCCCTACGTCATTCGCAACTCTCTCGCGAGGCGAAACGAGATCGACGGGCGTTTTTGGTCGAACCCTCTCGCACGTTTCTCGAACAGAGGTTAATAAAAATTTGAAAAAAAAGAACAAAGTTTTTTTTTTAAATAAAAAATAAAATTATTTTGATTTTTCAGAAATTTGTTAATTTTTTTATGAATATATAAAAAAAACGATCTTATCACAACTTAATACAATTAATTAAACAAATGGGAAATAATCCAATTAACTTTTTCTTTGTGCGAATAAAAAAATAAAACCATTTGACAAATTTCATTTTTTGTATAGAAAATGAAAAAGTTCATTTTTTCAAACTTTTTTTTGGGTCGAGTTAGAGAAGATCGTGCAATTCTCGTTGATACGGTGAGATAAAGAGAGGGAGTGAGAAAAGTGTACGACGAGTAATACAAGAGTCAAACGCGTGAGAGTAAAAAGAAGGATTATCGTTGCGGAAAGGTGGTGAGCGTGAGGCCTCTCGCAAAACGGCGTCCTGGGTCTAATATATAGTCCTGCCCAGAGAGAGAAAGAGAAAGAGCAAACCGAGAGGTAGAAACGAGGATCGGCAGGTGCGAGTTCCTGTTGTAAAGCATGCCGGGGTTCGAGATAAAACGTTGGATAAGGGAAGTGTACGCTTTTATTCCACGAATGAAATGACTTTAGCCAACGCCGCGATATTTTTCAGGCATAACCGAGTGAGAAAAAAGCAATAAAAAAAACCTAAAAGGTGGCTAAAAGTCTCATAAACTTTTCACCCTGAGTGAGAAAAAAAATACACAATAATGATTTTTCAAAATTTGTATTTTTATTATTTTTTTTTTAATGAAAAAATGTATTATAATTTTTTTTATTTAGAAAAATTAGATAAATCGCGTATTGACGTTAGTGAGAAAAACACGAGATTTTCTACGAACCCGAGAGATTTCTTCATAGGCTGTCGGTGCGTTTGAGACGATGTCGTGACGAAGAAAACGAGAAAAAGTGACGAGAGAGAGAGCTCGGGGGCAAGAAAAATCGTGACGCGTGTAAGAACTCGTACAATTTTTTTTTTGTCCAATTTTTTTGTTCAACGTTTTAACCAGGTAAAAGTAGATGAAGACGGTCTCGATTGATCGGGGAAAAATAAAATTTCCGCTATTTCTATACGAGGGTCGACGTAAGAGCGAACGAGAAAAGGCTAAAAAAATTACGTTGAGAATCTCTCGAGGGTATCGGTTTCTTTCCCGTCTACTTACGTTTATGGCGATCTCGCGATTCTCGAGATTCGAAAAAAACGAAATGTCTTCGTTTTGGCGAGTCGATATCTTCGTCGATCGAGATTTTACACGAGGGAGCGGGGAGAATGAGAATGAGAGAGAGAGAGAGAGAGAGAGAGAGAGAGAGAGAGAGAGAGAGAGAGAGAGAGAGAGAGAGAGAGAGAGAGAGAGGGATAAGAGAAGCAGGTGACCATTCTCGAGGGAATCGATTCAACACCGCGGGGGACTCGGTTCTCTCCTCCGTCTGTCTTTCCTGTCCGTCGATTAATTCCTTCGGGACGATATGTCTCTCGCTCTCTTCGCTCCAGTGACGATTAATTGATACGATCGCGTCGATTAATTGTACCGGAAATCCGCTTATAGCGTTAAACCGACTTTGAAAATTCTCGCTCGAGTTTTTTTTTCTTTTTTAAATAAAATTTAAAAAAATGAATAAAAAATTGATGAAGAGATCGATCGAACGGCTCGGTAATATTGAAGTGACTGAAAACTTAATCAATCGATCAGATTCGATTAATTAATTGATTTTTTTTATTTGTGAATTTTTTAAAAATGTTTGTTTTATTTATTTTTATTTTTTTGTATCGCGCATCTCTCGTTTCGTCGAAGGATATTCGCGCGAGTGGAAATGAAACAGTGTAAAGGCTCGTGTATATAAAATGTGCTACGGCGGTAAATTTAATCGTTTCTCGGGGGAATCGTGAGCCGTAACGTGTCGATGCGAACCGGGCGGTGAGCTCTATCTTTCTTTCTTTCGCTCTCTCTCTCTCTCTCTCTCTCTCTCCCGCCTGACAATTCAATTTTCTATTATATTATGAGAGACCCGTGACTATCTCGAGCTGGTATCGCGCGAGTGAGAAGTGTGCGAGCGAAAGAATGTTTTTGTGCGAAGGACATGTGAGGCACACGGATGTATAGATATAAGTTTATTTATGAAAAATATGATGGAAAAATATTGAACAAATTTTGAAAATTTAATTTCAATTTTTGTAATCTTTGGTTAGGATATTTTTGGTATTTTGAGGTAAGAATAGGATATTCCTGATTTGTGGGCAAAATCCGATCGAAAAGGGTGGTGTAAGGGCGAAACAAAGGAAAAATATTTTTTTTTACTTTTTCGCTGGTTTCTCGAAAAGGTCGAAAAATCGACTTTTCGCGCTTCTGTATCTCCATTCTCGTTAGGCTTACAGGAAATTTCACGAATAACTTTTTGAAGAGCTCGCCGAGATGAGAAGAATAGCGCAAGAAAAATCCGGATATCTTAATTTTTGCTGCCGTGGTGAATTTTTGAAAATCGCGATTTTTTGACAAAAGGGGCCCCAAAAAATAAACTCGTGGGATGACAATTTTTTTTTCTCAAAAATGATTGCAAAACTCCTACTTTTTATCGGAAATCTCTCGCTCATCATGGATACATCACATTTGTCCCAAATTTACGCAATACCCCGGTTAAAAATTATTAAAAAAAAATTGTTTCAATATTACGACCGGAAATCGTATTAAAACAAAAAACTGTCCCGTTTGCCTTCGTTCGCGAAACAACCACTAGCGCATTTTTGCTTCCAACTTTAGTCCTCCGATGATGATGCCCGTGGCAGGTTCTCCATACCGCGCGCTGGCACCGCGAGTTTCCACGAAATGATTAACGCCCGGGACCACGATGCGTGTCATTCTCTCTCGCCCCAGTGGTTCTCATCGAAAAAAATTCAAATCTATCTTTTTCTCCCATTACAATTGTTCCAATCTCAAAAATCCTTCGAAATAAATTCTCGGCTTGAAAGAAAAAAAACGAATATATCGACCGTTATTTACCCTAAAAAATCGACGTCCTCAAATTTTCTAAAAAAAAAACGCCCTAATATCTAATCCACCCCCACCCTTCGCTCTTAAAAAAAAAAGAAATCTTTCGTGAGGCTGCGAGGTGGTAATTTCTTCGACTCGGAGAGCGAGCTGGCACGCGATACGGTCCGTTAGTTGAAAATTAGTACAACGAAAACTCCGCTGTATCGACAAAAAAAAAAAAAAAAAAATTAAAATATTTGTAAAAAAAAAAAATACGAGATCGAGTACGTTACGCCCGGGGCCAGTTGCACATGAGACCCTGCTCGTATTAACACACGTGTATAAAACTCTCCACGTGCACGTTTTTGTTTTCTTTTTTTTTTCACCGAGGATTTTTCAGTTCGAGAAAACAAGAAACGTTATATATATATATAGATATATTCGTGGCAAAGATCGAGAAGGGATTGAGAGAGAAGTGGGATAATTCTCGATGTCGAGAGGAGAACGAGGTGGAGGGAAGTTGAGGGGGGGATGTAACTTAACTTCTTCATGCACGAGGCGGAAGAGACCGAGGCATATATACCGAGAATAAATTAAACTAATTGAGCAAATTATAGCCAGCTGTTCACGCAACAAAACTTCTCTATCTCTGTCTCTCTCTCTCTCTCTCTCTCTCTCGAGCAAAAATCGACTGACCTGCACACGAAGTCAACGTATGCCCAGTTTCTTTTCCTGATATCGGAGGACCGCTATTAATAATATATTTTTAACGTTACGGCGCGTGCGAAATACCGTTTATTTATCGCAATATTCGAAGGAACGAGACGGTGGGAAAAAAACAAAATTGTCTCGAGAATTTTTGTTTTCCCATAATTGACAAAAATGTGTTAATTGAATAATTGCGATAACGTTCTAGGATTTGTGATTTCGATGAAATCCTCAATTATCCGGGGTTATTTATTGGATAATCAAATTTTGCGAGAATTTCTTTCCTTTTTAGTTTTTTTTTAACTTAATTTCTAAACTTTCCTTGCAATTAACGGAACGAAATGTCAGAGAATGTCGAATAATCGCCGTTACGTAAATTTCATTGAGCGAACTTCTCTCGTTTCGAAGCTGAATTTAAATCTCGAAAAATAAAACAGAAAAAAAAAGAAAATTATATTAATAATTCTTTCCTTTCGATTCGAAAATTAGATCGTGGGAAACGACTAATCTTCGAGAATACAATGGCAATATTTTTATCCCTCAAGTCTTCTGGTGAAAAAAAAAAAAAATTCTCAGCGACTCGTACAACGCACCTCGACGATCCCTGAATTAATTTATTACCCCCTTTGCCCCTCGGCTCCTTCGGGGGAAGAACACAATCGTACGATACACGTCGATTACGATAATTGAGCAATTATTCAAAAAAATTGGATTCGCGGGTGAAGAATATTAAATCTCCACCGGTCTTTAATCGTAATCATACGAACAATCAGAAAAAATATTGAATTTTTGTAAAATAATTATCGTGGAAAAATGGCAAATTTTCTTAAATTAAAAATCCAATTTTATTATTATTATTATTTTGTATGACTCACTTGTATCCGTGCTTCGGTGAGTCCAATTTTCATGGCGAGTTCTTCCCTGAAAAAGAGCGAAAAAAAATTGTCATTAGTAAGGACGAAGGGAATTTTGAGGGCGCAAGGATCTTCAAGGTCGCGGTGGGCCTAATGGATTACATCCTGCGACTCGGGGCCAGTCGTGCGATAATTTTTTATTTTTTTTCTTCCTCCACATGGTCCTGGTCCCGTATCATTAAATCGCCTTTTGGCCCAGGGGTGGGGGAAAAGCAATAAAGGACCTCGAATAATACAAGGACATTTTTTTATTTTTTTAAAATTATTATTATTTTTTTTTTTAACATTTTTTATAACGCGTCGTCCTTGAAACGTTCACGCTTTGACCGGTTGCGACGCTAAAAGTCATCCTGTTCGAGATTAATCGTACAATGAGAGCGGGAAAATCTTGTTAGGATGAGTAATACGCAATTCTGAGAATAATCTGCGCATAACTCGTCGTGTATATATATATATATATATATATATATATATATAGGTATATAGGTATATGTATATATGTATAAATCTTATATGCTGATTGTTATCGACACGCAGGCTCATTTCAGTAATTAGATGTAGCTATAAAATACGTATTATACTTGTACAGGTGATATATGTGCGCGCGCATCAATCCGGCGAGATTATTAATTACCACCGGCCCAAGCCCCACTCTCTCTCTCTCTCTCTCTCTCTCTCTCTCTCTCTCTCTCTCTCTCTCTCTCTCTCTCTCGATCGAGAACGCGCAATAATAATCACGACGATCGAGACGAATTAATCAAACCGAGATTTCTTCTTCTTCTTCTTTTCGACGAAAAAAAAAAACAAAATATACGATTTATTATTTATTAAATACTAATTCGTTATTTTTTTTATGAAAATTCAATTTACTAAATATACAAATTTTAATTTTATTTAAAAACAAATTAAATTTTGATATCGAATTATTGAATTCGTTTTTTTAAACCAATCGTCGTTGTTTATTAATTATTATTAATTTGATAATTTTGTGATATTTTTGTCAAGAAAAAGAAAATGGGGATAACGTCGTGTGAGAGAGAAAGAGAGAACTCGAGGATAACGTCGAGCCTCGTACGAGACAAACACGCCGTGGGGCAGCGAAACCTCATTTCGAAGGCAAATTACCCCAGATGTTCCCCGAAATCGGGAGTCGAATCTCGGTGATTACCGCACAGAAGCCACGCTGTTTTAGAGAAGAGAACGAGGGAAAGAGAGTGTAATAGAGGGAACTGAACGGAGAAGGGAAGAAAAAAAAATCCCCTTCGATGTCCGTTACGCGCTACGGCTGCCAGGCAGCGAGATGAGCAAAACAGCAACGCTGCGTAACGTACCTTTCTTTCAAAGAGGGTGAGGAGAGAGCCCGTGAGAAATTACAGAGACCTCGAAGAAGAGGTTTCTCGCTCAACCCCCTCGAACTCGCCGACGAGAGACGAAGATACAGAAAAACAATAAAGAAAAAAGCGAAAACAAATTTTATTGATCGCGATCGATCGATGGATTTTCGTTGTTCTTGATTCTTTTTTTTCTTTTTTTACATAATGATTATAATAATATCGAGGGATGATGAATAAATTTATTTTGAATTTGTCGTAATTAAATTTGAAAAATATATATTTTTAATTATATTATTATTATTATTTATTATCGTAATGAATGAAAAAGGTTAATTAATTTTCATAGATTAGATTGCTGTATATTTATCTTATATTTCACAATTTTTTTTCACGCTCCACGCCCATCGCGTTACGAAGTCCACGTTCTCGGATAAATCGGAATCGATATAATTATACTTCTCGCTCCGATAGCTTTGTCCTCGTATCGCCATAAACGTTAAAAACGCGTAATCGCAATCTCGTCTGTAGTTGCAAAAGTACGAATGTCTTCGATTCGTGTCGAGTTCTCTAATTTCGCAAAAAAAAAAAAAAAAAAAAAATGGGTTTAAAATTTTTTATTTCATATTATACAATTTGCGAAAGAATATTATTAACTCGATGCAACTTCCGTTTTTGGGCATAGACTGATTGTCGCGTCGAGAGGATTCGCCTTATAAACGATAATAATGATAATAATATATATATATTTTTTTTTCGTTATTTCACCATTCGCGGTTTTACGCTCTGGATTTAATAAGATCACGAATTTTCGCGGTTTCGCGAGAGAGAGAGAGAGAGTGACTCTCGTTCCAGTTTATGGATAATTATCACGCTTGTTGTTGTTTTTTTTTTTTATCATTTGTTCCCACCAGACAGAATTGACGGTTTTGGACTGAATTTTTCCCTCGATTTCCAGCTCGTCTCTTGAGTCATTTAAAACAAAAAAAATGTTTTCCAATATTGTTTTTTTTATGAACGTGTCCTTCGAAAGAAGCTTTGAACGGAGCCGCGCGTTTCGCGCTATAAAGACGTCTGTTGCAACGAGATTGCAGTTTGTCCGTGCTATCGACTTTTCTAATCCGATCTTGAGGATAATTCTGGATAATTGCTAATTTTCCCTGGTCACTCGTTCATGTGTGTGTGTGTGTGTGTGTACATGTATGTGTAAAGTTCAAGTACTTCGTATGTTTTCATTTTCATCGTATGTTATATCTCATGATTTCAAGGAAAAATAAGAAAAATTAATAAAAAGAAAATTGGATTTTTTTTTCAATGATACAAAAAAAAAGGAGATTTCTTTTTCACGGAGAATAATATTGTACGTGACATCGAGTAATCTCGACCGCGCCGCCGGCGTGAGAACGAGGTCGAGAGCGCAATTTCGCAATTAGCCGTTACAACAAATTCAAAGATTTAGAAACGGATAAATTCCACGTGTGTCGATTCGATGAAAAAAATAAATAAAAATAACAAATAAAAAAAAGCATATCGACCGGAAATTGCAAAATCGATAAGTGCAATTATCGATTCCGAATAATTAATTTCTATCGAAGATTTGATTAATTAACGATTGAAAAATGATAACTAATCGATTAATGATCGATTAATAATCGATTAATAATCGATTAATAATCGATTATCGATCGATTAACAATCGATTATCGATTAAAAGTCATATTTAAATGAGACAGCGAATTAAATCGACTGTAACTAGTGCCTTGGACGATACGATCCGTGATGCCTCTATTTATGAGTGTGATTGAACGAGAGGAAATGGAAAAAAGGAGAGAATAAAAAAAAAAAAAAAAATTGTTTTGCCGAGTGCATTGATGCAGCGAACGGGAGAACAGAGTGCACGAGGGAGGAGAGGGAGGCCCTTGTATAAAGGCTATATGCAGTTTGGCGAGGCGCATCCCCTTGGTCGATTGGCGCGGTAGCGTGGCCAATCCGTAATTGACTCTCCCAGTGCTGTACGCGTATTAAGCGCGCATTACGCACGCATTACTCGCTCGGCTACTGTCGATCCCTCTCGGCTCTTTACATTTCGCTCATACGTATATATACAACGTGTATAATATAGATATACGATAGGCTGTAATTTATTTTTATTTTTTATTTTTATTTTTTTATTTGTATTTTTTATTTTCGACTGTTTGCGAACGGAAACGATCCGAGGTGCTTTATACCTATATTTATAGTCCTCGGTGACTATATTTAAGGAGTTCGACGAGATTTGAATGAATGTAAGAATTAATTAATTTTCGAAATCAATTTTTTATTTTTGAAATGAAATTAATTTAATTCGATCTTTGAATTTTTCGTCTTTTTATATTTCATTGGTTGAAATATATGTAAAAAAAAAAAAATTGTAATTTATCGAGACGCGAGAGCATAACACAATTTCCTTTATCGCGACGATAATAAAACCGCGAGAGATAAAGACAGAGAAAAATAAAATAATAATTGACTGACAAATAAGCCGCGAGAGAGAGCTGACAAAAAAAATTATTTCTTCATTTATACTCTGTCTCTCTCTCTCTCTCCCGCGTTGAAAAATTTATTGCCCCATTTGCGACATAGTGAGAAATAAAAACATCAAGTAAAAAATTCCCGAGCAAACACGAGCCAAATGAGTCGCAAAAAAAAAAAAAAAAAAAAGAACCCGGCAATACGTAATAACGAAACGTAATTTTCCAACGAAATGAATGAAGCAAGTGTAAAAGCGTTGCATGACGTAGCGGGACAATTGAATTTACCCGCGCGCGCGCATGCGCACTTCTCTTTCTCTCTCTCCCTCTGTCGCTACGCTCGTAAAGTCTCATTACACTTCCCGTTGGTTGTATTGTGAATTTCCGCGAATAAGAGTTGTGCCCCTCGTCATCGTCGTGTACACAAGAGCGTCAAACAATGATAATTAGGATTGCGCCACGAGAAAACAATCACGGCCGTTATACTACAAACACACACACACATATATATATATAACTGTATAGTGACTAAAGCAAGCGGCGAGCGAGTTCTCTCTCTCTCTCTCTCTCTCTCTCTCTCTATCTCGGTGCACGCTCGACTACGACCTCTCGGGTTAATTAGATAATGTAATTGTCCGGTAATTACTCGAATTACCAGGCCGCCTAAGTCCCCTAGGCTCGCGTGTATAATTCTCGAAGCTTAACGTACCGATATGTGTGTGTCCCTCTGTCGCAAGTGACCCGTGTGTAACACAACGTCGCCTTGTTTGGACAAAGAATTATTGGCACGTTAATCATCGCCACGATTTTTTTTTTGTTTTTTTTTTCGTTATAAAAAAAATTATAACAATCGAAGAAAATGTTGCAGTATTGATTAAGCCAAGATTTCAATTATTTAGCAATTAATAAAAAATAAAAATAAAAATTTAAATAAAATAAAAATCAATTAATATAAATTGTCTAATTAAAAACAAATTGAATAAATAAAGTGGAATGAAATGTCGATGACCCGGGTGAAAGAATTCTCGTTATAATTCAAGCGCGAAGAGAGAAAGGAGCGCACGGGAGTGCCAGGAGAGCAAATAACAATGGAAGAGATGCTTCGACGTCCACGCCCATGAATGCAACGGCAGCCGCAATTTATATGCGGCTACTTCACAAAAAAAAAATATAAATAAAAAAAATTAAAAAAAAAAAAAAAGTTGCCATAGAAATGAGAAAGAATTTATCGATGCCGGACCCGACCGTTCTTAATAACGATTGTTTCCCGCGATACGCGTCAGAGGGAGCGCGAGAGACGAAGAATCGACGCTGCTTTCTTCGTCTTTCGCACTTCCCCCGTCCCGCCCTTTTTTTTCTGTTCTCTCGTTAATCGAACGACGCGAAGTCATTCTGTTATTTTATACGCGGGTATTAATCGCTCCACCCTTTGATTTTTTTTCGGCGGACCGTAAGGTGGTTTAACGAGGTGATGCGTCATCTCGCGAGGATATTTTTACGTGTGTATAGGAGGGTTCTTAATTAGCCGACGAAAAATTCGCCGGGGTACGAAGAACGAGATAAGAAAGAGAAAAACAAAATGTTTTTTCGATTATTTAATAACTTGTTATAAATTTTCTTTTTTATGGGGGAAAAAAACAAGTTTTTAAATTATCGTGTATATTACGTATTTTTGTATAATTGTTGATATTTTTTTCAGTCTTGGTACGATAAATGAGGAACTAATTAAAAAATGGCGATATTAAGATTAATTAATTATTCGAACCTGCGCAAAGGACAGATTTGAACCTTATGCACATCTGCATTACCCCCACTACGCCGCGTAGCTCTGACTCACTCCTGTGCGAAGGACCGATTTGGACCTTATGCGCATCTGCATTACCCCCACTACGTCGCGTCGCTCTGACTACGTCGCAGGGAGTCTGCGCAAAGGACCGATATCGGTCGTCTGCGCATCTGCAGTTTATTAATTCACTCAAAATTATAAAACGAGGTTTATATATGTTATATTGTTCACGCGGTGATTAAAAAATTGAAAAAAATGCCTTTTTCGATATTCCAATGTTGAAAAGAATTTTACAAGGGGATAAATTACTGTATAAGTAAAAATGTTCGAGATTTCATTTTTAAGAATATATATTTACGTACCAAACGCTCGAACGTCGACGAAACGAAGATTTTGGGAGAGAACACGCTTGACCACATTTTTTTTTCACTCATCACCCACCGACGTCCGGGACTCGACTGAGCGCTCTCCAATGTCACCGGCCAGACCCCCCCGAGACTCGCCCATGCGCGTAGTGCGACACTCTCGCCTTTTCACTCGTATACAAAACTCTCGCGATTAATTTATTCTCAACGATAATTAAAACTTTATAATTTGATAAAATTATGATAAATAATCGCTTGTTTATTTATAAAATTATTTAATAATTGACTAAAATACATTGAAAGAAAAAAATTGAACGAAGCTACGTCACGTGACCGCGCGGTAATTGCACTATCCGCCGCACGGCGGCGCTTCGTACCCGGGGAGCGAATTGGCGCGCTATTTCAAACTCGATTACGTCGATCGTGCGAATTACGAAACGGTACGTACACAAGGGCGGTGATTTCGTTACTTAAACGAAGAACTCGTAAAAGGAACGATGATCGGCCCTTTTTTGCCTTTTCGTTATACATATTGGAAAATAAAAAAAAAAAAAAAAAAAAAAAAAAAAGAATTGACGGAGAAGCAAAAGGGGTGGAGAAGAGCTGGTTAATACGCGGCTGCCGCTTGAGAACCTTTCGACGGTAGCTCCCGTTGAGCTCTTCAGTATTCCCTATCTAAATTAGATCTGGAACAGTGTTTGGCGTAATATCGACAGAAACCTTTTATCGTCCCTGCATGCAACACAGACACGCGCTTATAATACACAAACACCGGTTCGCGTCGAACGAGTTTTGTGAATCGATCGATCGATAGATGAAAGATTGGTGATCCTTTTGCGAGTATAAAATAAAATAACATAAAATGAAATAAAAGCTATCTAAATTTATTTTCTTTTT
Organism: Netelia virgata; assembly: GCA_951802705.1. Taxonomy (NCBI): domain Eukaryota; kingdom Metazoa; phylum Arthropoda; class Insecta; order Hymenoptera; family Ichneumonidae; genus Netelia; species Netelia virgata. Next base: position 19,090,088 of record OX637867.1, read on the forward strand.
CACGATTATTACATTACTAATCCGCTCAGCAATTTTTGTGTGTGTGTTTTTTTCCCTCGTGTTAAATTTATTAGTTGTTAGACGATGTCGATAATTATGCAGAAATATAAGGCGAGGTAAATAAATATAAAGAAAAAAAATGAATAAATGGAAAAACTTGATTTGACTTCGTTGATGAAAACGTCACGTATAAAAATACTCGAACGAAATACGAAAGTGCATTTATTAACATCGTGCTAATGACAACTGGCTACTTCTCGACGTGTCTCACGTGCGATACGTATCGCCTTGTAATTAATATTTTTCGCAAAACTCGTTCGCTCGCGTCCGTATCGATCATAAGAACGGTACTAAAACGTTATATACGTCGATATTCCTTATCAGAATGAAAACAGACACGGTCTATCGATCCGCGATGCAGTAAAACCCTTCGTTTCGTACGCGACAGGTACGTGTATTTATACGACTGCGACATACTCGATGAATATGCAAAACTCTTGTTTAAAAACAAACAAAACAAAACAAAATACATAGAGTTAGTCCAGTCGATAAAATTTAAACGGCCGTAAAATTCAATTAGAACTGTATTTAAACGATGCTATTTTTAAAATAATATTTCTATTTCGTTAAATTTGGATTTTTATACAAAATTAAAATTAATCAAATGGATTATTTGACGTATAAACGTGAAAATTTTCGTCTTTTAACGAATTTCTTTAAAAATATTATTTCTATTTCATTCAATGAATATATTTATTCAAAATAAAAATTAATTAAATCGATATTTGATGAATAAAATTGTTAATTTTTCTATAGGACGGAAATACTGTTTATATCTGATTTAAAGTCTATTTAGCGAAATTTCACGAGATCAATAATGTTTGAGAATAAAGTACTTTGGTCTCGATATCCGGTGTACATCGGGGCAAATCTCTATTATAATATAATGCTCCTATCTCGATGAACTTTCTCTCTCTCTCTCTCTCTCTCTCTCTCTCTCGCTCGTTAATTGCCAACGAGCTTTACCAATCATACATGGAAAATACGAACTTGCTCGATTTCCTAAGTGTGCATCTCGGTCTATATAAGTTTATAGTTATATATCGCGGCGCACATCGCTTTATAACTGCGGGTATGGAAGCGAGGCCACGGGACCGGACCTATTACGAGCGATTACACCGCTATTAGTTACCTACCGGGTGTTCCGAAGCTCGGAGCGAATGGAAGTGTATGAAGAAGAAGAAGAAGAAAATAAAAAAAATAAAAAGAACGTTGTAGAGGCGGAAAGGAGGTGGAAGCTCGATAGATTGTGCTCTCTGCCCTCTCGTCGTCTCATTGGTGGTGGGGATCATTACCGAGTATTGCAGTAGGACGTTGCCCGAGGGTAGTTTTTTTCCCTTTAATTAAACATGGACGTCGAGAGACTCGAGAATTTTTTCAACGCGATTCAACGTTGCAACAAAAAATACTAATCAACGTTATTGAAAAATATATATTAGAATGATATAAAATATTTTTTAAATTAATTAAAAAAAATTTTGATAACAAAAAATTAATAAATTAAAAAAAAAAAATTGAAAAACAATTCTGCCTAATTTTGACTCACCGAGTGAAAACGTCGGGATAATGTGTCCTGGAGAACGCTTTCTCGAGTTCCTCCAATTGAAAACTGGTGAAGGTCGTGCGATAACGTCGCTGTTTTCTCTTGGGTGCAAAGTCATCGACCTCGGCCTCGCTCTCGGGGCTCGTAGGGGCCGCACGGGGATGCGCACCCTCGTCCTCGGGTCTCACATCCTCCGTCGAGATTCCCATCTGGCTCGATTTATTCGACAGTTGTTGTTGGCCCGATTGGGAATGATAATGCTGATGCTGCTGGTGAGCCTGATGGCTCACCTGGGTTAACCCTGAACTGCTCGTGCTGCTCGCAGGACTCGTCTGCGAGACGGCCTCGCTGCTGCCTCGCCCCGAATTATCTGCAATTACAAACAGAATCACGCGTTTTCGTTAATAAATATATTATTTACGATTTAAATTAAAAAAATCGATATATCGATCGGTCGATTAAGCGATATATCGATTTTTTCTTATTCGATATACATGACACGCGCGTTAAAATTCAAAGTATATTAAAGGAAACAAAAATTATTTATTCGAGGGGGGGAAAAAAAAAACTGTTTTCGGACATTTATTTGTTTCTCCTTTGTTTTCGAGCCTAGCGGCGAACAGTCGGGTTAATTGGATTCTCCGCAAGCCGGAAAGCGCCTCTACGCGGCCTAGTTTCCGGTAGTGGCAAATGTGGCTTCTTTTTTCCCGCACGATATATTTTCGTACGATTTATTTGATTACGTTATTTCTATGTTTTTTTTTCTCGCGCCGCGTAATCCCCGCGGTTTTCGAGATTCGGAAATTCCTGACCGCTGGCTCGTGTGATTTCCGGCCCCGAGATTGCGATAGGGCCCCACCGAGGTCACACGAATATCGTCGCGTAAAAATTCTCGCCGTCGCGAGACTAAAAAATAAATTGACAATTCAAGAAAAAAAAAACAAAATTGTAAATACCAACGTGCGAATGAATAAAAAAAATCAAATTCAATCTGAATTTTATTATTATTATTTTTTTTTTAATTTTCATCCCAAGCGTTATAAAGACCGATCGGTAATTCGAACGGGGTAGACTCGATTTGCCCGGATAATGCATCGATTCTGAAATCGCCTGGAACGTCGTAGAATCGATGCGAAAGGGGGGGAAACGAATGAGAAAATATACGAGATATCTACCTACTCATTCCTTTCACCCGACCTTGCCGTGGCTCTCGCGTTAATGATTCTCGCGAGCAACCCTCTCCTCTCTCACGGCTTCGATATATACCGACACCTCTCGGCGCGTTTGACGCAAAACGTCAGACACACACGTTACCTCGTCTGCCATTTGCTCGTTACACGGCAATTTCGATTTTTTTTAATTTTTTTTTTTTTTTTGACAATTCGATACGATTCGATCGATAAATATTTTTATTAAAACAGCCCGAGGGCGCAAGGCAGCTGTTTCGATGACGATAAGAAAACAACGAGCGAGAGAACTTCGTCATTTCCGGTTCGGGACTTTACATAATTTTGTTTTCTTTTCTTTTTTTTTTTTTCGAGCGATCGAATTTATCGACGATGATCGATCGTTGATTGGGGAACGACACTCGAGGCAAATTTATAATTACCGTCGACCCGAGTTTCTTCAAACAAACGCGACGAAATATTTTTATTTATTTTCTTTTCTTTTTTTTTAACTCTCAGATTTATCTCGAATTAAAAAAGTAATCGAAACTTTAATCACAATCCTGATTAATTCCGTCAATAAAATCGATTAAAAAAGAAAATATTTTTATTTATTTATTTATTTTTTGTAAATATCTCTCGTCGAAAAATTTCGCGTATTATTCTTTACGTTACACCAAGGGGTAAAAATTGAAGTCGTTCACTAACGAGTGGCGGTGGCTGCTAGTCAGAAGAAGGGGGGGGGGGGGGGGGGCTCGATCGTTTCTCAGACGCGGCCAACGTCTTTAATCGACTCGATTTATCGGAAATGAGCTTATAATGCAGAGAGCCAGGTAGCCCGGGCGTAATGCCAACGATAATGCTGAATAACCTCGAGAACGATTTTTGTTTTTTGTTTTTTATCAAGAATTACCGACCTACACACAAGATTTTTTTTTTTTAAATCTTTTATTATTATTATTATTTTTTCTTGCAGTCTATGGTTTTATATTTTATATATAGATAAAAGCAGAGTGCGTAAAAGGCGAAAAGAGGCCGGATGGTAGCCCTCGACACTATAATGGCATTAAATGGTAACCACGTCTCGGGCTCCCTCTTAAAATCCATTCCCTTTTTTTTCTTCATTTTACGTATACTAGTCATATATATATATAAATTTATGAAAATATGTATATATATATTTTTTAATTTTTATACGTATAGGCAAATGTTTTTTTTTAATTTATTTTTATATTTATAGGTAAATGTGTGTGTGTGTGCATACAGTGTTTGGCATGGCGAGACACGTCTCGTTCGTTATTAACTGAAAATTACCGAAACCGAAATCTAATTCGCGTAAACACCGTAATTTCACGGAAGAGGTTCGCAAAAGGGGGGAGAGGGAGAAAGAAAGAAAGAGAGGGGGGGGGGAAGCGAATCGGCGGACGATCGTTTCTCGAGTTCGTTGTGCGAAGTTTTTTTTATTTATTTTTATTTTTTTTTTTTTTTTGTTAGAGATTCTCTTCGTGGACGATCGATATTTTACGGAGATTGTTTTTTTATTTTTTTTTGAAAAATTGTAAATTGGTAATTAGTTTTTAAGTAATTTTTTTTTTCTCGTTCGATTCGATTTTTTGAAAAAGAAATGGCGAGGAGCTGGGGGGCATGTGGTTTCTTGCTTACTCACGCGATCGAGCGGTGGGAAGAGTGTGGAAAAATTCCACGAATCGATTTGCGACGTGCGAGGTAAATTTTCCGCTTTTATCGATTTATTTTTAATTCGATCGAGAATTTTCTCACGATCGACGAGATTCTTTGTCTGCTTTTTTTTCTTCTTTTTCTTCTTCCTCGTTACACGAAGATACGAGATTTCCAGCACTTTGTCATACAATCACGGTCAATTATTCCGTGAATTAATTTTCTGTGCTTCGAGTTCGATGAGAATTACGTCTTCGACAATTTTTTTTTTTTATATATATAATTTATCGATAAATCAATTAATTATCGTCTAATTAATGATTGTTTTTTTAATTATTTTTTTTATTTCTTCAGTCTTTTTATTTCTGGATATCTCGAGGAAAAACGCTCGATCGGACTCGACGAACGAGATTAAACGGTTGAATTAATTCGCGCGATCGAGCGACGCGATTTCTCTCGTCTATAAAAAATAATAATAATAATAATAATGAAAATAAATAAAAATGTTTCAACGCGCGTTTTCTCGTCGATTTTGAGCGATCGACCGTTCGACCGTAATTCCGCGATTCGAACTAATTCAGTACGAAGTCGATCGGGTACGCCCTGGCACACGGCCCGAGCATGAAAATTAGCGCTCGGTAATAAACTAATTAGCCGTCTCGTTTCGCTCGCCCACACGCGCTCGCGTACAAAATAAATCGCAAAATTGCAAAAGTCGTTCGACGTATCGGACGTATTGTCGACGATGCCGTCTTGAATTGAAAAGCAGAAAAAAAATCATCAAAAATCCGGGATAAACCCGAGGGAGAGAGCGTCGCCTGGAGCGAAGCGCGCGATATACGAGTCGTTCCATGTCGACTCGACCAAAATCCAAACTGTCCAACAATCATCAAACTTCCATTCTCAAAAATTCCCAATTAATCATCTTACCCTTTATCAACAAAAAAAATAAAATTATTTAAAAATTTTCATTTTTTTTTTTTTTTTTCAAAAAATTTTGTTTTTCTAAAATGTCATTTTTTTTAATCTAAATTTATTTTCTCTCGTTTCGACGATCTAAGACACGTTCAAAGCGATAAATAAAAATCGTCATGCTCCCGTTTCGGGACAAATTCGACACGGAACGCCCAATACCTAAAAGTCCCGTGTAACACGATCGAGTTCGCGCGCGAGCGAGCCCGAACAGGGCCACTTTCACGTGAATCATACTTGCAAATTCGAAGGCGTACCACTGTGCAACACGCTAATAGACGCATCAATGCATCCTGTGACAAGGGAACGACCCGTATATATAACTATAAGGGGTATATCGAGCGCGACCGTGCTACACCACCGAGCGATCGAGCGGCGCTCTTTCTTCGTCGTGTTACGATCTCGAGATCTGATATCGCAGGTGGTATATATATGTATATATATATATATATTTATTTATTTATTTATGTATGTGTGTACGAATGTACATGGATATTTATATGTGTGTGTGTGTGTGTATATATATATATATACGAACGTCGGTATTTCTGGTCACAGCCGACGAATGGCGTGGTAAAGCGGAGTAATTACGAATGGACGATTTTTTTTTCGCTTCATAATAGAGAGAACAAAATATTGCGACAAGATACAAGAGAAATGATAGCGTCTGAATTATTTACCTCTTCAAATTATAATAGGTATATATACGCATAAATATATATAAAATATAGATATATACAGTGTTGGGGTTAAAGGGAGGGGGTGCAGAGGGCTTTTTACACGTGCCGTTACACGAAACTCTACACGATAGAAACTCCGCCTTTATGGTCCGATTTACAACATACTTATTGTAAGAATCACGAACCGTAAATCCATACTTATAGATGAATTCTTATTAGGAGAGAGAAAGAGAAAGAGAGAGAGAGAGAGAGAGAGAGAGAGAGAGAGAGAGAGAGAGAGAGAGAGAGAGAGAGAGAGAGAGAGGAGGGAGGGGGTTAATTTTTCCCTCGTACAAAAGTTTCTCCTATCGATCAGTGTAATAAATAATTTCGTTGAATATTTATGAAAAAAATGATAATAGTAATAATAATGATAATTATCATTGTTAATAATCCTGACTAATTACGAGAATGTGCAATTTTATCCGTGGTACGAATTATTCACGAAAGTATCGTGATTTAATTTACAAAATCGAACGAGATCGAGAGTGTTGTTTTTTTTTCTTTTTTAAAGAAAATTTCTAAGAATTTTTCATTAACTTATGATTATTGTATGAATAATTTCGTTATTTTTATTGTTTTTTTTTCTTCCTTTGTTATTTGTTTTTTAACGAAAGATCGATCGACACTCGGCGAAAGTTGTTCGTGGACTTTTTAATCGGCACACGTTTTGTTTGTTTTTTTATTCGCACGTATCAAAGAGTGGCGAGAGATAAGAGCGTGAATAATTTTTTGTTTTGTTTTTGTTGTTGTCTTTCTTTTCATTAGGGTGTAAATATACGTATGTATCGTCGAAGATCGAAATCGATGGTTGTACCGCGGGGTGAGCGAGTCGGCGAGTTCGTTAATTACAAATCCACTGTCAACGCGCGTAACGTTCAATTAGAAAGCTAATGGATCAGATTTCGCGCGAGCGGCAGCTTGCGCGCGCGCAGGTTCGAGGCAATAACACGAATCGACCGAGAGAATAAATAAAAGTAAACGAAAAAAAAACAAAATAAATAAAATAAAATAAAATAAAAAATAAAAAAGTGGGGGAGAAAAAAATTGGCGCATATCTCAGAACGATGAAAAGAGAGAGAGAGAGACGTCGAGAGTGAAACGATAAATCCAATTACGTAACGGTGAGACGCGTTTATATATATATATATATAATTGGTTCATAAAGAAGTGCATCTCGCGCTTGCCGTGTCGAGGAAATGTGCGTGGACTCGAGAGACTGATGCGCATGCGCGTGTGCTACGAAACGCGATTCTCGGTCATTCTGTCGTTAATGACGAGATAAGTAGAGTCTGCGCAGATGCGAAAAAAAGGTGGACAATGATTCGTCAATTTTATTTTTAATTAACATTTTTTGGGGGGATTTTTGTCATATTTTCAAAAAAATATATTTTTTGAAGGACAAATTTCGAGGACGAACGATTTGTGGACTATCATATCGTGATTTGTTATTTTTTATTGATTTATGTTTGTATATAATCGACGAATGAAAGTTAATTAAAAACGTCGATCGATTATTAATTCGATCAATAAATTAATTAAAAGTAATTACGAAGATAGAAAATTGCGCATTCGTACTTCAATCGAAATCTTATCGACGTACTAATCCTTAGAAATTCATTCCCAAATGTCAAACTTAGCAAACGATCGATTCGATCGATCGTTAAATCGCAATTAAACATTTCGAATCGATTAATTTCGTCATAATTGTCAGATTATCGAATGCGATCAAAAAAAAAAAACCATCGATGGATCGTTAACACGATCGATAAACGAACACATAAATAAATCGTCAAAAACCCCAAGACGATTAATTAATGAATTTTTAATTAGAATAAAAATATTATAACGACATTATCGGCATAAAAAAAATTGCAACAAAATTTAATCGTCCGACAATCTAATGGCTCGAGGGGTTCGTCGTCGATAGAGAAACGATTTATTCAACGACGATATAAACGACTATAAAAGCCTGTGATTCGTGGCGAAGCCATGAATCGCGAATAGAATAAAGCAAAGCCGCCAGTCTTATCGTACGTAGGAGCTCGTGGGTGTAACAATTTCCCCCCCCCCCCTTTTTTCTAAAATGCTTCTCTCGAGAGAAATAACAGCCTCGATAATTGTGTTGTAAGGATCGGCGTGTGTGTTAAATTTGTACGAAAGCAAACGTATAAACACGTTACAATGTGAAACAACACGAAAGCAAACGCGCGAGTTCTCTCGTTCCGCTAAGCACACAAGTGTTGCAGCAACATCGTTAGACGCAGCCTCGGGGCCCCGGGGAAAAATCTCAGCTATATATAAAGGCATAAATAAAATTTAACAAAACAAAAAAAAATAAATAAAAAATTTTTTTTTTTTATTTTTCAAATTTATTTATTCATGCGTAGGAGTGAAAAATAAAAGTCGAATCGCAGGCCTATCTCGCGTGTCGTTTCTTCGACATATTTACGAGACAACACCCTCTTCTCCTCACCCCTAGATACACGTGCGTTAATAACAAGGAAGCCGGACGTTTAGCCGTGAAATCGATTGTTACGAGTTTTTTGCAAATGTAAAAAAAAAAAATAAAAAAAAAATATTAATATATACGAGAAAACGAATCCGTTCTCGAGAGAACGATGGCATTCGTCCGTTATTTACGATCGAATCTTCATCCCATCCCTTCATTTCTTCTCCCTCTCGCTTTCTTAAGATCGAAAGAGAGAGAGAAATTTTACGTACCAAACCGTTCGAGTAAATCATATCGTTATCGATTTTTCTACATCGAGCTCTCGTGCATTATTCCGGTTCGTTAAGAGATCCACTCGATGATTTATTTTCTCGGCGATTTATCGCGGAAAAAATATCACGATTTTTCATCGAAGCGATAAGATTTATTTTTTCACAATAAAAATATAAATAAACATTTTTCAAAGAAAGTAAAATTTTGGAAAATAAATTTTAAAAATTAATATAAAATTCGTAATTTTGTTTTTTTTTTAATTAAATAATATTTTGTTTTCAGTTTTTTCGTTATTTATCGTCGACGAACGGCGTCGAAGTTTTTCTCGACTCGTTCGATTACCTTGAAAATCGAGCCAGCTTGAGCTCTCTCTCCCCTGAGCGAGACTCGAGGAAGAAAATAAAGAGAGAAAGAGAGAGAGAGAGAGAGAGAGAGAGAGAGAGAGAGAGAGAGAGAGAGAGAGAGAGAGAGAGAGAGAAAGGCAATCGAGGGAACTGGTGAGATTAATCCCGACATTGTCCGGTAGCCAACAGGTTCGGTCACGGTGTGTATGCGTAAGCGGTTTAATTACCGGGCAACGCGAACGGACGAGATATAAAACGACGAGTTTACGCTCGACTAAGATCGGTTAACGATTTCTATCGTTCGAGATGGAAGACATTGAAGAGGAGGAAGAGAAGGAGAGGGGATAGATCTCTCTGTGTATAAAAGATCACGATGGTCATCCCGTAAATCCAATCATAAATCGCCCCTGGGCCTGAGAAAGAGAGAGAGAGAGAGAGATAGAGAGAGAAAAAGACAGAGAGGGGGAATATTGCCCGACGAATAATTCTTCCCTGTCTTTGCTGTTTCAATATTTTTTTATCATAAAACAATTCAAAACTTCTAAGAAATAAATGATATTATAAACAAAAAAATCATTTAAAAAAATAAAAAAGGGATTCATCAATTTTATTTTATTTATTTATTTTTAATTCGTTTTATCGTCGATTTTATTTATCATTATTCGTTACGTAATAACACATTTTTTTTCTTGGTGTAATTAACGAGAAATTGTGACACTGGAAAACGACCGAGGAAAGAGAGAGAGAGAAAGAGAGAGAGAGGGAGATATGTCGGTTAATTCGAATTGCAATAATTTCCAGGATAGGAAAAGTTAATCAACTCGAAGAGATTGTGTGTAACGCTATTATACACATCGTGTAGACACGAGGGATAATTGGTGATTTCCGAGAATCTAGAGAGAAGCTCTGCTACTGTACGATTTTACTTACAGCTATTTTATAGACTCCTGGCTATCGCTGGAGCAGTCGTGATTGCGATAAATTGATAGTTTCATCTCGCAATACGATGAAAGAAAAGAAAAGTAAAATTATATTTTAAAAAAAAATCGATTTATCGCAAAATATCGATTTTTCTTGATAATCGATAATTGCCTCGAGCGAACGAGATATTTTTCAGTCGAAATCAAGGATCAACCTTCCGCATCGAGAAAAACTCGAACGACGAAGGTAAAATATATCAACGACGACAGATTTTTCTTTTATTTTCAGCGAACGAGACATCGAGTGGATTTACATGACTCGATTGTTGATTCATTAAATTGTGACGAGTTTATAGACGCTGCTCGAGGCGTTAAAATAATTAAGAGCAGGCCAAGGAAGAGAAATCGTGACTGAGAAAATTAATCGCGAGATGTGCCAGGCGCCGATATCAACGTCGACACAAAAAAGAAAAAGAACAAAAAACAACAAGTAATAATCGCAGTTTTTTACTCCGAGAATCTCTCGACGAAATAATCACAATTTTCATATTTTTTTCAACCAATAACATTTGTTTTTCCTTCAGGAATCAAAATTTCATTAATCGAGCAATTCTAGAGATTGTTTATCATTCGAAGCAACCGTGTACTCGCTCAGTAGTGTGAGAGTACTCGAGCAGAGAAAGAGAGTACGGGTATTCGTCCTTGTAGCTTTTCCAAGAAGAAACTATAGAAGCGATATAGTACGATGATCGCACGCGAGAAAATATAACCGGTGAGTTTTCAATGCCTTAGAAGCAACGAGAATGAGTCGAGAGATTCTTTGTTTTTTTTTGCCTCCTCTATATATCTCTCTCTCTCTCTCTCTCTCTCTAACCAACAACGACGCTGGTAAGAAAATATATATAGTCGCGTATCTCGACTCTCGATTATTTTACACATATATATAAATATATAAATACATGTAAAATAATGTATACACAGCCATTCCCATATATAGGCATACATGTATATATGTATACATATATATGGGACATTCCACGTCAAATCGGCATACTTGAAACTTTTGCATCTCCGATTTTTTTTTTTAATTATTTTTCTTTTAGTCCTTGTTGAGACTATCGTCATTTTTGACACTTTTTTTTCTAAACTTTGGGATAGTCCGGGAGGTCAAAATTTGTCGACGAAACGATCGAAAAACTGGAAATTTCAGGGTTTTTTCCACTTTTCACGTAGCAATTGTCGTCCGAGAGAAAAACTACCCAGGAATTCGTGATCAGCAAGTAATTTTCGATCGACATAGACTCTTGGAGCTTGAGAAACGATTAAAATCCACCGGAGTTCGATATATCGCGAATTTCGATATATCGAACAGAAAATTGTACAGAAAATTGTACGAATAACTTTTTGAAGAGCTTGCCGAGACGAGAAGAATGGCGCAAGAAAAATCTGGATATCTTTATTTTTGTGGCCGTGGGAAATTTTCGAAAATCGCGATTTTTGGACGAAAGTGGTTTACTCACCAAAAAAATAGCTCCGTGGGTGGGAAAACATTTTTTCTCTAAAATCATTTCTCCAAAAAACTGAAATCTCAGGACTTTTCACCTATCATTTTTCATGCGGTAAGCAGGAAAGGTACTTATGGAAATAAAGTACTTATTATTCATTATAGATATATGTATATATATGTATGTATGTATATATATAAATTTATCGCGTATATAAATAACGATGAAGAATCGAGATGTGTGACTACGAACGTGTACACAATTAAACTTTATCCACGAAGCTCCTGTAATTATCCGCAATGTCACTTCTAATTACTAAATTGAATCACGACCGCGCAATTCTTTCGTACCGAGTCGTGCGTGTGTGTATTTCTCGGCTCGTACCGTCTTTTATACCTCGCGAACGTCGAGGATTATAAAGATGCAAAAATATTTTTCCGCTTGTATCATCGATCAATCGATCTCGCGAGAGAGAGCGAGGGAGAGAGAGAGAGAAGGGAAGGGGGAGAGACTGATGAGACTGGAAATTTGCAATCGATCGATCGTGACGATAGAACTTCGAACATTGTAACACCGGGCGCATCTTCTTGTAATCAAACGAAACATCTTTTACTTAATTATTGTTATTTATTTTTTTTTTGCGAAGGCGTAATAAGACGAATAATTATATTTAACGTCGTTGGGCTATAAAAACGAGAAATTACGGACGTTAATCACTAACCGTCTAATCAGCAATCAGAATTTGTCTTTTTTTCGAGACTAACGTAGCAAGATTATAACTGGCTTGAGGCTTTGCCGGGAAGAATTTGTTTTCTTAGAGAAAAAAAAAAAAAAAATTTTTTTTTAGACTGCGACCTTACGACGCATCGCGATTTTTGCTTCGAGAATCTTTCGGGGATGAGATGTAATTTCGATGCTACGCGACTCTGCTTCGCCTCTGACTGTAATTAAATCCAATAACGATGTGAAAAAGAACGAATTAAAAATAAACAATATAAAAAAAAGAAGTTTCTGGCGAGAAGAAAAAAAATCTCATCAATTTTGTCCAAACGAGACGAGGTGTTTTCTCATTTGCTTGCACACGCTTGCGTCTCGACCGAGACTGATCAGACCCGCTCGATAATTCGTTAATAAAGAAAACCCTTCGTACAAAAAATAATATCAAACCTCGTTAAAAAAAAAAAAATTACCAAGAAAAATAAAAATTCTTATCAAACTTGATAATAAAATAATAAAAAAATTGCAAAAAAAAAATAGCAACACCAAGATTTTTCTTCTAGTCTCTGGCCCGGCAATTGCGAACCACGAGTTTCAAGACGCCCGTGCTGAGACGACGACGACGATGACGACAACGACGACGACGACGACGACATGGAAAGAGCGCCAAGCGAGGAGGTTTCGAGGCGGCAGCGAGGCAAACCATCTCGCTCTCGGGGCTTCTTGATTAATGGCGGGTAATTACACTTTTTGCCGGCCTTGGTAATTGTTAATAATTGATCGTAATCATTATGCCTTTTTAATCGCATTAGAGAGCCGGGCGTGCTATCCCCCCCTCTTCTCTTCTCTTCTCTTCTCTTCTCTCTCTCTCTCTCTCTTCGTGTCTTCTTCTTCGTACCGACGTATCTCCTTTCTACATGTGTCCCTCGTGTATAAAACAACATCGGCTGTTGCGCAACGGAAAAATTGCCTTCTCGCACGTACGACCGTACACACGTATTCTCGTATAAATAATAAACAAAAAAATATATATAGGCATATATAGACATAAATATAAAAATATGTGCTCGATGCACGAGGAGTGAAGACTTTAAGGGTCGTGCACACTTCGACGGATCGAAAAAAATGATAGATTTTCAGAAATAATTATAATTTTTTTAAAATTTTGTATTTTTTTTTAAATTGTTTATTTTTTGTTTAACTTAATGAAAAATCGTGGATTCAGGGTAGTACGAAGGTTCGATGATGCGCGATGGGTAATTTTCATGGATGTGAACAATAATAATGAATAAATAATAAAAAAAAAAATGTTCGAGGACGACCAACTTTGCCCGTTTTGCATATAATTGTCGAGCGAGGAGAGAGAGCGGCGGTCGATCGAACGTAATCGAGAAATTACAATCGAGAAGACGAGTTTTCTTACCAGACTGGCTACTTTGAAGAAATACAAAAAAAAATGAAAATAAGTCGAACAAAAAATTAAAAAAAAATTGCATAAAAACGAGGAAGGCCTTCTGCACGAAATTTCGAGGCATTACCGCTTCGAGGGTCGAATGTAAGCCAGGGAGCTGGCGAGCTTCGATGTCTAACATTAAGGATCTTCCTCTTTCTTTTTCGTCTCTTCTTGCTTTCTTTTTTTTCTCTTTTTTTGTTTTCTTTTTTCTGTTCCGGTTCTCTCGTTCTCTATGGCGAGACTCCCTTCGTTCACGAAGACTCAATCGCGAGTATATAGTCAGGTGCAAGACACGCATATATCTCTCATAAATTATGAAAATCACGATCGAGCTCACGCTTTTACCGAGTGAACGAAAATTACTCAAATTTTGTTTTAAATCTCGATCGATTTTTTTTTAAATTTTTTCGAAATGTTAACAACGTTTTCGATATTTTGTAATTGTTTTTAAAACATTTATCGATGGAATTAATTTCGAAGGAATTTTAATTTGATTTTTCTTGAATTAATTTGTGAAAATTAAAGGATTTTTTTGAAAATTTCACTCGAGAATCTCTCGAGAGGCCTAAGATTGATTTAATAATAAAATTTATAATTCTTTACTCAAGATGGGAAACGAGGAAATAAAATTAGACGTGTACGAGGCTACGCTCGTACAAGATCGCTCGATTCCCGTTTCGTCGCGCGAGCCCCATTGTTTCGCGTTTCGAACGGAATTATAATTAAGAAGATCGAGAGATAGCCAAGTCGGTTTTCTTGATGAAAAAAACAAAAAAATTACATAAATAGAGGCAACAAAGCATCTGCTTTCAGGAGCATTCCAAGTTCCTCGAAATATTTAAAAAATTGTCGAAATTATGGGAAAAAAAAATTCATCAAATCGACAATTAAATTTTTTGTTTAATTTATAAATTAAAAAAGAATCATAATTATGCGTCGCAGTCACTACCAGCTGGTCCGAGGGACAATTATTATTCAATTTCCGTAACTGCACGTTATCTTAACTCGAACGTCGCGAGCACGAGTCCATCAGCGTGGTTAGTGTCGAGGAAGAGTGAGAGGAGGAGGGTTGTGTTTTCTACCCTTTTTTTTCTCTCTCTCTCTCTTCATTCCAACTTCTCGATGCAACCTTACCAGGAGACTCGAGTGAACGCCTTCAGGCGCAATTTCTCGTTTGAAAGGAGTGAAGAGCAAGAGGGAGAAAGACAGAGAAAGAAAAAAAAAAGAGAGAGAAAGAGAGAGAATGTACAATTAAAGCCCATTAGTCGAAGGATCCTGGCGTGACTGGGACATTGAGCGCCCGGATAATTTTCGTCGCAGACCCCGTAACTGACACCCTTGATATTCTTCCGGACTGTCATATTTTTTTTGTTTTTTTTTAATTAAAAAAAATTATTTTCAATTTTAAAATTTGTTTAAAATAATTCTCATTATTTATTATTATTATTATTATAAAAATAATATTTTTATTTTCATCGTGTAACGAATATTTATTTCCGGGTCTACAATACGTTGACGATCTTTAACGACGATGCCACGTGACTTAATTACCGACCCTAATGATAGCCTGGCGTGTCTTGTTTTTGGTCGAAATAAAAAAGAAAATGTTCAATGGGAATCGCACTGTGGGCCTGACTAATTCGTATCGTATACATGGACTAAGCTTGTACGACTTGTACAACCGGTGACCCAGGGGTGAGGGGGAGAGAACTCCCTGGTATTAGCAGCTGATAAAGATCGACGCGTCGAGTCGTTCGCCACGGTTCTTCAAAGAAAAATAATAATGAAAGTAATAAAAGGAAATATAAAGAACCGAGCTCTTGGCTAGTTTTTTTTTCTTTTTTTTTTGTTTAATAATCGCGTTTGGTTAAAACAAAAAATACAGCAACAAAAAGAAGACGTCGAGTGCAACGAGGCGAATTCCTCTCTCGCCTGTGCCACGTCGTGTATATCCTGACCTCGCGGTGCTCTCTTACCAGCTCTCGAACTGTAACGCCCGAAGTTAATTTCGTACGACACAATAACAATTAGTCGCGCCAGCCTTGCCTGCAGTTACTTTGTCTTTCTCATTCTGCAACGATCCTTCTGTTCTGTTACTTTTTTTTTAACTTCCTTCTGTCACCGGTACAACGATTATTTCACCGTTGGTTCACAAAATAAATCGAAAAAATAATTTATTTTGTTTTACGATTTTTTTTTTTTTCGTTATTTCTCGAGAGATTGTCAAAATAATTTTTTCAATCTTTTTAATATTTATCTTTCTTCTCTTCCGCTATTCAGGTATTTCACTCTGCTCTTTTATCGAACGAAATTAATCGAAAGAATAATTTATTTCATCCAGGTTACGATTTTTTTTCGTTATTTGTCGAAAGATTCTCAAAGTAATTTTTTAGAATTTTTTTTGTTCGATCCTTCTCTCTCTTCTCTTCCGTTGCTTACGAATTCTACTCCTCTCGAATTTTCGAGGATTCCACGTCCGGTCGGTAGCTCTACCAGTATCCTCTACCCGGTATTACTTTCTGCGACTTCTTTTCGACCCGTCGTTTCTCCTTCCAGGAAGAAAGGAGGATTAACCCGTCAACGCTTTTCGAACCAAAAACAAAATATATATATATCTATACAATATATATATTACTACTATGTGTGCGTTGGAGAAAGAAGAAAAATGTTCGAGAACGACGACCAATTACACCCCTTCTCGCCGCCTACAAGAAAAAGAGAGAGAAATCCCCCACCCTCTCTCTCTTTTTCTCTCATCCACGCCGGTGCCGAATTCTCAGAGTTTCATGGGTGGCTCTCTCTCTCTCTCGCTCTCTCTCTCTCTGTCCTCGGTGGCGCCCAACGTTATCTCATCTCCCTCGTACCCTCCGTTAATGTGCTTGGCTTGTTCTC
This sequence comes from Netelia virgata, assembly GCA_951802705.1. Lineage (NCBI taxonomy): Eukaryota > Metazoa > Arthropoda > Insecta > Hymenoptera > Ichneumonidae > Netelia > Netelia virgata. The sequence continues at coordinate 19,106,781 of OX637867.1, forward strand.
GATTAATCCCAAAACCCCACCCTTCTCTCAATCCCTTAAAAAAAAAAAATAAATAAATAAATAAACATAAAATAAATATGTCTGATGATTTTCTTTTTTTTTTTTCTTTTTCTCGGATCTTCTCGATGTCGAGGCGGCTCGACGACAACACAGTGTCGCCTCGGTTTACAAATAAGAGGTGCTCTCTCCCCCTACACGAAAAGCCTCGCGCCGACGACACCACGAATTAGGATTCAAGGCCTCTTAGATCGTATCTCGATACACAGCGCCGGTTTTCACTCCTCTTGGTCCAAGAAAGAGAGAAAGGGAGAGAGGTTGAAGAGCCAAGCGCGTGCCACGAACAATCGCCGACGTCGCGACGTGTGGGCTCTCTCGCTCTAAGCTCGACATCATCGCCTCGCTCGACGACGCTCTAATCCTCTTTATGGACTCGTCTCATTTTTCACAAACCCAACAGATTTTTTCAAATCGAATAATTTATTGAAAATAATAATAATAATAATGAATTTATCATTAATTATTTTTAAAATAATAAAACTAGAATTATGAGAAAAATAAAAATTGATTTGTTTAATTAGTAAATAAGAATTAAATAACTAATTGAAAATTTACAACCCTTTGTAATTTTTCTCCAGATCCTCTTGTCTCATTGGTCGATAATTAATTCGTTTCAACGAATGAGAATAATGACGAAAAAATAAAATAAAATAAAATAAAATAAAACAACGATCGACGAGAGATCGAGTTCTCATCCCTGCTGGAAGATCGACCAGATGGCATCGATCACAGGTGGGCCCAGGGGAGATATACGCACATTCCTATATAGATATAGCTCTATCGACATTCCCTCGTCACTTTTTCACGTCGTACCATCCTCTCGAGGGAAGATTTCTCGAAGGGTTAAGACAAAGGACGAAACAAACATTTCTCTCTCTCTCTCTCTCTCTCTCTCTCTCATATTCTCTCTTTCGTCGCGTTCCGGGAACGTCGTCGCGCGAACTAACGAAATGTATGAGAGGAGAGGGAAAGAGCGCGGTAGCAATCCATCGAACGCTCGCATTCCCATGTCTAATCCATTTAACATAAAACTCTCTCTTGGCCCTCGTGTCGAAGAGAGAGAGGGGGGGGGGCGAGTCAATTCTCATGTAAGAAGGACGAGGGGTGAGGGTAGGGACGCACCCTTGGTGGCCAGTCCCTCTCTCTCACTCTATCTCTCCTCTGGTATTTATCATTTCTTTCACCGAAAGATTCTCGAGACAATTTTTTTTCTTCTCCTTTTTTTTTTACTTTTTTATTTCTTTGGAATTTCAAACGCAGCTTAGAAAGAGCCGACTCGCGGTTTTCGTTGAAACGAACCGTGGCGAGTTCCTCGCGTTCCGGAGACAAACGGGAGGAGAGAGGAGGAACGTTCGTTTTCTCCAGAAATTTGGTTTTCGCGAGAAAAGAGATCGAGGGCGAAGGGGATGTTTTTTTTGTGTTTTTGTTTGTTACGCGACGCATTCTTTCTTGAGAATTTCGGGACGTTGGAATGTAAGTGATTAAATCGTAATCGACGAATAGGAAACAATTCCGAGGAAATGAGTCGAATTAAAAGAGAGAAGAAAAAAAAACTTTGACGAAAATTTGCTTCGAGAATCTCTCGGGATTTTTGACGATAAAACGATATCGAGCAACGAATTTTGAAACTAAATTGACAATAACGATCTTAAATCGATCATTTAATATCAATTTATCGATCGAATATCGAAAAATCGAGAAATTGATTTTCGAGAAATTGATTTGCACGAAAATTTCTTCAATTTTCTCGATTAAGAAAAAATTCATTCTCGACAATTTTCATCCATCGATTATTTCTATGCAGTACGAAGCAGTCTCTACTCCACGAGCAACGTATAATTATCTAAGCCAACGTTCTCTGAAATTTCTCTGAAATTGTAATCCTCGCGTTAGACCAAAGCAAAAAGAATTTCAAAAAAACAACAAATAAAAAAATAATTAAAAAAAAAAATTCCATCGCAAACCGAACGATTCCACGAAGCATAACTAATTATCTCGTCATCGAACATAATCGCTACCTGTCCCGGGAGAATTTCGCGGTAAATAAAGATACGACGTTGTCGTTGTCGTCGTCGAGAGAAAGAAAGAGAAAGAGAAAGAGAAAGAGAGAGAGAGAGGAGAGAGAGAGAGAGAGAGAGAGAGAGAGAGAGAGAGAGCGAGAGAGAGATAACGTCACGAGTCGAACGAAACGACTCCATAAAAGACAAAACAGGTGTTCAACCCTTAAATGGTGGTATCCAGCTCTCGTTTGCCCGCATCGAGGAATCGTCACTCTCTCGTCGTCGTCTTCATCGTCGTCCATATAGGCGAAATCGATCGATCTCGATCGATCGATTTTCCTCGCCGCGGGGAATCTCTCGACCACTTTGTACTCTCACCACGTGGTTACCAGTCGAAAGAAGAAAAAAGAAAAAGAAATAAAAAAAAAGTTGACGAGAATAACGCACCCACGAGTGATTTAAACGAAGAGAGAGAAAAATGCTGCGATCGTCGGTCGATTTATCTTGAGAATCTCTCGAGAATTCGCGATCGAATCGTACATCAACGATTGACGTGGCTGGAAAATGATTTTTATTTGTTTTTTTTTTTCATCAAGAGACGTCTTTTTTTCTGTCTTCACTCGAGACGGTTAATGAAACATAGGAAGTCTTCGTTTCTAGTCGAAGTCTCTATCGCTCTAACCACGATTATTTTATTCCTTATTTCGCGATCGTTGAGATTTTTTTTTGTTATTTATTTATTTTTTATTATTTTCTCTATCGAGAATAAAACTTTTATAACGTTGATACATTTTTCTTGGCAGAGTCTACTTTTTTTCTCGACTCTTCTCATTCTTCTACGATCCTTATCGAGATGAGTCGAGCTAATTCCTAAAATGGATGCTGCACCCTCGCTCTCTTGTCGTTTTCTCTCTCTCTCTCTCTTTCTCTTTCTCTCGCACGAGTTCGTGATGAAGACGTTTCCAGTCGAAGGTAAGACGACGAGGTAGTTCGATCGAACGACTGAGTTTTATATAGGAAAACGCCTTCTGTTCGCTTTTAATTGCGTTACAGGAGATCGTCAAATAAAGCGACGACAAGGTTTCCAGTTAGATGATTTTTTTGCTCGTGAGTCGAGGGAGGAAATGAATTCCTTTTTCGTCATTTGGACGTCATCCCCTTCGGGACTTGTGGAGGGGGTGAAAAAAAATCATACAGGCGGAAGAACAAAGAGAAATTCCGGAAAGTCAATCTCCTCTTTCTCTCTCTCTCTCTCTCTCTCTCTCTTCTTTTGTCCGACAGCCGCACACTTGGTCGTCGTTTCCTTGGTGATGGAACATTGGGCGCTGATACAATGCCCGGTGAACCACACCTGTAATCGTGTGTACGAGGACGCGGGCATTCTCGCGTGTCGAGACTCAATTAGCTCGCCGAAAATTCGCTGCGTTTTTTTGTTTCTCTTTTTTTTTTAATGTCACCGCGACGAGGGCTGACTCAGGCTTTTTTTCAAATAAATAAAATAAAATGACTAAAATGAATAAAATGAATAAGATGAATGAAATAAATAAAATAAATGAAAGACGCAGAGTTGTGTACAGAAAGGATTAACCCTTGCCCGACACGTGACAAACATATACGCGAGAAAGAGTTTGAGAAAGGGTAGATAGAAAAAAAAAAAACATACGCAAACACACGATCCTTCGTAAATAATGTACGCGGTATATCGCACAAGAGTCGGAGGGTCTCTCGCGCGTTAATGGGTTTAGAGCCGCGAATAGCTTGTCCCGGAGGCAAGGTTGAGTGATGAACTCTGGCCTTTCTTCGCGGGGGCCGCCGCGACCGGCTTATAATTAGGAGTTTGCAAACGACGAAGGTACCGACCGATACCTCGAAGCAAAAATACTCTTGTTGCAACGTTGAAAGACAGCTGGCAAACCAAAATCGACGCAATTTTATTCATCATTGAAACTAATAAAATATCAAAATAAAAATAAAACCAATAAAACAAAAATTCGAATTAATTAAAAATCAATTAAAAAATAAAATAATGATTTCAATTCCCGACAAAAATTATTTTCATTTCATTTGTTAATTTAAATAATTCGTATTAATTAGTAAACAAATATATATTAAATTCCAAGTATTGTTGTCATTCGTTGTATTTTTTTTCTTTTCTTTTCTTTTCA